>CM031237.1:707540597-707676894 GCA_018340775.1 Taxus wallichiana var. yunnanensis | reverse complement strand
ATGTCTATACATGATTAAATCGATCACACAAGGAATCATCAACATACCATATCTTAACACCATAAAGGTCATTAATTTTATCAAATTTTACTCATAGAAAGAGTAGAATCAAAATGGGGTTCTATCAATAATTTATGCCCTTCTATCAACCCTGGACATATTTTCGGCCCAAAACTTCCTTCTTAACAAGCATATATATTGAACTTCTAATTTCCAAAGCCTAATAATTTGCACAGATACACGAAGTGCATAATCACGCTTATCATAAAATAATAATAATAATAATAATAATTTAACTTTATGTTTTCCTCTAGGGCAACAACATAACGAGAAACCAATACTAGTCAATGCTGAAACGTTAAAGGTGATTACATACCCAGGTTCACAAAAGAAACAAGCGACATTTTTGCAGAAGGAAGTAACTTTAAAATTATATATATATATATATATATATATATATATATTTCATATGATCAATCAAAGCATACACTGAAAACCTTTGTTTGTTTTATATAATAAAAGGGTTTGATCACGTCGCCAACAAGAACAACAACAAATGTAGGCAAATGTAGAATTTGATTAACCATATATTGAACGCAAATCCACAAAATCATATATTTAAACCAATTTCTAGAAAGAAAGAGTTTCATTTCAAGAGGTTTATTAGATACTAGCATATTATGTATATGGTTAGTCTATCTTGCCTATTTTAACGCATCCACCAGTCGTGAACATCTAGCAGGGACTGCTACAGCCACACGCCTTCCGCTTTATCCTCTGCTTCACTGGTCTTTTCTTGCAATATATCACACCGGGATTCCCTTTTGAAGGCTGACTAGAAGAATGCAATAGGTGGCTGTCCAAACACTAGATTGCTTCAATGCATTGCTTTGGGGGAGAGTCAGGCAATATACCACTGTCACCAGCACTTGCCTATAGCATCGCCGAACCGGATTTGCCTCTTGCAATGCCTTCGAATCTGTATCGGTAACCAAATACCCGCCATAAGGGTAGGCCCTAGTAGTACTAAAGCACATAAGCTAGGAAAGGCTTCGCTTCAAAGATGTGTGCATCGAGTTTGCACAGACCTCATTAGGGTAAACAATTTCTGGCCTACAAACCCAGAAAACCAATTTATGAGGAGATGATAAGGCCGTAGTCGGTGGAGTACCAAGTGAAAAACTCAACGGAGGTCAAAAATGTGAAAGCAAATTGGAAAATATCTCCATTTATTCGCATATGAAACAAAGCAACCTTCAGCCAATCATCACATCAGTGGCTCTCCATGAGACCATCTAAAGCAAGAGAGTGCCTACATCCATACAAGCTATCGAACTTGCTCTTCGTAATGGAATCATTGTCATTAATAGCAGGAAGAGCAACTGATCCAATAGCTTGCATCATGCATACCTATGAACACCGGTAGTTGTTTCCTCGATATACAACAACCAATCTTTCCTTCCTCTTGACGATCAAGTGATATATGTGACAACATCAAACTCTTTGGTGCAATGAAGATGTTTGTAGCTTGTAAGGTGTGATAATTCCAATAGCACCCTTTATGCCCGCCATGACATAGTGACTCGTTGAAGATGCTCATAAAATTGCAAAGCAAAATGTGCTTCATCAATATTCTGATATGAAACAGATCCATGCCTATGGGATTCTCTCCCATGAGTTACATCAAACAGCAAGTGAGGTTTCAATAGAGAATCTCTGTAAATAAATTTCATCAGGTCTGCTGGAACACTCTCACTGTCACAAGGTCGATTTTGATAAAAATATCTTGAAGGAGAATCCCGAATTTGAAGATGCAGTCGACACTGAACCGAACACAACATAGTTGGACAGCCTGCCTATTGGAAGCGCTCAAAAATGCCTCTACTACTCTGCAACATGCCTGCTGGCTAAGCCCACAAGTTGCAAGAAAGTGTTATGGATCCCAGGCAGAACATGTCTCGCGGACACCAAGGGAAAAGGAGGTAACACGCCTGTTACACTAGCTTGTAGCTTCATTTATAACCACCATATCAAACCCATGGGCTAGGCACTAGAATAACTTACCCAGGTCGTTTAACAAGAAAGCAAGCAGTGAATGCACTCTTAGCCTCATTGTAAAACTTGCCTCAAGGTTTGATCGAGCTTCTTCCATGTTAATTTCACCACCGGATGTGACAGCGACTTCCGAAAAAAGAAAAGGGCAAGACAAATTCTCAACTAAAACTTTACCTCGTTCTTCTACTACAAGCGCAAGATTTTGCAACAGCGAGATCATGATTCAGTTCGCGCTGCGAGAACATCAGGATCAACACCACGGCTCCCTGGGCTCACCCTGCAGCAGCTGCATAACACTCAGACACCCCTCACGGCACTTTCCTAGGAGAATCTCAGTTCACGCACTCCACTGAAGCTACTGCACAAACATGATTTTGAGGATCTATACCCACCCTGCAACACCGTGAGGGAGACAGACCTTCATTTCACCATTAATGAAACCACTATCCAGAACACGCTGTAGCAATTTCATCTGTTTCAGCATTTGATGGAGTGCAAAACAAGCATACGCGGTTTGAACAGACATGACAGGAGACCACGTGAACAGCAGGAGAAGTCAACAATTTAATCAATGAGCATGTGCGGCCACCAAGTCTCTTGCGTGAGCAGGTAAAACAGGAAAACAAAAGATTTGCAAAATAGGAAAATCAGTGGGTGCGGCCACCAACAGGGATTCCATCACGTCGCACCATAAAGTCTCCATCCTCCATGCAATGTCGGGAAATGAAGGCGACGAGGTTGGGGGGCATTACAAGAGGAAGAAGGTCGAGTTGAATTCATCTTTATGACCTCATTAGTTATTAACTGATTTTTTATTGAAGCTTGAGGATTTATCAAAAATTATTAAATATTTTACTTAGGCTTCTTTGGATGATTTTTACAAAAGAAAACAATTTATCTTTCAAGTCAGTTGAGAGGCAGTTGCGTGGTTTCAAGCATGATTCATCCTACTTATTAAATCTTATTATCTTATATCAACTAATAATTTGTTTCACCTTAGGATCATTCTAAGAATTCACCATAAAAGGATAATGTTAGCTTAGTGTAGCTAGGGATATCAAGTTATAAAATTTTTACTTCACAAAGGATGGTTTCATTTTGTTCACTCATGGAATTATTTGATTTCAAATAGATCACCTCTACATTTATTTGTTGAATATAAAATTATTAATTTTGTTTAGCTTCTTTAAGGGTTAACCGACTCCATTTTGCTTTACTTATAATATATTTTCACTCGATCTTAGAAAGACTTAACTTGAGCAATTTATTCTCAATATCAAAAGTTTTACAATACTCATATCAATGTAAAGATTGAATACCATTTCTCATAAGGTAAGTTACAGGTTTACCTACAAAAGGACAAGACAACATCATCACGAAATTTCAAAACAACCCAAGGCAAGAGGTCTTCTAAACTCCTTCCAAAGCACTATCCCAACCTACCTTGTCTCGGACAGCTTCATCTCCTTCTTGGCGTGGAGGGTGGAGCTATTAATGTGTGATGTGAAGGAATCCTTTGGTGGCCGCACATGCTCATTGATTGAAATGTTGACTTCACCTGCTGTTCACGTGGTCTCCTGTCATGTGTCTGTCCAACCACGGATGCTTGTTTTGCACTCCATCAAATCTTTGAAACAGATGAATCGCTATAGCGTGTTACGGATAGTGGATTCATTAATGGTGAAATGAAGGTGTCATTTCCACGGCGTTGTAAGGGTGGGTGTGGGTCTCAAAATCATGCTGTACAGGCAGCTTCAGTGGAGCGCAGAACTGAAATTCTCCTAGGAAAGTGCCGTGAGGAAGTGTTTGGCGATTTGCAGCAGCTACAGGGTAGAGAAGTAAACTTATCTCAGAAAATCAGTGGCCTCCAGAGAGAGATAAGTGCGACAGCTGCTGCAGGGTGATCCCAAGGAACCGTTGGTGTTGATCTGATGTTACGGTTACACGTGACCTGATCGTGATCAGTTGTTGCAAAATCTTGCAGTATGTAGAATCCTTTTGAGTGCTCCAACAAGCAGGTTGTCTAACTTTGTTGTTATCTGTTCAGCATCGACTACAAACATCTATTCGGGGTTGACTGTTTTACATAGCCCAAAATCAATTTGTACCCGAAATACAACTCAGGTAGTTGTTTTCACTTTTACGGTCAGAGCAGAAGCATGGAGATACGAGAGAGAGTTTCCCAGCTGAATTCAGGAATAGCAAGACCACTGATAGGCTTTGGTACTGTGGCTAAGGCTGACAACATAGATCAGATGAAGCAAGCTATTGACACAGCTTTACAGGTCGGGTACAGGCATTTTGACACTGCCAGTATTTATGGCACCGAGTCAGCCTAGGGGAAAGCCCTTTTGTTTCCTGGAGGTGGATCTGTTTCAGATCAGAATATTCATGAAGCACGTTTGGAATCTTTGTAATAATGGCGATGCCTAATAATCCTTCTCGTATGCAAATCATCCCATTACTCCTTGCATTTATACGGTCACTGTTGAATGCTCATTTATGCACTGCATTGTTCACAAGATCGGGAGGAGGCGAGGGAGCTCTGAGTCCACAAGATGGGGCTGCCTTTGCAGTTGCACTCAGCAATCTGATGACACCTAACAAAATCAGCACCTCCAAACTCAACCCAACTCATCTGAATGTGATCGATACATCTGGAGGGTAAGGACATCACCCGTGCTTCCACGTAGTTTAAAACCTCTGTAATTATCAGATGTGGAGCAAGTTTTTCTATTGAGATAGTATCAGCTCAATTTGAGGAGGATTAGGGCTTGAGTGGCAGGTAGGCTGCGGGTATTTAATATCAAGAGCTCTTGCAACTACTTCATCATCTGACAAATATCCTTTCCAATGTTGGACAGTGTTGCTTCACGTCGTTGGAGTAGATTACGCGCAAACTGTTTGACAAAATGCTTCAAAGAAATTTTGCTTAGCGTGGAGGATAAAAGTGATGTTAATTGAAGCAAGCTATAATGTGTGAGACTTCTAATGGTAAGCATGAATCAACTTTGATTTTAGTTTCTGGAATGTTTTCTTTGCGCACAAATTGATGGGTAAACTAATGTAATAGTGCGTCCTAATGGCTTTAAAAAAAAAAACTAATTGACAATGCCTTAAATAGGAAAGCAGTTCATGAGTTGTTTGAATAGTTGAACGCAAGACTTTCCGATCTTGTTCTAGAATCTAGACCCAAGAGTAAAAGCATATTGCAAGGTCATGCAAAACCCTGTTAATTATTCCAAATTTCTGTTGCTGTTTCGTGGAATTACATACTGGAAATTAGGGTTAATTGCTCTAGAATGAACTTTCTCCTTCGCACTTTTGTGTCTATGCGATTACGGAATGGTTATTGTGTCTTTTGCGTGGTATTTGGGATGCCGAGTGGGTGAGAAGCGTGAATTTGGTGGAGAATAATTTTGGGACTGCGGGGAGAAGGGTTTGCGCATGCGTGGCCATGAGATTTAGCGTTTAAAACAGGCATGTTAAATCTACTCTTTGTAATAGTTTTCTACCTTCTTTCAGTATCTTGAAATGAATTTTCTTTCCTCTTGAATGGCGCCTAGACAAATGTTTTCGTGGTTGTTTATATCGCTGCTTGATTGTGTTGGTTGTCCCTTTAAATCTCGATCCAATTTCACTGATTTTGCTTGGAATGTTCTTTCCTCTCTTATAGCTTACTCTATTTCATACTTGTCTAAAAGGGTTACTGCAATTTTGAGTAATGCAGTCTAGTTCGTAGGGAAGGAAACATTATAGGGTTTCGTTGCTTATATGACTCTCTTTTAAAGAACTCTGTGATGGTAATTATAATTGAAGGCTTACTATATGGAAGGTTAAGCCTTCATATCTCTATTTGGGTTGAATATATACGTATTTTCCTGTTTAGGGCTCTCTGTTTTGCTAAATGGTACATTAATAGTGACGTTGTGTTCTAAAACTTGTTTAAGCTCTGTGGGCATTCCTTACTTTTTGTTTAATTAGAAAATGGCATTAGGGTTTTGTTTTAGAACTCGTACATGGTTGTTCTGTTGTACCAGTTCTAGAGGATGAATGACCGACATCTATTTTGGCCTCTACGTGTTGAGAGAATTACTTTACCTTCTTCCTGGTTCAAACTCTTGTGTGATTAAAGTAAGGGGGAAACATTGTAAGTTTTATTGAATGAAATCTCTTCAAATTTTACTAAGGGTCACGAGCAAGCTATTAATAGCTGGACTGAAACAAAAGTTGTAGGTGAATCCATGGTATTGGACTCGTGAACCCATTCCTGTTAGATGACAGCTGATTACAGTGATAATATAATAGGTGGCTATTATATTCATCTGTTTGATATTTGCTAGACCTTTCCCTGATAAGCCCACATGGATCGGGTAAAATTTCCATCTTCTATACCATTGGCAAGGAGCTCATAGAACTTCTAGGCCTGACTGCACTGCGTAACCTTCCTGATGGATATGTGTGTTGGTTCTTATTTTGTGCTTGTACTCGTGGTAAGGTCCTTTGATTCTGGGGCATCAATGGTGTATTACCCACCGTGTATCGAATCCCTTTGTTTTCGAACTCGAATATCTTATACTTCAACTTGGTTACTAAAAGTCCCATTTTGTGGCTTTGTTAAGGAAATCAATTTTTATCTTTATTTTAAAATACTTATTGACATTGTCGGAAATATATAAAAATTATTAACTACTTTTGGGTTTAGCCTTCCATTACATTATGAAGAGAAGTTGACGATTAGGATAAGGTTTGTTGGAAGAATAATGGCCCTTTTTGTGTCTCATTTGTATGCGTTTGGAAGGGTGGATTTGTTTTGTTAACTAGTACTACGTTTAAGAAATCCTATAAGGAAGTAGTGGTAAACTCCTTGGTTAAAACTGAAACTATAGTTGTTTTCTTTTAGGGCGTCGAACCCTTATTACTATGAAGCCTTTCCCTAGGAGAATTGGATAACGTCGTTTTGTTTCGCGCCTACGATCATAATTAGTATGTTTTGTCTTCTCTTGGACCCCTTTAGATGGATGGATTGAGTATTGGATTCCAATCACGTAAACCATAGGATCACATGAAGGAAATATCAACCCTCTTGATCTTCTTGTTCCTAACCCATAAGGTCTTGCCTTGATTTATGTAATTTTGTTCTTACTGGTATTTTGACTTTCTCCTTGTTGGATGGTTTAGATTTCTCTCTCATGTGATTAATCTTGGAGTTGTGGGTTGTGTTTTAATCCATTTCTGAATTTAGAACATTCCTTTCTTGATATTGTTAAATGTTAGCTTACTGTTGCAATGTGTAGCCTTAACATGCTCAGTTCTCACGAACTGATTCTAGCTAGTATTTGTGCGAGATGGATTATGCGAGTAGATTAAAGGAAAGAGTTGTAAAGGTTTCATCATCGGTGCAATTTATGAAGTTCCTTGTAAAAATGTCCAATGTGAGGTAAATTTTTGTAATAGTGCTTGCATGCAAAGGAGTTTAGAAGACCTCTTGCCTTGGGTTGTTACGAAAATTGCGTGATGATGTTGTCTTGTCCTTCTGTAGGTAAACTGGTAACTTATCCTTGTGAGAAATGGTATTCAATCTTTACATTGATATGAGTATTGTAAAACTTTGATCTTGGGAATAAATTGTTAAGTTAAATCTTTCTAAGACTTGGTGACAATATTTTATAAGTAAAGTAAAATGGGTCGGTTAACCCTTAAGAAGCTAAACAAATAATAATTTTATATTCAACAAATAAATGTAGAGGTGATCTACTTGAAATCAAATAATTCCATGAGTGATCAAAATGAAACCATCCTTTGTGAAGTAAAAATTTTATAACTTGATATCCCTAGCTACACTAGCGAACATTATCCTTTTTGTATGGTGAATTCTTAGAATGATCCTAAGGTGAAACAAATTGTTAGTTGATATAAGTTAACAAGATTTAATAAGTAGGAGGGATCGGTTTCGAAACCACGCAATCTATCCCTCAACCATTTGAAAGGTAAATTGTTTTCTTTTGTAAAATCATCCAGCGAAGCCTAAGTAAAATAATTAATAATTACGTATAAAACCTCAAGCTCCAATTAAACCTCAGTAAGAACTAATGATGTCTCAAGGATGAACTCAATTGACCTTCTTCCTTTAACTTTATCCAAGGTACCTCGTAATTTTCTCTTAAGTTGTTGAACGTGAACCCATGTTGTCATATGGGCATGAACAAGTTCTAGTAGCGTAAGTGTTAATAGATGGCCTTGTGAAATTAAATTACCCCTTTCTCTAAACAAACGAATTAAGCAAATGAATGTCATAATAGAGAAGATTAAAAATGATTACTCAGTGTAAAAAGAATAAACTTAGCTTGGTAAGATGAATTATATGAATCATACCTTGAGCATCCTTGAAAACGTAAACTAAGAATTGCAAGATGTATTTTTAAAATAAATAATCCTCAAGAATATCTCATTGTGGATGGCCCTAACTGTTAGTGTGTTCTGTGGATGGACCTCTATGTTGTCATGTCAAAAAAGTGTATTGTCCTTTTGGGTGTGAACGTTTCCGTGCTGACCTTGTGGTCATCCCCGTAACAAGTTGTTCTCAGTGTTAGTTGTATCCTTGGTGACGACATGTTGCGTCATGCTACGTGTCAAGCAAGTTCAAAAAAATTATCCTGTCTTTTACTGTGTTGTTCGTGTGTGTGAATTTGTGGGTCGTTACACTTGGTATCAGAGCATAGGTTCATGCTCTCGAACCTATGGGCCGGATTGGTGTTATATGATGATGTTACATGGTGGTGGTGGTGTTACATGATGATACTGCATGATGATGATGATGTTGCATGATGGTGGTAGATATTGGAAGAGTAATGTGCTTTAAACGTGATGTGATTATTGTCGTAATTGTGATATTGTGAATGCACATGATGGGTATGTCACCTTGTGCGTGTTTGTGATCATGTTGATATGTTGGGGATGGGAGTATTCTCTCTCCTTCTTGTGGATTCTAGGAAGAGTTCACGTGTGAATTATTGTTTGTGATGTGTGAAAAGAATTCTAATGTGGATGACGTAGTGTTGGAGCATTGCGGCATATTGTGATATGTGGGTGTATCAATGTGTTGTATGACTAGTTTGATGTTAAAAGAAATGAGTTGTATCATGATGTTTTTATCTTGTTAGATGAGATGTGTGTATCACCTTGTTATGTAGCAATGGATGTTATGTTGTGATGTACTATGTTCATCGTATGTATGATTGTGTAAATATGTAATGCTTCATGTTGTGATTTTGGGTCATACGGTGAGTGTATGAACCCTATCGTATGGTGATTGCACTTTGGGTGCAGAAAGTGGTAAAGTGATGTGTTACACTCAGTGAATGTATGATCGTGATCTACCCTGTATATGTACCATATGTAAGACGTTATGGTAGTTATGTGTGTGCCACCGTTATGTTAGTGATGTTGTTGTATGTTATGTTGTGAACCTTACGCTAACCGATCCTGAGGGAAATCGGTAGAAGTGTATGTTGAGAGTGAGGAATGGTGTACCATGGGCCAATAACTCGAGCCAAAACTCGGTTTAGTAGATAACATGTGATTCTTTCCTCTCTCCCTATGTGGTTGTATGTACGCAACCTAAGTGCAACTATGACTATGTTTAGCCTTGTCGAAGTGGTGGCGGGATGATTCAGATGGAGGTGATGATAGTGGTATTATTGATATGTATTTTACGAGCTGAGGCTCGATGTTCTGAGTGCTAGCAACTCGTTGAGTACCCCTTTGGTGGCTAGATAAGGCCACACAGTTATCGTAATGTGACATCATTATAAGTTGATTTTATTCGTAATTGATTTTTTTCTTTATTTTGTAAGGACCAAGCACTTTTCTTGATTGCAATGCTTTACAATTTTGGGCATTTCCTTGGTTTGTGGCACTAACATGGGGATTTTGATACTAACTATGGCCATTTGGTCATTTATTTTTGCTTGATTTTGGGTCTTCTTTTAAATTTGGAATTTTTACCGCCTTGCCCAAGGCTTGTACTTTGCCACTTGGCACTTTGATTGGATTGTTGTGCTGGTTCTAATGTCGTGATGTGTGGAATAGGGTCATGGGATGCACCATGGATTGGTTGGACCTATGGACCCGCTTTGTTGTATGGGGGTACGCCCCAAGGAGTACATATAACTAGCGGGTTGTTGAACCACGCGTTATTATGTCACTTGGGTTAGGAGTGTTCGAACTCTATGTGTCTTGGACCATAGGGTCAACCGGCCTCCTTGAGGGAGGCATAAGAGTTTGAGGGAGGCATAAGAGACTTGAGGGAGGCATAAGAGTTTGAGGGAGGCATAAGAGACTTGAGGGAGGCATAAGAGACTTGAGGGAGGCATAAGAGTTTGAGGGAGGCTTATGATATTTGTCTGTATGGTTGATGTTTCAGGATATATGTTGAGTTATTGTGTTGTTTGGTAGTGGTCTTTTGATGTATGTGTTACTCATGTCAGATGGATATGTGTTGTGATGTTGTGGTTATGTCATTGATTCCCTTGTGGACACTATGTACCTGTAGCATGGTTTGGTGTTATGTGAGTCTTTCATTGATGCAAATTGAGGAAATGTCTGGTGGATTGTAGTACTCTTTTGTTTGAGTATTTGGTATGTCAGTCATTGATGTGTGATGAGTACTACGTTATGTGGACTGTGCCTATTCTATTCCGTATTTGAGTAACCTTTTTGTGGTGTAATACAATCATGAAGTATATACTTGCGTGCTTGTGAATCTGTAGGGTCTTGTGAACCTGATAGGGTGTTGTGTTAGCAGTTCATGTTGGGCACCCACAATAAGGAATAAACCAAAACTCTTCAATGATGAAATTTTAAAAGCAATTAAACTAAGAATAATGCTAATGGAAAGAGACTAATGAAATGATGAACAAGAAAGAACTGCCAATCTTCACAGAACATTGAAAGTTAAAAATTCTACCAAATGTTCCTAAGGCTACCTTGTGACCGTGCTTTAATCAACTAAAATTTCAAACCATAGGGTGTGTTTTCTTCTGTATCTATCCCTTGTTGCGTACCATTTCCTTTCCTCTGTGTAATGTCGCATCGAGGACGATGCTTTCTTAAGGGGAGGAGAATGTAATGCCCCCCAACCTACCTTGTCTCGGTCAGCTTCATCTCCTTCTTGGCGTGGAGGGTGGAGCTATTAATGTGTGATGTGAAGGAATCCTTTGGTGGCCGCACATGCTCATTGATTGAAATGTTGACTTCACCTACTGTTCACGTGGTCTCCTGTCGTGTCTGTCCAACCACGGATGCTTGTTTTGCACTCCATCAAATGCTGAAACAGATGAATCGCTATAGCGTGTTCTGGATAGTGGATTCATTAATGGTGAAATGAAGGTCTGTCACCCTGACGTTGCAAGGGTGGGTGTGGGTCTCAAAATCGTGCTGTACAGGTAGCTTCAGTGGAGCGCAGAACTGAAATTCTCCTAGGAAAGTGCCGTGAGGAAGTGTTTGGTGATTTGCAGCAGCTACAGGGTAGAGAAGTAAACTTATCTCAGAAAATCAGTGGCCTCCAGAGAGAGATAAGTGCGACAGCTGCTGCAGGGTGATCCCAAGGAACCGTTGGTGTTGATCCTGATGTTCTGGTTGCACGCGACCACAGTCGTGATCAGTTGTTGCAAAATCTTGCAGCTGTAGTAGAAGCCTTTTTGAGCGCTCCAACAAGCAGGTTGTCTAACTTTGTTGTTATCTGTTCAGCATCGACTGCAAACATCTATTCGGGGTTGACTGTTTTACACAGCCCAAAATCAATTTGTACCCGAAATACAACTCAGGTAGTTGTTTTCACTTTTGCGGTCAGAGCAGAAGCATGGAGATACGAGAGAGAGTTTCCCAGCTGAATTCAGGAATAGCAAGACCACTGATAGGCTTTGGTACTGCGGCTAAGGCTGACAACATAGATCAGATGAAGCAAGCTGTTGACATAGCTTTACAGGTCGGGTACAGGCATTTTGACACTGCCAGTATTTATGGCACCGAGTCAGCCTAGGGGAAAGCCCTTTTGTTTCCTGGAGGCGGATCTATTTCAGATCAGAATATTCATGAAGCACGTTTGGAATCTTTGCTGTAATAATGGCGATGCCTAATAATCCTTCTCGTATATGCAAATCATCCCATTACTCCTTGCATTTATACGGTCACTTTGTTGAATGCTCATTTATGCACCGCATTGTTCACAAGATCGGGAGGAGGCGAGGGAGCTCGAGTCCACAAGATGGGGCTGCCTTTGCAGTTGCACTCAAGCAATCGATGACACCTAACAAAATCAGCACCTCCAAACTCAACCCAACTCATCTGAATGTGATCGATACATCCGGAGGGTAAGGACATCACCCGTGCTTCCACGTAGTTTAAAACCTCTGTAATTATCAGATGTGGAGCAAGTTTTTCTATTGAGATAGTATCAGCTCAATTTGAGGAGGATTAGGGCTGAGTGTGGCGGGTAGGTTGTGGGTATTTAATATCAAGAGCTCTTGCAACTACTTCATCATCTAAAAATATCCTTTCCAATGTTGGACAGTGTTGCTTCACGTCGTTGGAGTAGATTACGCGCAAACTGTTTGACAAAATGCTTCAAAGAAATTTTTCTTAGCTTGGAGGATAAAAGTGATGTTAATTGAAGCAAGCTATAATGTGTGAGACTTATAATGGTAAGCATGAATCAACTTTGATTTTAGTTTTTGGAATGTTTTCTTTGCGCACAAATTGATGGGTAAACTAATGTAATAGTGCGTCCTAATGGCTTTAAAAAAACTAATTGACAATGCCTTAAATAGGAAAGCAGTTCATGAGTTGTTTGAATAGTTGAACGCAAGACTTTCCGATCTTGTTCTAGAATCTAGACCCAAGAGTAAAAGCATATTGCAAGGTCATGCAAAACCCTGTTAATTATTCCAAATTTCTGTTGTTGTTTCATGGAATTACATACTGGAAATTGGGGTTAACTGCTCTAGAATGAACTTTCTCCTTCTGCCTGTGTCTATGCAGTTACCGGAATGGTTATTGTGTCTTTTGCGTGGTATTTGGGATGCCGAGTGGGTGAGAAGCGTGAATTTGGTGGAGAATAATTTTGGGACTGCTGGGAGAAGGGGTCTGCGCATGCGTGGCCATGAGATTTAGCGTTTAAAACAGGCATGTTAAATCTACTCTTTGTAATAGTTTTCTACCTTCTTTCAGTATCTTGAAATGAATTTTCTTTCTCTTGAATGGCGCCTAGACAAATGTTTTCGTGGTTGTTTATATCGTTGCTTGATTGTGTTGGTTGTCCCTTTAAATCTCGATCCAATTTCAATGATTTTGCTTGGAATGTTCTTTCCTCTCTTATAGCTTACTCTATTTCATACTTGTCTAAAAGGGTTACTGCAATTTTGAGTAATGCAGTCTAGTTCGTAGGGAAGGAAACATTATAGGGTTTCGTTGCTTATATGACTCTCTTTTAAAGAACTCTGTGATGGTAATTATAATTGAAGGCTTACTATATGGAAGGTTAAGCCTTCATATCTCTATTTGGGTTGAATATATACGTATTTCCTATCTAGGGCTCTCCTGTTTTGCTAAATGGTACATTAATAGTGACGTTGTGTTCTAAAACTTGTTTAAGCCTGTGGGCATTCCTTACTTTTTGTTTAATTAGAAAATGGCATTAGGGTTTTGTTTTAGAACTGTACATGGTTGACTGTTGTACCCAGTTCTAGAGGATGAATGACCTGACATCTATTTTGGCCTCTACGTGTTGAGAGAATTACTTTACCTTCTTCCTGGTTCAAACTCTTGTGTGATTAAAGTAAGGGGGAAACATTGTAAGTTTTATTGAATGAAATCTCTTCAAATTTTACTAGGGGTCACGAGCAAGCTATTAATAGCTGGACTGAAACAAAAGTTGTAGGTGAATCCATGGTATTGGACTCGTGAACCCGTTCCTGTTAGATGACAGCTGATTACAGTGATAATATAATAGGTGGCTATTATATTCATCTATTTGATATTTGCTAGACCTTTCCCTGATAAGCCCACATGGATCGGGTAAAATTTCCATCTTCTATACCATTGGCAAGGAGCTCATAGAACTTCTAGGCCTGACTGCACTGCGTAACCTTCCTGATGGATATGTGTGTTGGTTCTTATTTTGTGCTTGTACTCGTGGTAAGGTCCTTTGATTCTGGGGCATCACTGGTGTATTACCCACCGTGTATCGAATCCCTTTGTTTTCGAACTCGAATATCTTATACTTCAACTTGGTTACTAAAAGTCCCATTTTGTGGCTTTGTTAAGGAAATCAATTTTTATCTTTATTTTAAAATACTTATTGACATTGTCGGAAATATATAAAAATTATTAACTACTTTTGGGTTTAGCCTTCCATTACATTATGAAGAGAAGTTGACGATTAGGATAAGGTTTGTTGGAAGAATAATGGCCCTTTTTGTGTCTCATTTGTATGCGTTTGGAAGGGTGGATTTGTTTTGTTAACTAGTGCTACGTTTAAGAAATCCTATAAGGAAGTAGTGGTAAACTCCTTGGTTAAAACTGAAACTATAGTTGTTTTCTTTTAGGGCGTCGAACCCTTATTACTATGAAGCCTTTCCCTGGGAGAATTGGATAACGTCATTTTGTTTCGCACCTACGATCATAATTAGTATGTTTTGTCTTCTCTTGGACCCCCTTTAGATGGATGGATTGAGTATTGGATTCCAATCACGTAAACCATAGGATCACATGAAGAAATATCAACCCTCTTGATCTTCTTGTTCCTAACCCATAAGGTCTTGCCTTGATTTATGTAATTTTGTTCTTACTGGTATTTTGACTTTCTCCTTGTTGGATGGTTTAGATTTCTCTCTCATGTGATTAATCTTGGAGTTGTGGGTTGTGTTTTAATCCATTTCTGAATTTAGAACATTCCTTTCTTGATATTGTTAAATGTTAGCTTACTGTTGCAATGTGTAGCCTTAACATGCTCAGTTCTCGTGAACTGATTCTAGCTAGTATTTGTGCAGATGGATTATGCGAGTAGATTAAAGGAAAGAGTTGTAAAGGTTTCATCAGTGCAATTTATGAAGTTCCTTGTAAAAATGTCCAATGTGAGGTAAATTTTGTAATAGTGCTTGCAAAGGAGTTTAGAAGACCTCTTGCCTTGGGTTGTTCTGAAATTACGTGATGATGTTGTCTTGTCCTTCTGTAGGTAAACTGGTAACTTATCCTTGTGAGAAATGGTATTCAATCTTTACATTGATATGAGTATTGTAAAACTTTGATCTTGGGAATAAATTGTTAAGTTAAATCTTTCTAAGACTTGGTGACAATATTTTATAAGTAAAGTAAAATGGGTCGGTTAACCCTTAAGAAGCTAAACAAATAATAATTTTATATTCAACAAATAAATGTAGAGGTGATCTACTTGAAATCAAATAATTCCATGAGTGATCAAAATGAAACCATCCTTTGTGAAGTAAAAATTTTATAACTTGATATCCCTAGCTACACTAGCGAACATTATCCTTTTTGTATGGTGAATTCTTAGAATGATCCTAAGGTGAAACAAATTGTTAGTTGATATAAGTTAACAAGATTTAATAAGTAGGAGGGATCGGTTTCGAAACCACGCAATCTGTCCCTCAACCATTTGAAAGGTAAATTGTTTTCTTTTGTAAAATCATCCAAATGAAGCCTAAGTACAATAATTAATAATTACGTATAAAACCTCAAGCTCCAATTAAACCTCAGTAAGAACTAATGATGTCTCAAGGATGAACTCAATTGACCTTCTTCCTTTAACTTTATCCAAGGTACCTCGTAATTTTCTCTTAAGTTGTTGAACGTGAACCCATGTTGTCATATGGGCATGAACAAGTTCTAGTAGCGTAAGTGTTAATAGATGGCCTTGTGAAATTAAATTACCCCTTTCTCTAAACAAACGAATTAAGCAAATGAATGTCATAATAGAGAAGATTAAAGATGATTACTCAGTGTAAAAAGAATAAACTTAGCTTGGTAAGATGAATTATATGAATCATACCTTGAGCATCCTTGAAAACGTAAACTAAGAATTGCAAGATGTATTTTTAAAATAAATAATCCTCAAGAATATCTCATTGTGGATGGCCCTAACTGTTAGTGTGTTCTGTGGATGGACCTCTATGTTGTCATGAGTTAACAAAACAAATCCACTCTTCCAAAAGCATATAAATGAGACACAAAAAGGGCCATTATTCTACCAACAAACCTTATCCTAATCGTCAACTTCTCTACATAATATAAGGGAAGGCTAAACCCAAAAGTCGTTAATAATTTTTATATATTTCCAACAATGCCAATAAGTATTTTAAAATAAAAATAAACATTGATTTCCCTAACAAGGCCACATAATGGGACTTTTAGTAACGAAGTTCGAAGAATAAGATATTCAAGTTCGAAGACAAAAGGATTCGATACACGGTGGGTATTACACCAGTGATGCCCCGACTCAAAAGACCTTACCACAAGTGCAAGCACAAAAATAAGAACCGGCACACATATCCATCAGAAGGTTACGCAAATGCGATCAGAGCCTAGAAGTTCTATGAGCTCCTTTCCAATGGTATAGAAGATGGAAATTTTACCCGATCCATGTGGGCTTATCATAGAAAAGTCTAGCAAATAATCAAACAGTTAGATGAATATAATAGTCACCTATTATATTATCACCGTAATCACTGTCATCTAATAGGAAAGCGAGTTCACGAGTCCAATACCATGGATTCACCTACAACTTTTGTTTGAGTCCATTATTAATAGCTTGCTCGCGACCCTTTTAATAAAAATTGTAGAGATTTAATTCAATTAAACTTACAATGTTTCCCCCTTACTTTAATCAAACAAGAGTTTGGACCGGGAAGTAGGTATAGTAATTCTCTCAACACGTAGAGGCCAAAATAGATGTCGAGTTATTCATCCTCTGGAAGTAGGTACAAAAGTCAACCGTAGTGTACAGTTCTAAAGCAAAACCCTAATGCCATCTTCTAATTAAACAAAAAGTAAGGAATGCCCCAGGCTTAAACAAGTTTTAGAACAAAATGTCACTATTAATATACCTTTTAGCAAAAGGAGAGCCCTAAATAGGAAATACGTATTTATTTAACCCGAATAAAGATATGAAGGCTTAACCTTCCATATAGTAAGCCTTCAATTATAAATACCATCACAGAATTATTTTAAAAGAGATTCATATAAGAAAACAAAACTCTATAATGTTTCCTTCCCTACGAACTAGACTGCATCACTTAATACTACGGTAGCCCATTTAGACAAATATGAAAAGAGTAAGCTATAAGAGAGGAAAAGAACCTTCTAAGCAAAACCAACGAAATTGGAACGAGATTTAAAGGAACAACCAACACAATCAAGCAGCGATATAAACAACCATGAAAACATTTTGTCTAGGTGCCATTCAAGAGGAAAGAATATTCATTTCAAGATACTGAAAGAAGGTAGAAAACTATTACAAGGAGTAGATTTAATATGCTTGATTAGAGTTCTTCCGATCCAATGACACACGTCGGCGGGGGCTCGTGCCTGGGCAACAACACAACCTGCGTAACTTCTCTTCCTCAGCCTGCTGAAGGTCCAAACTCTATTAATGGCCATGCTCTTGACTTCATAAAATCAATTGTATAGTCCGAAATGTGCATCTCTGCCCATAGTTCGGTCGGGTCGCATTGACACCCGATTATCATTCCCTCGCCGATCTTCCGCGACACCCTATCTCCTCTTCCCAAAGATTTTTACCATGCATCCACTGGGTTTCTCGAGAAGTAGATCCAAAATCCTCCGAACACCACTCTAAATCAGCCCTAGAACCACATGTAGGCCCCATTTTTGCAATTGAACTTGATCCTTCGTCATTCATCCAAACACCTCCACCATCTCCATATGCATCCGATTGTTTGATTTGGACCTCCTAACCTTGGTGCTCTCATATTAGGAGCAGCCCTGAGTCCGAGGCGAAGCAAAAAGAAGATGGCTTTATAACCAAAAAAATCTCTTCGTACAGACTCCATATCCATAAAACACGGTCCCTAGACTTAGCATCTTCAATTAATAATGACCGACCACAAGATTGCTTCAATACAGCTGCTTTGCCCTTAACCCAAAGTGCTCTATGAGCTCGTGTTAGTGCCACATTCATGCGGCGAATATCAGCTACAAAGCCAACCCCATGATTTGAAGCTCAGACACAAGACATAATGATTACATCACGCTCCTGGCTCTGAAAGGCATCTACCGTAATGATATATAAACCTTTTCCGTCATCATATTTGAGGACAACATCAAACCCTTAGTGCAAACATTTCATTGTAAGCTTGAAGGTGTGATAATTCCAACAGAAACCTTTATGCCTGCCAACTTAGTGACTCATTGAAGAAGCTCACATAATTGCAAAGCAAATAGTGCTTCATGAATATTCTGATATGAAACAGATCCGCCTCTACGAGATCCTCTTCCATGAGTTACATCGTAAACAAGTAAGGTCTCAGTAGAGAATCTTTGCAAATGAATTTCATCAGGTCTCCTGGTAACACTCTCACTGTCACATAGTCGATTTTGATAAAAATATCTTGAAGGAGAGACCTGAATCTGAGGATGCATTGATACAGAATAGAAAACAACATAGTTGGACAACCTGCCTGTTGGAAGCGCTCAAAAAGGCCTCTACTTATTCTGCGGCAACCTGCACACTGCAGAGCTAAAAAGCTGTGCGGGTAGGCTGCTGCGGATCCCAGACAAGAACACACCTCGCAGCACTCAAAGAAAATGGAGGCAACACGTCTGCTTCACTAGCTTGAAGCTCCTTCTATAACCGCCATACAGACCCACGCGGCCAGCAGGGAAGGCGCCCAAGGTTCTGAGCCTTACGACAGTCCACGCGAACTAACAACAACAAAGAAACTCCATCCAGTCTCCTCACGCGGCCAGGGCAGGAAGAAGGAAGGCGTCCAGGAGAAACCATGAGAAAACACCTTGACAGACAAGATTTCGATGGCTTCTCAACCACTCCACACGCAGTCCAACAAAAAGGAGATCTCACGCGGTCAGAGGAGGATAATGCAGGCAGACCACGAGCGACAGCAGATAGCAAATCAAAAATTTAATAAATGGGGCATGTGCGGCCACCAACAAGAAAGGTTGAACACGCCAAGAAGGATGCAGGGGTCTTTAATGCAATGGCAGGTAAAAGACAAACACAAGGAAGATCAATAATAAAATCTGATTTGAAAGCTAAGCGGCCAGCAGGGAGGAAGACATACGGTGGGTGGGTAATAAAATTTGTTTCATTAATCCTCACCAAACATATGCCAAACAAGGCACCAAAAGAAATAAAAAAAGAATATGGCAGGAGGCCATACACTCTACCACGCACCCCTCTTGCTAGAAAACAAGGAAACCCTCCACCTCATGCCAACAGAAGGAATATGAACCATAAAGGCAGGTCGGTGGTTGAAGGCACGCTTCCATAATTATGAAATAAGTATGCGTGGATGCCTGAAAAGGCTTAGTTTATTTGACATAAAATTATTAATCATATTACTAGCAACCAACCGTTAAACTCGACAAGGCGAAAACACTAACGTTTCAAAAGAAACGCAACAACGTTCAACTCTAAGAAGCACGGTCGTCGCAGAAGCAAAGGCGCAATGATGAACAGGGCATTACATGCACTTAAGAAAGACGCGCCCAACACTCCACCTATACGCATTGAAGAAGGAAATCAAAATAAGATCATGGTGAAGAAAAACGGGACTCCACCGACTCCTCACGTAAGGTACAAACATGATGGTCATTACGGTCCACGAGGTAGGGTGGTTAGGAGGAGACTAAATCCTATTCACAAACACAATCAGCATTCACTTATTCAAAGTCTATCCTTCCAACCAACTATGAGAGCGACTAAGTTCCTATCTAGAAACACCCCTAGATTTACTCGTTCCACACCCATGAGTATCCCTAAATTTATATTTAAAGATAGGTCATCACCACCACTCTTTATTGTGCTCTAACACAATGCAATTCATTTGAGAGCATCCCGGTGGACGGCTTGATGTTGGTTGAATTTGCTTTTAAGATCCCAAAGAAATTTACATTGGTTGAAGCTTCTCCTATACTCGGTTGCACTACTTGATCCATCCTTGCTTTTCCATCGATAGCCACTCTTAACCACAATAAACTGCGCCAAACGGGGCATTACATGTGTAGTAAGGAGTATGTGTTCTCTTAAGGTAAGACTCCTTGGGAAACCAACATTAAACATAGTGTAAAACCCTCTTGACCGACACACATGTTGAGTGGTGAAGATCATCAACTAACCTCGAAGATCACCTTTAAGAGTTGTGTAGTGCCACTATAAATAATATTAAATTACAATTGAATTATAAATTAAAAGGGGGAGAGAAATGAATGTGGTTGGTAAGGATTTTACTATGGTCTATGTGAAGTGAAGGGAGAAGTGCTAGAGTTGGTGGTGGCGGAGTGGAGGGTGGCATGTGGAATGAGGTAGGACAAGGCATGGTCACTCTTTATGGTCGCACATCATTTCCTTTGCATAATAATTCAAACACTTTAATTTTTCCATAAGCATAAACATGCACGTTGAAAACTGTGTTAACTTTGTAAATTTAGAAATATTTGGATAGTTTCAGCTAGGAAAGGACACTATTACAGTGTGTAGAAGCCATGGGTTTCCTCTCAAAATAGTCACGAGATTTCACCGATGCAACAAACAAGTCTCCCAACCGATCATTTACATTTGTTTGCACACTCCTAGCTTGTGCCAAATGTGAGCTCTAGAGTAGGGAATGGACGTCCCTTAAATCATAAAATATAGAGGTATTTTTCATATGTGTAGTTATAGGTGCGCTAGTAGCCATGTAAGAAAAATGTGGGGAGCACGTGTGTGGCATGTGCTGATGGAAAAATGTGAGATTTGTTAGCTTAGTTAATACATTGTCTCCACGTATCACATACGGTTTCTCCATAACCGTGTAACTACCTACACCTATTGTAATGCCCACTTCCCTTTGACACTAAATGAACCATGAGTATCTTTTCCAAATTGTTTATAATCGTAAACATGACCTGAGTCACGTGTTCTAGTTAGCATGTAAATAAAAGGTGCGGACACAAGGATTTCTATTGTGTTTTGGTTATTGTTATTACCTTGACTCTATGTCATATTGTGGACCTTGATGGGAATTTAAGGATATGATGATGATGATCTAGAATAACCTTATTCTGCACCGATTGTTATGTCATTACTATTATTTGTATTGTTATTGGCTCTCGTCACACTTTATCGATCCCTAGACCTTGATATCATAATAAAAGTTTAGACATTTCTAGATGGAAATTGATACACTCATTTTACTTATTAGATAGGCACCACGAACATTTTAGACTTGGTACATGATGTGACTATTGTGGTAAATTTATATGCTTGATTCCTATATCAAGATTTGAAGTTCTAATACTAGTGTACTACCGTATGGATGTATTGGACAGGAATTATGGATATTTCTAGATGATTGTTGATGTTGTGATCTTAGTGCAAATTGATGGATTGTTAGAATCAAAATGTTAGAAAATTAAACAATTGGTGAATTACTTGATTCTAACATTGGTTTAATTATGATATTCAATGATGTAAATTGTTATGTATACATGTATGTGTTTTATTATTTTGATGTCATTAATATGGCCACGAGGCCAAAAAGGTATTGTTGGATTTGCAGAAATTATATCACAAAAAAACTATGGGGGATAGGAGACTAACAATGAAGGAATGTGGGGTATTGACAATAGGTCACCATGGCAACTCGTGTATTCATATGTTGTGTATTCTCGTTGATTGTTTGAGGTCCCCATTGGGGGGTGACCTCAATAGTGACCTTGGGTAAGTTTGTGATCTTGTCTTGTTGATTTTATTTTATTTGTGAGTTTTGTATTTTTCTTAGTATGTGGAGTCACTTTATTATTATTGTTTAACACCTCTCTTAAGTTACTTAAAATTGTTTAACTAGTGTTAATTAGGATGTGACAAAAAGGGGGGAATAAATGTGAGTTGGTAGCTTTAATGTGTGTTGGATGAGAATGAATTCAATTTTTTTGGAGTAGATGTGTACTCTCTATCTGTCAAGTGAAATTCGGATTTTGACCTTCTAGGCCATTTTGGTGACTTGTGGACAAGTTAAGCTTGTCCCACACCTCTTAAAGTGACCCACCCACTAGGCCTATAATGTGAGGGACTTATTTTAGGTCCTATTTTGTGTTTTTATGGAGGAAAAGAGTAATTATGTGTACTTTTCTTACACGGTATTTAATTTTTGTCCATAGGGGTGTGGGTTGGGTTGAGTGTGTAAGAGGGTGGTCTTTTCCCCAACCACCAATTTATTATGCTTTGGGGTTTGGGTTTGACTTGGTGAGGTGGGTGGAGAGAGTGATGATGTGGCATCCTAAATGGAGCCACATCACCCCCTCTCTCCTCCTTTCTATTTAGTTCATTTTGTGTGAGTATTTGGGGGTTACTTTCTTACTTTTATTGGGGAATGTTGGTAATTTTGGAGAGCTTGCTTGAGAATGGAGCTTAGAGTGGATGGTGGTTTCTTAGGAATTTGGATTCTTGGAGCTTGTTGTGTTTTGATACTCTTCATTTGTGAGGTAGATCTCCACCTTTGTTCTTACCTTGTTATTTTGTTGTGCTCTTATGTGTAGATGTTGATCCTTAATTTGGTTATGCTTGTTGGAAAAGATTTGATTCTTAGGTTGTGGGAGAAATGGAAATGGGTTAAAACTTGAAGGAGGCATAAGAGAAATGTTATTGGGATTTTAGGAGGGAGTTGGGTGATGTCCACCTTGTTGATAAATATGTTTTGTATTTATCTTGCTATTATCTTGAGGGAGTTATAAGAGTGAGGGAGGCATAAGAGTGGATTGATTTCTTGAGGGAGGCATAAGAGTGGTGTATCTTCTGGAGGGAGGCATAGGAGTGTTGTGTGTATTGTGATAAAAATTTTGAGGCTCATAGGTGGACACCCAAGCCCTTGGGAGGCATAAGAAGAACCCCCATTTTCCTTTCTCCTCTATGGCTTTAGTATGAAGCCTTTTTGTTTTAAAATTTGTGGTTTTGTTGTAAAATTGGTATTATGTTATTTTATTGAATGACTTGATTGAATGTGTATGTGGAAGCCATTTTTGAGTTTCCATGGTTGTCTAAATAGCCCTCATTGATTTCCTTGTTGGGGCTGGGGGCCAATGAGGAAGAAGGCTTCTCTCCCTCATTGGATATTTTGGTTGGGTGGAGAGTGTTGCCTACTCCCCTTTGTGTTGTGTGTTTGATTCTTGGTGAAGATGGTGGAGTTCAATGGAAGAAGTGCTCTTTGTTCAAAAAAGGAGAAATACATGTGGAGTCACTGCAACTTGTAAATTCTACTCATAGTACATTACATGTAATATTATTCATTTGGTTAGTTCTTGACATGAGTTATTATGACCTAACTCATTCTAGATGAATTAGAATTCTTATAACGCACTAATAATGGAAGTAAAATCTCTCAAATTTAAATTTTAGTTGATTGCAAATCTAAAAATAATAATAATAATAATAATAATAATGTTATTGGGTGGAAAGTGAACTAGATCCTCTTAAAGATTATGGCAATTTTGTTAAATGGGAAAAGGAATAAAAAGACATTAAATTTCATGTTTTACTTTCTTTAACGTAAGTGAATGTACAAGAAGGAATAGTTTGAATTAAATTTATAAAATAAACTCCCTTTGCTACAATAATAATTGTCCTAAAGTACATGAGTAAATCACAAAAAGATTTTTCATTTTAATGGTTAAATAAATAAAATTGAAAGTGAAATTTTTTTATATAAATTGATATACAAATAGTACTCACATGAATTTTATAATTGCAAAATTTATTCTTCCTCTCAAATTTGCAAACTACTATGTTAATGAAAAATTGTATTTAATAAACACAAAAAAAAGAGTATTTTTTTATATTTAGTAAATGTATATTAATATCACATTTTGATTTTATTATAAATCTATAATATCAATATAATCATATTATTAATAAATATTAACATTTATCTAATATAACAATTTTTATATATATATATATATATATATATATATATATATATATATATATATATTATTCATTATATTTATATATGTGTAAATTAATACCTATTAGAAAATAAAGTAAAATTTATAAAAATAAAAAGAAAAAAATATTACATGTTAGGTTTTAAAATGGCCACGCTTGAAAGTAAATAGTTTTATTAAATGAAATAATGTATATTTTAAAAAAGAAAACTTTATGAATTGAATGTCACATTACTGAGCTTAGTGATAGGTCGAGAATGAGTCTAATGGACCATCCTCGATGACCATTCCATCTTGAGGAGTTTGTTGATGTGTTTCAAGAGAGCTACCAGGTTACCTCCCCCATGTGAGATAGAGCCATATAGATATAGTTTCGGGAGTAGAGCCTATCTCACGAGCACCCTATCGATGACTACTCCGATATGTGAGCTTAAAAGTGCAGATCGAGGGCCTTTAGAGAAGGGCCTAATCCACCCGAGTGTATCCCCTTAGGGTGCACCAATAGTGATCTTCATGAAGAAGAAGGATGAATCTCTTCGGTTGTGTATTGACTACCGTCAGGCTTGTAATAAAGTAACGATAAGAATAATTTACCCCTTCCATGCATTGATGATTTATTTGATCGGATGAAGGGGGCTACCATTTTCTCCAAGATAGATCTTAAGTAAGGTACCATCAACTCGGGATGATGCGGAGATGGATATTCATAAGACCGCGTTCCATACGAGGTATGGCCCACTACGAGTTCACGGTGGTACTTATCGGCTGACGAATCCCCGGTGTTTATGAGTTTGATGAATGGGGTATTCGGGACCTTCCTCCGGTTCGTGCTCATATTCCTCGACAACATTCTATTTTACTCACACACGCATGAGGAACACGAGGAGCATCTTCGTCGGGTTCTTCTTGTCTCCTGAGTAAGGGCTAGGAATTTGGAGAAATGTGTAGGTTTCTTTCACATCGAGGTGCAGTGAGTATTTGGCCACATCATTTGAAATAAGGGGAAGGTATCGCAATGTCGATCCTTCCAAGATTGAGCCATCATGGATTGCCAAGCACCCTCTAGTGTGACTGAAGTGTGTAGCTTTATGGGTCTAGCAGGTATTATAGAGGTTTGTTCAGACTTTTCTCGGATTGCACACCCCATCACTTCCCTTAATGAGATTTTAAAGGAAAATTTTTTTATGGTTAAATAGATGAAGAACTAAAAGATTATTAAAAGAAATGCCTCACGACAACACCTATTTAAGTGCTGTAACATCTGCAAGGTGAGTTCTAAAATTTAATCATGCGATTTCTTTATTGCCTTAGAGGAGTACTGAATTGTTAAATTTTATAATGTGGCTTTTGAGTCTTAAAACTCAAGGATTATGAGCTTAATTATCCAACTCATGACCTTGAGCTTGCAGCAGATCAGACACGCCTTGGTCCGATGGAGGCATTTTCTTCTTGGTCGAGATTCACACTGGGAATGATCACTTGATTCTTTGTGATTAACTCTTCACGCAGCAATTAAACCCAATCTAAATGCTCGTAGTGGCGTTGGATGGAGCTACTTTGTGAGTATGACATAGAGATAGAGCATGTGAAGGGAAAGGAGAATGCGGTGATATGCCTTAAGACGGAGACATGTGGCTATGGCCACCACAAGTGGGCATAACATGATTTTTGGTAGGATCTTAGCCAGCCTTCCTCGGGATAGTTTCTACCTTGTTATTGCAGAGCAGAGATGAGTCTCGCAGAGACCTCTCGAGGGAGGTTTGATGGATTTTCACTAGAGGCAGATGGTCTTCTCGGCATACGAGAGGTTGGATATATGTTCCTATAGATGGAGGCTTGAGACAGAAATTTTGACAGAGGCCCATCGTGCACCTTACTCATCCTATCCCAAGGAGGTGAAGAAGATGCACGCTACCTTGAGACAGTTGTATTTTTGGAGAGGACTTCGGAGAGACATAGCTTTGTTTGTGTCACGCTATTTAGAGTGTCAGAAGGTGAAGGCTGAACACCAACATCCAGCTGGCCTTCTCTATCCTCACGCCATACCAGTGCAAGTGGGACACCATTTCTATGGATTTCATTATGGGGTTGTTGATGTCGAGATACCACCACGACGCCATCATGGTCACGGTGGATAAATTAAACGAAAGTAGCTCATTTTTCCCAAAGAAAGACCACCTATACATGCTAGTGAAATTGACACGAGTATATCTTGATGAGATTGTCAGATTACATGGGATTCCATGGAAAATCATTTGCGACCGCGATCCTTTGTACACTTCACATTTCTGGACCACTATGCAGCATGCTCTTCGGACAAGGATCAATTGGGGTGAAGCACAACATATCACCCAGAGAAAAAGGATGGAAAGGCGGCGGGTGAATTAGATTGTGGAGGACATGCTTAGGATGTATGTTATGGATCACCAGTCGAGATGGGAGGAGTATCTGTATTTGGTGGAGTTTGCCTATAATAATAGTTTCCAGAGTTCTATAGGGATGGCTCCTTTTCAGAATTATATGGCGGAGAGTGCGGGACACCTCTTAGTTGGGACAGATTGAGGACGGTGGTTTCCATTGGGCCGCATTATTACGAGGACATGGAGCAAAGAGGTTACCTTGATCGGATAGAGATTGCAGGAGGCGCAGGATAGATAGAAGAAGTATGTGGACCAGCAAGATTCAAGATCACAAATTTTGAGGTGGGAGTAAAGGTGTTTCTTCGTGTCGACCGCATAAAAGCCCTATCCATTACGAAAAGGTTCTAAGCTTGCTCCTAGGTTTTTTGGGTCCCTTCAAGATCTTAGAGCTCCTCGGTACCTTGGCCTATCGTCTAGCATTGCCACCTAGCTTGTCTCGCATCCATGATGTGTTTCATGTGTTTGTTCTTAGGAAATATGTAGCGGATCCTTCTCATGTATTAGATTGGACCTCATTGCGGGTGTAGGATCGGGGCAAAGTGATGGTGGAATATATATACATTATCTTAGAGCGCAGACCTGGGCCTTCGAGGCGAGAGATTGATCGTGCACGTGTTCAATCGGGGGCTATCTGTATGATGAGATCTCAACAAAAGTCGCTACTTGGGAGGATGCTACATCATTGAGCCTGGGTTTCACACTTATTTAATGACTTCCAGGAGGAAGTCTAGTCTAAGGGGAGGGGGATGTAGTGCCCACTTCCCTATGACACTTAGTTGATTTTCATTTTGAGTTATGCAGACTTTTGGATATGGACATTACATATACTTACGTTGATTAGCGTGATGTTTTGTGAGTAGATGCATTTGGATTATGATTGGACTTTGCTTTCAGTATGATCTACATTGACTCGTGGATAGACTATTGGATACTGATATTTTTTTATGATATGGATATATTGCATGTGTTCTAACATTGGATTTCTTCGCCATGATAAGTAGAATGTAGTTGTTGAATTTACATTACTATAATTTTGGATAATGATGAAATGCATAATTAAGTTGTGATTTAGACCTAGAAATAATGATTGATTGAATTACGTATAGATGTTAATAAATTTCATGCATATGGTTATTTTGGATGTTTTGACATGGCCGCAAGGCCGAAGGAGGTATTTTGTATTTTGCAGAAACACCACATGATCACAACCTAAAGGGGATTGGGAACTAAACACACATGGTGAGTCGGGTGGTTACAACATTTGGTCATCAAGGAAACTTGTGAATTGTATTGTGTTGCTTTTTTTTTTTTTTTGTTAAAAAAAAAATTTCCATGAGGGGGAAATTTTCTAATGTGCCCAATGGGTTAAGAATTTTAATTACTTGTTCAATTATTTTAGTAGGTGATTTCATTTGTGATGTTTCCTTTTTTAAATTACTTTCATTAAATATGTTTAGATTAATTTAACATCTTGTTTTAATTTTAAGTTTTGAGGGAAGTCTAGTGGGTGTAATTAATTTTGATGGTTGGCTCCTTGAGCCTTGTGTTTTCTTCTTGTATTGAATGCTTGTTTTGAGTGTTGACCACTCCAAGTTCTTTGAATTTCGAATTTGAGATTGAGGGCAATTTTTGGGGGCTTGTGGGACAAGTTAAACTTGTCCCACACTTCCCAAAACCCCTTACCAACCATATCTATGGGTTGGGAAGCCAAAAAGGGATTATTTATTATTTTGGGAAGAGAAATGTGACTTTGGAGTGCACTTCTCTTCCATTTGCATTTAATTGTGCCCTTAAGGCACATGGGTAGGGATGGAGTGTGGAAAAGAGATGTCATTCAACCCAACCACCCATTTATTGTGTTTTGGAGTTGAGTTGACTAAGGGAGGTGGTCTTGAGGATGTGTGATGTGGCATCCTACATGGAGCCACATCATCCTCACCCTTCCCTTTTGTCTATTTATTGAATTTTCCTCTCTTGTTGAGGGGTTAGAGTTTTTTGTTGAAGAGTTTTATTTTCTTTTGGAGGGGAAAGGATTTTGGGAGAAAAGGAGCTTGGACTTGCATGCTTGGATTGTTTTGGGAGGAGCTTGGACAAAGCTTCTTGGTTTAGGCTTCTTCAATGGAGAGGTAGGGACCCTTCTCCTTTTGCTTTCTTATTGTTGTTGTTTTTATGCCTAAATTAGTAGTAAATGTATGTTTTTTTGTGTGTTGTGGGAAAAATGGATAGAATGCTTAAGGTGTGGTGTAGGAGAGGTCTATGGGAAAACTCATGAGGGAGGCATAAGAGTAGAATAGGAAATTGTGGAGGGAGTTTGAGAGGGATGCCCATCTTGGGTAAGAATGTTTACATTCTTACCTTGTCCTTGAGGGAGCCATAAGAGAAGGGAGGTATAAGAGTTTGGGAGGAAAAGGGGTACTTGAGGGAGGTATAAGAGTCATAGGGCTTGAGCTTAATTGTGGAGGGTTTGGATGGGCATCTCATTTTAATGGGGAGACATAAGGAAAATTTTCCCATAGTTCCTTCTCTTGTTGGCTTGGATAAAAGCTTTGTTGTGGAATTTTTTGTGTTGTTTGTGTTTTTTTTTTTTTTGTTGTTCTTTTGTTCTTAGTCTTGAATGTTGTGAAGAAATTTGTATTGTGGAAGCAAGTGTTGTTGCCTTGAGTTGGAGACCACCCTTTCATTGTGTTGTGTTTGGGGCTCGGGGGTCAATGGAGGAGATTGCTTCTCTTCTCCATTGAGTACTTGGTTGGGAGGAGAGTGTTGCCTCTCCCCCTATCTTGGTTGTGATTTGAGCTACTTGGAACTTCGAGCTTGGATGAAGAATACCTTGGAGCTTGTGAAGACTATTTCCATTTCCTTGATATATAATTTTGTTGTAAATTTTATGTGAAAAGAAGTTGTATTACCTTATTCTACATCTCAAAAGAAAGGGACATTGTAATCTATATTTGCACCAAAAGTCACATGGTTGAATGCAAGTTTTACTTGAAATGTGTTTACATTATTGTAAGAATTGTAAGGAAATAAAGAAAAGAAATGTGCAAAAAAAAAAAAGGAACTTGTGATAATATTGTAAATGTACTATTGGAAAAGTTTGTTGTAAATACTTTCTTGTGAAATGTTGGAAACTCGTATTAAGAGATGTTATATTTCATTGTGTTAATCGAATGGTATGTGTTACAAAAGTTAGCTTCCTTCTTGTTGATAGAAAGAAATTTAAAACACAATTACTTTTAATTTGGACAACAAAGTAGTCTAAATACTAAATTATAGTAAGTATTTCTTATTTGGGACTTATTGCAAATTATTTCAACATTGTTAGAAGAAATGAAATTTACTTGTTTCTACCTTATATACAATAATTATCAAATCGTGAGAGGAAAAGGGGTAAAGCAAATTTTTAACTTGTCAATATTTCCACCTATGTTTTATTATTATTTTGATAATAATAGTAATATTTTAATACCTTTAATAATGAAAATATTTTAATAATAATGAGAGAAATTATTATAAAAATATATTAATATTAATAAACTCTGTTAATTTTATCTTCTTTTAAAAAAAATATTGTTGCACACACACACACACACACACACACACACACACATATGTATATGTGTGTGTGTGTGTATATATATATACATATATATATATATACATATATATATATATATATATATATATATATATATATATATATATATACATATATATATATATATATATATGTACATATATATACATATATATATATATATATTCAGTACGTATTTATAATAAAAATAATAATAAATCAAAAACAAAAAATAAAAAAACTTAAAATCACAAGTTTTACGGCCTGTGTGGGTTGCCTCGTGTGCAGCGCCACGACCACCAAGGTTTCGGTTGTTTTAATGGTTGGGGGGGGGCGCCGACCCCACCCCAACCCATATACTTATATGGGGTGGGGGTGGGGCCGGCCCCCTCCCCCATTAACACTGTCCCAAACTCGTATTCAAACAAAAAAATATATAAATAACAAAAAATGCGTGGCGTGGATCCTCGTGGCTTTGGCCTTTATGCGGCTCTGGGCGTTCTCGCCCTCCTCTTCCATATATATGCCATTATATATACACATCCATGAATATATATATATATATATATATATATATATATATATATATATATACTGCATGCACTGTGGTTCGAGTAACCCAAACAACCAAAACCAGAGCAAATCCATGCAAGAAAAATTCATCCATTAAAGCTCTAAGCCCGAAAATTGATTTAGTAAAGCTCCCATGGCTATAATGGCCTCCATAGCTTGACCTCCTTGTCCCTTCTCTCTTAACCTGCAAGTAAAGAGCAAAAGAAATGAGAGTTTGGGTGTGGAAAGGAAAATAAATAAAAAGATAAAAATATATGGCAATCTATAAAGATTTCTAGGGTTTCTGCCACAAACCTAAATCTAAGGGTTGGGAAAATTTAGATCCAATGGTGGAGGATGCACCCTACATCACTTAAGTGATGGGGTGTTTTTTTGTGGGAATGAAAAATAGAAATAAAAGGGGGTGGAAATTAGCAAAGTTGTGCACACTTGACCCTTTAAGCAAGTAATTAATTATTTTATATGTATGACCTTGAACTACAAGATTTTGGGTCTTGCATTATTAAATTTTAAAATTTAATTAAGGGTCTTTAAATAATTTAATTTAACTCGGGATTAATGGAGTCATGTTTGGAAAGCTAATAAAGTTTCTTAAATAAAACTTTAGAACCTTGTTGGTGAAAGAAACGAAGATGTAGTATTAAATTTGTAATTTGAGGCGATCTTAATGGATCGATAAACATCTCCGATGCCTTGCAACTATCCTCTTATAATCAGAATCTAATAAAAAAAAATTATTTCATAATTTTTCTCACTAAACCTGGGTTGTTCTTTGGCCTCGCACGAACTTTTACCTGGGCATTACAGGCTCGTGCATCGGCTCAAGTGTGAAGGAAATGGTAAGAGGGCTTCCTCCACTCTCCCATTCCTTACCTGTTTTCTCGGGATGTCTTGCATGAAAACAACATAGAGGTCCATTCAAACAGAGCTCTTATCATTCTACAGAGCATCTTCAGGTCATTCACACCGATCTCATGCGGACCTCACGCCTAGCTTCCAAGGTTTTGCGTACTTTCAGCTCATCATTGATGATTACTCATGGAAAATGTGGGTATATTTCCTTCGGAAGAAGAGTGAGGCACTTGCAAATTTCCAAACCTTCTACCAAAGAAGGTACCAGCGATCTAGGAAGCCTCTTCTTCTCCTCCACTCAAATCGAGGGGGGGAATTTGTGTCAAAGAAGTTCTTAGCATACCTAAAGCAGCATGAAATTCAGCAACATTTGACTGCACCCTACACGCCCCAACAGAACGGGATTTCCGAGCGCCACAACAGGACTGTCATGGAGATGGCTCGTTGTATGCTCTCAACCGCCAAGTTGGAGGATCAGTTTTGGGTAGAAGCGATCCTGCACAACAAGTGTATTTACTTAACAGGGCACCACGAAGATCTTGCAGAACAAGACACCGGAAGAGGTATGGACTGGTCGTAAACCTTCTATTCATCATTTGAGAGTTTTTGGTTGTACTGCATATATGCATGTTCCAGATAAGAGAAGGAAGAAGATCGATCCAAAGACACTACCATGTCTTTTCTTGGGGTATAGTACTACCTCAAAGGCATATCGTCTCATGGATCCTGAGACAAAGAAGATCTACGAGAGTCGAGATGTGGTATGTGATGAGTCATCCTTTGACTCCCTACCACACAATGGAGATCCAGTACCGACCTCGTCACATAGATTGCTCACACATCCAGATGATGAGCAAGATGATTCTTCTCAGATAGAAGAAGAGCTAAGTTGAGACTTGTTTGTTGATCTTGGCACACTGGAAAACACATCTTCACATCAGCAGCACCAACGTCTGAAATGGGTCCAGAGTACTATTAGGGATGCACACCTGAACTCACTTCCTGGTACTTCTATGGGAGTTAGAACACGAAGTCAAGCTAGACATGAGGTAAATTTTTCACTCATGAGTTCAGTTGTTGAGAGCACCGAACCTGACACTATTTGTGAGGCATTAGACCAACCACAGTGGAAACAGGCTATGGATGTTGAATATGATTCCCTAATTCAGAATCAGACGTGGGAACTTGTCGACCGCCTCTGTAAGAAATCCATTGGCTGCAAATGGATTTAAAAACAAAATATAAGGCAAATGGTTTAATCAACAAACACAAAGCATGACTTGTTGCAGAAAGGGTTATGCTCAAAGCAAGAAGGAATTGACTATGACAAGACCTTTGCACCCATCTGCGAAGATCAAAACCATCGAGTTGTGCATGTGTTGGCGGCAGACAAAATGGATGGAAACTTCAAGAGATGGATGTCAAGAGTGCTTTTCTAAATGGTGATCTACAAGAAAAAGTGTACATGGCCCAACTGAAGGGTTTGTAGACGAGCATCAACCACACAAGGTATATCGTCTCGATAAAGTCTCTTTATGGACTCAAACAAGCACCTGGGCATGGTATATAAAAATTGATGATCACCTATTGCAGCATGGATTCACTCATAGCCCCTTAGATACAAATTTGTATATCAAGAAGGTAGGAACAAAGATTTTCACTCTGGTTTTGTACATAGATGATCTTATAATCACGGGAATTTGACAATCTTGTAGATGATGTAAAGAATGATCTCGAAGAAATCCTTCGACGTGACTCGATTTGGGGCTACTTCACTATTGTCTTGGCTTAGAGATATGGAAAAAGAAGAATCATATCTTCGTCTCCCAGATGAAATATGCCAAGACACTCCTAGAAAAATATGGAATTTTACATTATAAACCAATGTCCACACCTATGGAAAAAGGTTTGCAATTATCTAGATTCCGGGATTCACCGCAAGTAGATGGCACTCACTACAGGTTAGCTTGTGGGGAGTCTCATTTACTTGACTTTACAAAAGACTAGATCTTTGATTTGCGGTGAACTATCTAGCGGATTTATGCGGGAGCCAAAGAAATGTCATTAGATAGCAGCAAAGCATGTGTTGAGATATATCGAGGTATAGTTGACTTTGAGTGCGGGAGTATCGAGAAGAACACTCGAGTCTTCTTACAGGGATATACTGAGACTCGGACTATGTAGGGTCTATTGATGACAGGAAATCCACTTCAGGATATGTTTTTCATCTTGTATTTGGACCTATCTCATGGATTAGCAAGAAGCAAACTGTTGTTGCTCTCTCATCTACTGAGGCTGAATACCACGTTGCACGAGGAGCTGTGTGTGAAGTAATTTGGTTATGTCACATTCTTGCAGATACAGGGATACCTAAAGAGTAACCTCCCATCATTCACTGCAACAATCAAGGTGTGTTGAAGCTTGTAAAGAATCTGCTGTTTTCCATGAGCAGAACAAAGCATATTAAGGTCGAATGTCACTACATTCGTGAACAAGTCTTGAACCAAAAATTCAGCTCCATTACCCCCTTGATTTTCAGGTTGCAAATATTCTCACCAAGCCTCTCGGCAAGGTGAAGTTTGATTTGTTTAGGGGGTACATTTGTAAGAGCAATGTATTAAGGGGGAATGTTAGCTTAGTTAATACATTTGTAATTGCACGTATCACATACGGTTTCTCCATAACCGTGTAACTGCCTACACCTCATGTGCAAAGGTGCCTATATATTGGGCTTGATGTTTTGTTATAAGATATAGCAATAATCATTTAATCTTCTTCATGCACCATCAAGATTGAATGAGGAAGAAGGAGAATTGTTTGGATACCTACATTGGGTATAGGAGAGGTTAGAGTTTGAGGGATAAAACATGTACATGTTTGATGGTGTGGATGGGGAACCTAAGGATTTATTTCACTAGAAAGTCAAGCTTTCTGTCTTGTATCTTGGGAGAGATTCCTAAAGTGTCAGGTTAAGTAAAGATTAGTGGGAGTATGGCATATGTGTCTCATATCAAGATGGATCTAGAATGGGAATATTGAGGAAAGCATTCTCTTTTGGTGCATGCAAATAGACAAAGAAAATTATATGAATTTGCTTCAAATGTGTGCCTTAAAGAAATACTTGGGGCTGTTTTCACATGGTGATCAAACAATCATTGGGAAGAGAGGGATCAATCTAAGTGGTGGACAAAAAAACAAAGAGTGCAACATGCAAGGGCACTTTATCAGGATGTTGACATCTATCTTAATGATGATCCTTTTAGTGCAGTTGATGCCTAGAAAGGCACAAATTTGTTCAAGGAATACATTTTGGGAGCTTTAGCTACAAAGACTATCATGTTAATTATGCATCAAGTAGAATTTATGTATTATGTGTCATTTTGATTCGTATTTATGTATGGTAAAAAAGGGTTTGAATATATATGTTAAATGAAATTGAATTTAGTATCTTATAGTGCAATTCCAATGTGAAATTTATGATTAAATAATTGGTGTGTTGTGTTCCTTACCTTGAAAATGTAATAAAGAAATATAACCACAACGGTCAACCCTAGTATAAAATTCATGCATAACTATGCCCTTCATGTGTTATTATTTTTAGCATAGAAAATTGAGACCTTAGAATGAACTTAAATATTTACACTCAATGGAACCTTATAGCTTAAGTAAATAAGACCCCAAGTTTGAGTTTATCGTCATAGCCTATATGTTTAGTGACATCGTCATGAACCTGATAGTTAGGAATGACATGGTCAAACTTTATCTTGAGTATGTGGTTTCCTCCTAGGATTGGTAATCATGTGTGTAGTAAGGAGAATGTGTTCTCTTAAGGTAGCACTCCTTGGGAAACCAACATTAAACATAGTGTAAAACCCTCTTGGACCGACACACATGTTGAGTAGTGAAGATCATCAACTAACCTCGGAGATCACCTTTAAGAGTTGTGTAGTGCCACTATAAATAATATTAAATTACAATTGAATTATAAATTAAAAAGGGGGAGAGAAATAAATGTGGTTGGTAAGGATTTTACTATGGTCTATGTGAAGTGAAGGGAGAAGTGCTAGAGTTGGTGGTGGCAGGAGTGGAGGTGGCATGTGGAATGAGGTAGGACAAGGCATGGTCACTCTTTATGGTCCAGGACTGTCATTTCCTTTGCATAATAATTCAAATACTTTAATTTTTTCTATAAGCATAAACCACGTTGAAACCTCGTGTTAACTTTGTAAATTTAGAAATCTTTGGATAGTTTCAGCTAGGAAAGGACACGAAAGTGTGTAGAAGCCATGGGTTTCCTCTCAGAAATCAGTCACATATTTCATCGATGCAACAAACAAGTCTCAAATCTGATCGATTTACATTTGTTTGCACACTCCTAATTTATGCCAAATGTGAGCTCTAGAGTAGGAATGGACATCCCTCAAATCATAAAAGATAGAGGTATTTTGTCATATGTGTAGTTACAGGTGCGCTAGTAGCCATGTAAGAAAAATGTGGGGAGCACGCGTGTGGCATGTGAACGATGGAAAAATGTGAGATTGAATGAGAAAGAAGGAGAATTGTTTGGATGCTTGCATTGGGTGTAGGAGAGGTTAGAGTGTGAGGGAGAAAACATGTACATGTTTGATGGTGTGGATGGGGAACCTAAGGATTTATTTCACTAGAAAGTCAAGCTTTTGTCTTGTATCTTGGGAGAGATTCCTAAAGTGTCAGGTCAAGTAAAGATTAGTGGGAGTATGGCATATGTGTCTCAGTCGGCATGGATCTAGAATGGGAATATTGAGGAAAGCATTCTCTTTTGGCATCCAAATGGAAAAAGAAAATTATATGAATGTGCTTCAAGTGTGTGCCTTGAAGAAATACTTGGGGTTGTTTTCACATGGTGATCAAACAATCATTGGGAAGAGAGGGATCAATCTAAGTGGTGGATAAAAAAAAAAGAGTGCAACATGCAAGGGAACTTTATCAGGATGTTGACATCTATCTTATTGATGATCCTTTTAGTGCATTTGATGCCTAGACAGGCACAAAGTTGTTCAAGGAATACATTTTGGGAGCTTTAGCTACAAAGACTATCGTGTTAATTACGCATCAAGTAGAATTTTTCCCACAACTGATCTTATACTGGTGCTCAGTGATTCCTTTTTCCTCTTTAGTCTGCTTGCATTCATTTTCTGTACTATGGGTGTTTTGATAGAGAAATCATTTTAACTTCAATTAGTTGATGTCTGAGGTTTGAAGACCATCTGTTGCTAGCTATCTAATCAAGAGAACCTAAATTGAATTAAGGTAGATCTATTGTTGAAGGCCCATGTTGGGAACATTTTCCATGCGCTCAAAGATGTGAATCTTAAAAGTAAATTAAGATTAAAATTGTAAAAAGTAAAATTATATATATATAGGGTAGTCTCGTGGAAATGCATTGAGTGCTTAGTATTATTTGAATAGTGTTCATGATGAGACTCAAGGATCTTCAAGAAATACCCTAGACATTTTTTATCCCTTAGAGTGCCTCGCTTGTGCATATGTGCAAATGGGTGCGTTGAAAAAGCTTCAGAAACTTTCCAAGCACATGCAAATGTGGGTGCATTAAAATGGTTGTTGAATGGAAATTTTTAAAAGAGGAGTACCTCAACCAAGCTTGGTCTCTTGGCATGTAATCTTTAGGGAGAATATTCAGACCATGTTGGTGGAACATGGTTGTAAAAGATTTCAATAAAATTCAATGGTGGAATGGTGGATATGTGTAACCATTTGATGAAATGCCTAATTGAGATACAAACCAAATCCAGTTTTGGTTTCAACCGAATTCGTTCCTCTAGGCATGGTTCATCTCTCCTTATATTTCATAATTCTTGTTCTTTAGTTTTCATTTGCAACGAGATAAAATTTTAAACCGTAGAATTATCATAGATTTGATTGTTTTAAATAAACTTGTTTTCAAAACAATAAGACGTCATATCGTAACTTACGCAATCCAAATATTCCTTGGTAGACAAACATGAACTCAAACCCTCATTTTGAGATGATCTAACAATATTCCTAACCAAACTAGATGGCTACAATACCCTTTTTATTGACATTTAAAGTTGAGTTCCCTGTAAATATGTTGACTGTTTCCTTGTTAAAATAGATAAATCACGATTTTTGGAGACTTGCAAAACAATCTTTGAAATCCAAAAAGAGATGTTAAGTTTCTTTTGTGTTCCTTGTTATGTGAGGAGTCACTTTAAAGCTTAGATTGACCTTGATATATAGTATGTGATCTTTCTATGCTCCCGTATGAGCCTTGTTACCTCATTTTCTAATTTTTAGGAAGTGTTCAAACTGAAAAATTTGACTTTCATTTTGAACCACCGTTCGAACCACGAAAAAAAAAATGCATATCCACCTTCGCAAACCTTTAGTATTTTTACTATATAATTTATTGTAACCTTTTTGTTTGGGGAAAAAACTCCTCTTGATATTTTGGAAAAGGCATTTTGTAGGCCTCTGGTCATAGTTTGATTAGGTTAAACTGGACCAATAATGACCGGTGGCTCAAGAAAACCCATCGCCATTTGAAACCCGCTTTCCAGTTCTTCCCATCGACTCTAATGAATTCTCCATATATAGGGAGCTTGTAGGAAATTTCTCATTGCATGTTCATCCATCGAACATTAGTTTTGGATGTGGTTTTCTAACCCCTCGAGCTAACTTTTGTTCATTTCTAACTAGGCCAATTACGACCGATGGGCTCAAAACATTGATCGCCAATTGTAAACCATTTCACCAGTTCTAAATTCCATCAGTTCTTGTGAATTATTGGTGTATAGGAAGAAGCGTATAAATTTACCCTTTGTGTGTTTTCTTATCAGAAGACAATGTTTGAAAGTGGTTTCTTATCCTCTGAGCCTAAATTGAACATTTTTGCAACTAGTAGGAAAACATAAAAAGAAAGTTGTAGGATCCCCGTTAGGTTACTAAACCACTGTGAAACTTGTTGACATATGTAAATAACTATTTGGAACTCTATCATGTGGCTTGTTGTGTGAAATTTGACTTGTGGGAAAATAGTGTTTCTCTCTCTCTCTCTCTCTCTCTCTTATCTCTCTCTCTCTCTCCTTGAATAAGAAATGAAGTGAAACAAAATGAAATAAATATATGTCTCTAACCCTCTCCTTTCGAATGTAAATTAATTATTATTATTATGTAAATGGGAAACTAAAAATGTTAATTATGATAGATCTAGGTGGATGCCATGCCATCGATTTATTGCCAATATTATACTCACATGGTTTTACAGGATGCGAGATAGATGGTAGAAAGGCGTGGTGTAATTCATTGTTTATTATTGTAATTTATATATGTTATTGGAAAATGTATACATGTATAATGTAGTGCCATGTTCAGAAAAGTTTATATTTGAAAATTGGTAATATGTATGAGATGCTAGTTAGGGTTGTTTGGGAAATGTGTACATAACCATGAGTGTCATGTTGATTCAAAATTATGTATTGTTAAAATTTGGGTATATGTGTTAAATGAAATTGAACTTAATAGCTTATAGTGAAATTATAGTGTGTAATTGATGATTAAATAATTGGTGTTGTGTTTCTTACTTTGAAAATGTAATAAATAAATCTAACAAAAAATCAACTCTAGTATAAAATTCATGCATAACTATTCTTCCTATGTGATTCTTGTAACATAGAAAACTAAAACCTTAGGATGAACTTAACTATTCACACTCGATGACACCTCCTAGCTTAAGTAAATAAGATCCCTAGTTTGAGTTTTGTCATCATAACCTATATGCTTAGTGGCATCATCGTGAACCTAATGAATAGGAACAACATGGTCAAACATTATCTAGAGTATGTGGTTCCCCTCCTAGGATTTGAAATTGTGTGTGTAGTAAGGAGAATGTGATTTTCTTAAGGTAGTACTTCATGGGTGACCAAATCCAACATAGTGTAAAACCCTCTTGGTATGACACACGTGTTGAGTGGTGAAGATTGCCAACAAACCTTAGAAGTCACCTTTAGGAGTTGGGTTCATAAAAGAACCTGATACCCAACCTCAATTATCATTTGGGTTCTATGGTGCAATATTAAGAGTCAGTTGTGAAACTTAACAACATTTTAATTTATGATTTTTTTGTGAAGATGTATCCATAAGATTATATTCTTGGAGAAAGGTGAAATTTAGATCATTCATATAATGTGTATAAACCATATTTAGGCGAGGGACTAAATTCATAGTGTGTGATCCCTAATGTGAACCGTAATCCTTTAAATGAAGGAGTATTCCATCTTGTTCCCCACTTTTCCTAATACATAATGAATGTAAGATGTGAAATCATGTAATCATGTTCTTGAGACGAACCCCTAGTACAAGGACTAATAGTTTCATGAGCATAATAATGTCCTTATTAATAAATGGGTTGCATAAAAAATTTTAAAAGGGTAATTAAATCAAGTTAAGTGAAACCATTTTTAAGATGAATGTAATTGATTCGAGTGGATCCTATGTTTTTAGATACCTACACATGAGAATACTAGTGTGAATCCATTTAACCTCTCTCAAACAAGAGTGTCATCTTGACAAGAAGTATCGAATGTTCCTAGAGTTACCAGGATGATTTTGGAGATAAGGGTGTACAATAACTCTAGTTGTGACCCTAGTAAGGTGTGTAAAATTTATAATTGAATATCCCCTTATAACACACATCTAATGCTTAATTGTTAGGAATCCAAACCTAGTGGAGTGTGAAATCATACCCATTAGTACCTTGATGACTAAGAAATTTAGTGAAGTAGATGGGATACATGGTTAGTTGTCATAACAGTAAAACAAAATATACTAACCTTAGAACTTAAATGTTAATATGAAAAGAAAGTGAAATCTATCTACTATTGAATCAATAAACTTCCTTTGCTTCATGAGAACCTCCCTTGTTGCAACTAAGATAAATGGAAAATCCAATCGAACATGCAACTTAGAAAATGAATCCTTGGGAAAAATACTAAAAGGATCATGTATGTACATATGTTCATACCAATAACTAGGTTACAACATTCTGGTGTGATGAGGGAAACAATCAAAATTAGATGGGATTACTAATAGTGAAATGTTAAAAAAATAAAGATAACATAGTTTAATTATTAAATAATTGATAAGTGATTTCCAAGAAAATAAGGTCAATAAAAAAATATGAATGTAATAAATATGTAGACTGGGAAAGTGATGTCATGGATGGTGCCTATACAGGATTCATAATGTAGTTGAATCGTTATGTTGTGTTTTTTTTAAAAAGAGTGGCCTTGATGTAATCACGTGTTTTCATGTTGCCTATGTGGGTTAATGTTGTGTAAATTGATATCGTGTTGTGCGTTGTCATAAGTGATACCCTGAAGTGTCGTGTGAACTGAATGTGAGTAAAAAAATTATTCCGGTATTTTTATTGTTTTATTTGTGTGGGTAAAAGGGCATTACAAGTTGGGATTATAAATGAACTCGATACCCAATCTCAATTATTGTTTGGGTTTTATGGTGCAATACTAAGAGTTAATTACAAAACTTAACAAATTTTTAATTTATGATTAGTTGGTGAAAATGTAACCATAAGATGATGTGCTTGGAGAAAGGTGAAATTTTAGATCATTCTTATAACATGTTTAAACCATATTGTGGTGAGAAAAGGGATCCACGTTGTGTAAACTCTAATGTGAACCTTAACCCTTTAAACAATGGACTAATCCATCTTGCTCTCCCCTTTTCCTAGTATGTAATGGATGTATGATGTGAAACTATGTGATCATGTTCTTAGAGACAAATCCCTTAAGACAGGGACTAGTAGTCTCATGAGGATATAAATGCCCCTTGTGAAAAATAGGTTACACAATTCATTACAAAATTATATGAACCTAGTTAGGGAAAAAAAACCTCTTAAGTTGGACATAAAACGATACTTAGGAAACCTAATCTAGAAACAAAAATAAGGAAGTATGTTTCCATGTTAAGAGCCTTCTAATTCCTTAACTAATTGTTGGAGCATAACTATAGTAAAATTATAATTGACGCTTGGCCTTGGGAAGTGTAATTGTGAGATGTTATTCCATAGAAAAGTGAAACATGATCTTCTTGTAATGTGATTAAACCATCTTGTTGTGGATAAAGAACCTATTTCGTATAATACTTATTGTGTACTAAATAAATTATCAATTTATAAATGAATGAAAGAAACACGACCCTAAATCCTTAAAATAAAAAGCAAAGTTCACCTCCTTTGGACTTACACTTGTTTCATTGTGTAACAGAGGTATGATATAAGATCAAGATGCATGCCCTTAGGAGTGAATCCTAGGGATAAGACCTAAGTAGCCTTGCGTGTATATAATTAGCCTTATGTGTAAATAAATACCCTATTAACAAACAAGTGAATTAAAAAGTAATTGAAATAATGTAGATGATCCTTATTCAATGAGATACACCATAAGTTAAATGTTAAATAGTATAGAGGAAATCTAGAAAAAGGAAAAGGAATGTATGATTCACATATTATGAGCCTTTCTAGAACTTAAGTTAAAGATTGAAACATGATTGTAATAAATGTGTAATCCTAAAAATATCATGTTGTGGGAAGACCCTATATATAAGGTTTATTGTAGTTGAATCGTTATGTTGTGCCTTGTCATTTGGAAAAAAAGGGGGTGGCTTTGATGTGCATCACGTGTTTTCATGTTATCTATGTGGGTTAATGTTTGTGAAAACATATCATGTGTTGTGTGTTGTCCTAAGTGATCTTCTATAGTGTCATGTATACTAAAATGTAAGCCAAAAAAAAAATATCTAGTATTTTTATTGTTGTATTTGTGTGTGTAAAATGTGGGCGTTACACCATCTCTAGCTATCACTTAATGAAGGATATGTCTTACATGCGAATGGGGATGACGTTACAATGGAAGTGGCCCTCTTATAAATATAATGATCGATTGGTTACAAAATGAGCATGTTTACTTACTTGGCCTTCACTTCTCCTCTTATATGCCTTCATAATTCCAAAAACATCTCATTCAATTGCCTCTAGTAGATGCCTTATTATCCCAAGTTGAATAGTGGAATTTCTTCTATGGCGTTAAAATCCTATGTCATTCATAAACTAATCCCACAACTCTAAAATCTTCATTCATTCATAAAGTAAACCTACGGCTCTTAGAACTTTTTAATAAATCACATTTTAAACAAATCAAATTATTTTTTAAAACAACAATAAATTTTATGATGAAATGAACTCAATAAATTTGTTATATATATGAGAAAATATTTGAAAATAACTGTAAAATTAAATTACTAATAAAAATAAAACTTTTAACATTTACCCCTCGGTTCATGGTATTTTCATTGCAGTTTTTGACATCTCCTCTGATAGGGATCTGATTCTTGGGAAAATATGGGATTTCAAGTTGCATCTTCTTCTCATGAAGCCCTGGTTTCCTAACTTTAATCCCATCATAGAAACCTTCACTATCAGACCTGTGTGGATCCGACTTCCCTATTTACCTTTGCATTTTTGGTGTGAATATTGATTCAAGGCTATAGGGAATGCTTTGGGTAAATTCTTAGGCGTTGATCATAGATGTGATTCTTTTGATCATACCACTTTCGCTCGTATTCTAGTGGATATGGATATGACAAACAATTTCCGGCCATAATAGAGTTGAAAGTTATGGATTCTACTTGGACCCAAAACTTGGATTTTGAAGGTCTCCCTTTTACATGTAGAACTTGTTTTGCACTCAAACACATGAATTCTAATTGTTAAATATTTAAGAAACCGATTAAGGGGTGGGTTTCATGGTGGAAGGATTTTAATCCTGATAACCTAGTGGTTTATGCTCAGGAGGAATATGATTGTGGGGATGTCTCTGATAGTCATTCAGGTAATCAGGTTGAGGAGAAGTGTGAGAAAATATTTGAGTAGAAGGATGTGCTGTAGGGAGGGGTTGTCCTTTTTCCCACTAAACCCATTTCTAAATCCCCAATTTCTTGGCAGATTCAATGTTTGAATAACAAGGAGCCTCTTGAAATTTTTCTTTCTATCCACCTGAACGAGAATGTAGATCCTAATGGGGGCGGTTGGAAGATTGTGAAAAACAAGAATAAAGGTAAAGTTAGAAATTCACCTCTCAAGATGAGCCTCATATCTCATAAAGGGAAATTCACAGGTAGTTAGGAGGCCTTGGGTAATGGGCCAAGTAGTTTTGACTATTTCCCTATGTTGGGTCTTTCTTCTTTATGGTGTTTTCCTCTTTCTATGTGTCGGCTTGCCTTGATGTTTCTTCTTGGGACCGTGGGGTCCTATTCCTCTTATGTTTCTCTTTTGGAATTTATTACTTATCTTTCGGTTGTATAGGGTTCCCGATCCCTTTAAAATATACTTTTTACCTAATCTAATAATTAAAAATAAATAAACTCTTAATAATAAAGATTAAAAAGATTGTAATTTAAATGGTATAGATGATAATAAATCACACTTTGTTAGGTCATCTATAGATATTATAAATTTTGAGATGATAATTATTTATACAATGAAGTTTAATATGATGGATGGTAATTATTTATCAAGATCCCAAATTACAATGTTTACGCTGAAAGACGGGTTTCCTATCATATTACATATGAATAGAACCTTGCTCATTATGACACTCCTTCAACGACACAATAAGAAAATGGTCGTGAGAAAACTGTATTCTAATATTTTTTCGCTGCGTGAAAAATTATAGTATAATATATTGTGGTTGTGATTTGAGCCGAAAAATCAGACACATTGACGTTGACGCCAATGCAACACCTTGGGCTGACTATTTTCTTCTCTCATTGTTTTCTCAAAATGCAATAGTACCATCTGTTGAGTGAATCCTACGTTATTTTCTCCTCTACCTGTGTATCGCTTTGCTTGGGTGATGAATCACCAAAAAGACATAAATCAGAATAAGTCAAATAGATTTAGCACATTATAAATCTTTACAAATAACTCTTTTTGTGGACCATGCTCCAAGTAAAAAGACCAGGTTTGTTAGTAGAAAAATCACCTCTAACTTAGTAGTGGAGGAGGAGACTGTACTCTGCTACACATTCATAAGATCAACTAACATGAATTTATGGTACTTACTTTGAGGCATACGATGTTCATGTCACTTTACTAGAAAAGGTCATATTATAATATAATCATGTAAACTAAAAGGTCAAAAATTAATGATGGTAAAAATGAATATTAGATGGCTTTGGTATCGATTCATCTAGATTGGGATTAACCCTGCATTCCACTATGATTGGTGCTTTGGGAGAATTTTTCTACAAAGACTCGTTCGAAGCCCTTCTTCTCCTCTGGTCTTGGTTTTGGAGAACATGTGATATTTAGATAACAAAGTAATGAGAGCATGGAAACTATATTAATATATTATAGTTAGATGATGGTGTGAATACATATCATTGCATAATTTGAAGACGAGTGGGACAGAGAATCCCTCCACGACACACTTTCTTGGATGATTAGTGAAATTTGAGAAACATGGAATTAAATTTATTTTTAAAATTTGGTAGATAATAATAATATAGGAATTATGTAAGCCCACACCATTTTACGTTGGCAAGATATTTCACATTGATTTACCACTATAAAAGAAAGCAAATAAGGGAGTAAAGATGCCGAAAACAAATAAATACTAGTGGGCCCTAATTTTGTGAAAAGGACAATAAAAATTTATGCACGGAGAGTACCGGAAATGGTTTATATTTACGCCAAAGGTGTTTAGAGTTTGATCGACGGTTCCTCTCTCTGACAAAAAATAAGTACATGGATGGTTGTGATATATTTTAGATGGAAGTTGACAAAACATTTTAATATATTCCATCCACATGGACATAGAACCTGGAATATGTCACCAAAGTTGACAAAAAGGGTGTTGGGAGAATGTGTGTAAGTCACTAGCATGTTCATTCCACTTGACTACAAACATATTGAACATGAGGCCAGTTGTTCACAAGTGTTTAGCCTTATCGATACACCGTTCATCAAAATCTTGAACATGTCAGACAGATACGACCTTTTGTGTTGGGAAGGGTGTGTGTTGGAACCCAACAACCAACGTGAATGTCTTTTAAAGCTCCTAACATCATCCTAAATCAATGTTCTTATCCACCCTAATGTTATTTTCCATTCTTCCTATGGACATTCCAGATAGTAATTGCACACCATCACATGCGAACACTCTCATTCTAAATACTTTTCCTGGAGTCCACCTCTCTGCCTTCCTAGAAGATGAAGTCATCTTTACTCTAATTGTGAGCCAATTGTGAATTACAAAGGGGTTTGTGAGTGGACAGGATCCTCTTGAAATAGGAAAAATATTTGTAAATTTGTTAGCCCAATGTTTCCTTATTGAGCCACTTCTTTAGGATTTAGATGGAAGTGTGAAATGTTTCAGGGTGCATTATGTCTTGCTTGATTTAACACATCAAATTGCTAAGAAATAAAAATGTTTCTTTCATGTTGAAAATAATTAAAAGAGTTTTCAGCTAATGATTTTTCAACACGTGTCATAATATTATTGATGTACAACAATTTGAGTAATCTTCCAAACACTTTTGGATCTTCTCATATACGCTCTGGTTAATGGAGAAAAAAATCCTTATTTAAAATAAATTCCTAAATAGTTGATATGAAGAATATCTCTCTTAAGGTGCTGGATTTTTCATGGACTTTCCTTCAGTATTTTTCAAAAATCATAGTTCATTTAAAGCATTTACTTTGCCTTAGGTTAGTCTCTATGACCATTAGGTAACTCCCGAAGTACCTTATCTTTTTAACTCATATTTTGTAGTGCCCACTCCTCTTTGACACTTATTATACTATGATTTTGATTATTGATGATTAAATACATGGACATTATTATTATATTTTGATTAGCATGTTAATATATAGCATGGACATTTTGATTATTGATATGTTGTGACTCATATTATAGATGGTATGGACTATTAGCAGACATTGATAGATGATGATCTAGTGATATTTCATTGTATATTGACGTTTTGTGATTCTTGATGATGATGATTACATTTAGATTTTGGAGTGACCTTATGATCTTAGTGATGTTATCACTTATCAAAAATTGAGATGTTCAGTGATTGCAAATAGTTGATATAAATTCCTAATTTTCATGATGATGATATAGCTATGTGTATGATTTCATTGGATGATATGTGTGTTTGTTTTATTTATTGATGTGTTTTATGTGGCCTTGAGGCCAAAGGGGTATTGTTTGATTGGTTGTAGGAAATTATATCACGATAACAAGAAGGGGCTAGGAGACTAACAATGAAGGAATATTGGATGTTGCAACATGGTCACCTTGGCAACTTTGTGTTCATGTGTATTGTTTGTTATTGATTGAGTTGTTAAGAGGTTCCCATGGGGAGGTGACCTCAAATGTGACCATGGGTTTATGTGTTGTTTTTCCCTCTTTCATTTATTTATTTTGTTAGTATGTGATTTAATTATTGTGATGTATCCTCACTTTATTATTGCTTATTAATGTGCCCTTATTTAGTTAATTAATCATGTGATTAAGTTAAATTGAGATGTGACAAAGGGGAATTTAATTGGGGTAGATAGTCCTTGTTATCTTATTAATTTTGATGGATTTCATTTGATTTTGAGTTGTGTACTCAGCCCCACCCTTCAAATCTTGAATTTTGACTTTGGAGGCTTGTGGGACAAGTTAAGCATGTCCCATACCTCTTAAACCTAGCCATAAACTATACCTATGATGTGAGGGGTTAATTTTAGGCATCATTATGTGTTTTGGAAGAGTAAAGAGCTAATTAATTGTACTTTCTTACAAATCCTTTTAATGGTGTCCTTTGATGTGTGGAGTAGTGGTTAGTGTGTGGAAGGAAACTTGTCATATCCTCACCCACCCATTTATGAGTTTGGTTCTTTTTCTTGACTTAGTGAGGTAGATTGAAGATTGAAGGAGAAGTGATGTGGCATCCTACATGGAGCCACCTCACCCTCCTCTCCTCATTTTCTATTTATGTGGGTTATTTTGGAGTTTTGGGGGTTACTTGGTTTCATATACACTTGCATATTTTGGAATTTTACTTGAGTTATTTCTTTGGGAGATTGGGATCTTTCTTTTTGGATTTGGGCTTAGACTTGGAAAATCTTGGAGATTGTTTCTTGAGGATTGAAGGTTTTGCAATGGCAAGGTAGGGTCTATACCTTGCATTTTATTTCTTGTTTTGTGTTGTGTTAAAATGTGAATGGATGTATGTATTCTTGCATGGGATTGGGTAGATTTTGACCTTAAGAATGGTGTGGGAGATGTTGGTGCTAAAAATAGTCTCGCCCCATTTTGCCTTTGCAATCCATCGATTTACGGCCTCTGCCATATTTTATTCCCCCCGTGTTGTGCCTGGGAGATCTTTGTTTTATTTTTGTTGCCATAATTAATCTGTTCCTGGGTCAAAGTCACGTATGGGTCCATTTATGTTTCCTTGTTTCTCTGTTCCTCTGAAGGGTCTCCCATTCTCTGTTTATCTAAAAAACTCGGGCTTTCCCATTCTTTCCGTCTCTCACAATCGAGATTTTTGTCCTTGTCATTTTTTCCCTGAATACTTGAAGGAAAATGAATGGATGTAGCTTTGAGGAGTGTATTTGAGCCTTGTAATATTTCTAAATCCTCTGTCCTTGGAAAAAATTTCATCTCTAGGCTCAAATGGTCGTTTTTATGCATTTTATGGTTTGACGGGCATTTCTCCCGGTCAAATTTGCATCCTTGCATCAACATGGAACATGGCCTCTTTTGGTTGGACATGGTTCGGTAGGGTACTTCATAAATTTTATGAATTGCCTCCACTTAGAAATTTTTCCACGTGGAGGAGTGACACTCATTTGAAGATTTTTGTTTGGTTTGGCCTTAGAGTAGCGCTGAGAGGACACGTGGTGGTCTCTACTGCTCCACTTTGACTTAGACAATTTTTATGTAGCTAATATAGTTTAGCGGGAAAAGACATGTGGCGAGCCTATGCTCATTCAGGGTCTCAAACTTGGGCACCATTTTGAAATTACGCCATGGAGATACATGGAGGCTTCCACCGGATCTTCCCATACTTAGTATTTTTTCAAAAGGTTTTGGGAGGTCTAAGACACATGGAGGAACCGCGCATGTTTGGTGATTGGCCCTTGAGTTTCATTTTAAAGAAGCACTAGGAGGGCACTTGGAGGCCTCTGCTCACTTTGCATTTTTCTTGGACTTTTCAACGACCAAAGGAGATTGCCTCGGATCCTGACACATGGTGCCTTACGTTGAGCTTTAAGCCTTCAAACAAATTTTGTCAGCGGGACATGTGGTGATCCCGTGTTCTTTCAAGGTCTAAAATTTGGGAACCATCTCAAGATGCGCCATTGTGACACACAAAGCAATTTGAAAATTCAAAAGGGGTGGGGAAGCGGACCATCGAGGGAAACTTAAAAAAAATTCGTCTTATTCTCAAAAGGGTTAAAATATTAAAAATGGCCCGCAAGCCCGATAGAGGAAGGGTCAAAGCTTGCTCCTGTCGTCAATGGCGGAGATACGGACCTTTAGAGGAAAAGTGGGAAATTTTCCCTTTGTGGGAAAAGGAGTTAAAAGTTAAAAAGGGAGCGGGGTTCCACCTGGGACCCACATCAGAGACTAGAAGCGGAAGGGCGGAGCTGCGGGGAAACTTGGAAATTTTCCCTTTTCCAAAAGGGAGGTGAAATATAAGAATTTTCTTTGTGGTTCCTCCAGGACCCACCTCAGGACATGTGTCAGGCTCATTTCTCAAGGGTGGAGGTGCGGAGAAAAATGGAATTTTTTCCATTTTTTCAAAAGGTTGTAAAAATTCAAAGGAACCCCGGGCCTGTTTTAAAATTGAATCTTCCACGTGGACGGCCCAAATTCAAAGTAGAGATCAACGAAAGTTGTGATTCTGAATATGATATTTCCCCTTTTTTAATAAAATGCTCCGGAAGTGTGAGTCTTCATGATTTCTTGGTATTTCCTACATGCCAAGTAGGGAGGGGAGTAAATTTTGATATCTAAGTTTGGTGAGGGAGATCTGGAGACGTCTTTCACCATTAAAATGGTCTGACTATCGGGCTCGATCTGATTTTCCATTTTTCTTCTCCCGAGCATGCAAGGAACCAGATTTGATAGATTAGGGGTGGAAGTGGTTGGTGAATTGAAGGAAGAGTGATTTGCTAGAGGAAGGATTTGAATGTGGGATATTTTTGAAGAGATCTTCCCCCGAGACCTGGTGACTTTTTGTAGATCTGATTCTAGGAATCATGATCATGATCATGGCAAGCACATAGGTGGCACTCAATTTCTGGATTTTTGGGGAAAAGGATTTGTTGTAAATGTTATAAATGGCACAAATTTATCATGTAAATGGTTGGAGTGTGAGGGGTTAGGACTAATTTTCCTAATAGAAAAAAGGCTTGATAGAGCCCATCCTTTTGAGAAGCTGATTGAGAAGCCTGTATATCTCTTTTGTATTGAATTTGATCATGTCAAGGTGGTTATGAGTGTACAGCCATTGAAAAGCTCTGAGATTGTTCTAGAAACTTTCCCTTGCTGATAAATTTAATCAAACTCGAGTTATTCTGTGTGGATCTTATGCAAAATGTGTGGCTTTACTTCTGAATGTCTGTAAATAGTTGTTCTTGTTCCTATTGCAATCTTGTGTCAAAATATATCTCAATCACATAGGTCTCAATCCTTTTTATAGTTTAGTGGCATCTGTAATTTCATTTCTCAGAAGAGATTTCTTCTGGAAGTGAAATAAATGATTTAAAATAATTTTTCTCTATCTGTTGATGACAGATATTGTCTGTAATCCTCTAGGTGTACCTCAAGCATGATTAGACTCAGATCTTAATGTTTTTTTGGGTTTTCCACCTCGATATTTTGTGTTAGAATCTCATAGATTGTATGAAAAAGTGCTAATTTGGGCCTCCATTGAAGCACATATTCTAGTTAAAGAAACATTTTAGCTTCTTTGTGGCATTCTATTGGTTTAGTTTTCCATTTTGTAAAAGTTCTCAAAGATTAGGTATAATCAACTTTATCCTGCTTCACCTCCCACCAAATTCACTCAAAACAACTAATCCTACCCATACTACCCCTATTTTTCATGTGTGTATACAAATGCACAAATTTTACTACCAAAACATGTAGAAACAATCAGGATTCCAAATGTCTTTAGTAGCCTGAACCTTGCCTAGAGAATATCTCCACTATCTAGAGTGACAACTCATGAGAGTTAGATTTTGTTGCATTGATCATATTTTCTTCAAGGTCTCCTTAAAACTTCATTAGGAAGGATATCTCCATCTCCTCCATAAACAACAAGGCTACAAAAGGGTTCTCTTACCTTGGTTGAAAGGCATAACCTAAAATAATGAGGATACATCAAATCCTCTTGAGGGTGCTATCCATTTCTCCACATATGAGTGATTAAGGGCCAGTTAGATCTCATCCCCGGCTACAAAATGACTCATCATGATTTATCTGTCTCTAAGCCTTCTGCTAAACCTATGATGTTGCACGGACTTTGAAGGAGAATCAATTTGGGTACCAACAGGAAATGGAAAATTTTACCATTTGGGAGGGAAAAGGGAGTTATGAGGCATGAATTTTAGAGGGAGTGTGATTAAGGTGTCCCACCTATATGGAGAGAAAAGGAAAATATTGCTACATTTTGTATATTTCGAAATGGGGAGAGATAAATATATTTGAGTGGTTGTGATGTGCACAAGGAGGTTTTGGGTGGAACCATTGTGTACATGAATTAGTTAACAATGTAAAGGAGAAAATATAACACCTAATAGCTTCAATAAAATGCTAACTAGATCAATATACCATGATGATAAGAGGTAAAACAAGTAATAATCATCAACACTATGCATTAAAAACTTGAAAATAAAATGTCAAGCTAACATGCTAACATTTATTTTTCTACTCTTTAGAAAGATAAATCAATGAAATAGACCTACCTAGATCCTTTAGCTATCAAAGGGTTGATAGTTGTTGCTTGATCAAAGAGGATTGAGGATGGAGGTTCATCAAGTCATGGCAACAAGGCCTTTCTTGATTAACTCCATTGATCTTCACAAAATAACTTGGATGATTGAATGCAAATGGATGATGCCTAGCTCCACTCTAAGGAAGAATGCCCTAGGATGATGAAATGGCTATAGTATAGGCTCTATGCTCATTTAGGTGTAAGTAGAAAGGTAGGAGGAGGGCTCCTTATATAGCCCAATGGATAAAAGAATCTCTACATCCCTTTACATGTGGGATAATAGAGAGGTTGGGTTAGTTGTGGATAAGGAAGGTTTAGGGAGGGTTGAGTCAACCTTAGGAGAGTTTAATTTGTCCTTTAGTGACCCATGGGAATTAGGGGTGCATATAATTAATCAAAGGTGATTAATTAATAAGGAGATGAGCCTATTAGGCTAGCTTAGAAGAGAATTAACATGATTTAGGGGATAGGAAGGATTAAATTAGATAAATGAAAGTTTATTTATCTAATAGAGGAGGAAACTTAATTAATTAGAATTAATTAATTAATCTAGATAGAATGGGGTTTAATTAACGGAAGGTCATTAATCATCATTTTTCCTTGATAGATGAGTCAGTTAACTAGCATAATGTAGTTAATTGACGATGACAAAAGATAGAATGAATGTCATTTGACGATTTGTCATCAAATTTCTAGGAAGAGTATAATTAGTGAAATTTAAGTATTTAAATTGCTTGGGCTAGATTATAGGTGTCTACATTTTCCCCTCTTTGGGTGGTGTAAGTGATGCCACTCCAAAGATAGCAGATAGGTAAAATTTTTGAAGGGGTAGAAGAAAAATTAGTATAAGTGAGAGATGCCCCCTCGATTTTCGATGGGGTGATGAAGGAAGATGATTGATGATAGAAAAAAATGAGAGAAATGCAAATAAAATGATGGGCATGATGCCCCAAGTTGAGAAGAATAATGGTCGGGGCAAGATGGCGTTGCCTTACCTATTTAAAGTTTGAGAATAGGTCGAGGGCGTTACGCCCCAAACAAAATGGAAGAATGGTTTCAAGAGGAGAATGATATAGAAGAAATATGAAGAAAGGGAGAGAAGAACTAGCCTTCACCCATTACATTGGAACAACCGTATTGTCATCATATAGCCAAAGATCTACATCATCGGTCCTTATTAAAGATATAAGCATATGAAAATGCATAAGATGACATGAAAAGACATACACAAACTTTCTAAAAACTGCAATGCAACACACCAAATGTAATGCAAGGACGAGAAGTAAACAAGCTCATGTAACAGGGAAACAAGTACAAACACACATACTTAAACCAACAACGGTCAAGACTGTTGCACAAATGTATTTGTTATCAAGTTGAAAATCCCAAATATTTATGATTGATGAAAAGGGTTTAAAATGATGCCCCATGAAATAATATATGCGAGAGAAAGTGATGGAGGATGCAGCGATCCAATGATAAAGCATTGTGCATAATGAAACAATATCATGCAACTGGATGTGCCCTAGAATATCAATAAAGCAAGCATGTTAGATTTGTAAATGGTTGTAAAACTAATGATCCATGAGTTGTGTGGTTTATGAACACGTGAAGATCCCAACAAGATATGGGAGAAGCACCATGCACAAGACACGAGTTTCAGCCATTTTTGGTTGTTTATCTATTTTGTAATTTTTTTGAATTTTTTTACAATTTTTAGGATTTAAAACTGATTTTTTTAATTTTTAGAGTTTTGAAAGATTATTTTAATTTTTATTGATTTTTACTTTTTTAGATTTTTAGATTTTGAATATATTAGAATTCAGAAGAATAAAAAAGAGTCTCCTAGGAGCAAAAGAAAAGTCCCATGGAGAAGAAAGAATCGCTAGGTGCTAGTAATCGCCCCCAACATAACGAAAAATTAATAAAATAATTATTTAATAAAAATAATTATTCATTGGAGTGTGTAGAAGGAGTGATATCGCCTAGAAGCAATAAAATTTCCCTAGTGAGAAGAAGTGAGTGCTAGGTGGAAAATAATGCCTCAAGTCAACAAAAATTAAATAAAATAATTATTTAATAAAAAAATTACTCATAGTGAGCGAGTGAGGAGGGTTAGAATGAATGGCGATCAAAACACACTCCTTGGAGGGCATCACGGTTAGTTACTTTGCGAGAGTGAAAAAGAAATCTTGAATACCCCCAATCAAGTACGGGGTGGGGGTAAATCATTATGATAAGTTCATTTGTTATGAACCTACACACGCACATAAAAGTTCTGCGCACACAAAAAGTGATGAGACCTCTCGTGTGAAGAAGATGATGGTGAGAGCACGATCCCATAGGAAGAGAGATGACGCACCGAATGAGTTTGGAGTACGTATGTCATGAAAACGATGGTCCCTTCATGAGTAGATTAACCTTTCCCTTGTACTTTCATGCATTTATTACTTTATTAAATGTTTTTATCCTTAAGAAAGGTTTACACACATACCCTCATGGATGCATTAGGCATCCTCGAGGGCACACATTGTTGGCTTGAACGTGACACAAAAGTGTGTGCACACATGCACATATATCATATCTCACCATCACGTACGCACAGGCAGGACAAAAAGTGTGCATAAGCACCATTTGATCACATACCACCAGAAGATAGGGGTTAGATACATTTGCCTATGTGTGTGTGTCAAAATGGTTGTGCAGCACACTCATCGTGATGGTAAAGCTAGGGCGAAAGCACATACACACATGTGGGACAATACGAAACGGAGGAGGAGGGCGAGAAAATCCAAAGGAGGACATAACAAGGAAGATGGCGAATCCTCACATGTGAAGATGTGTGCGCATGTATGGAGAAGGCACACGACGTACGTACTATACAGTACACATACACCTAATGGGGTGAATAGTGACACCAAAAAGGGAAAATTTTCTCAATGTAGAAGAAAAAGATATGAAGAATTAGAAAATTGAGAGGAGTGATTTATAAAGGAAAATGAAAAATAGTATATGGTGAAAAATAGAGGAATTGTTAGTGCCTAATGCTTGTTGTGTTGTGTAAGGGTTTGAGTTAATATGACTTTATGCTATCTTCCTGCCTTTATCCTAGTTTTAGATCTTATGTTGAGTGGCATGAGCCACTATTGTTCAAGGGTATTGCCGAGATATATGGGCGAGCCTACCTCGGTGGGATCATCATGACATGGAGGTACTATTAGAGGTGGTTGGCTTAGATCACGTGGCTTATATGCCATCTATTACATTAGATCATGGCATACCCTCGACGTAGCATTGATAGAGAGATGGCATTACGAGAGCCAATTCTTCGGATCCCTACATGGGAGATTACTATTACCTTGGAGGATAGCTAGTGCATTGTGCACATCCCCATTGTTGGCTGTTTTGTATTTTTCTATTGTTTATTTTCAAGTCTTTTGCACATGATTGTAATGAGAATTCACGCATACACCTGATTGGGAAAAATTACAAAGGTGATCAAGAAATGATGTCTTCTAGGTAGAAAATAGAGGGATGACATTCCCCATGTTGGGTATGACATTTTATTTACATTGATGTATATCAAGTATCATTACCCTAGAGCTGGGACCCTTATATATCGATGGATCTTATCACGGGATTTTACTCACTAATAAGACATGGGGACTTCATTTCCATTGGGCCTAATTACCGGGACCTTTTATATTCAAGGTCTATCACTAATAAGATCAAGAGATACTGTTCCATATTTTTAGGACCCAAGGCATACTAGCATATCTATCAAATTCGGCACCTGGGACCTTCATTTGATCACATACCACCATCAGAAGATGGTAGAACCTGCTTCGTTATTACAGATTTGGTTAGGGTACCACATAGTTGTTGGTCGTCCCATTAGCATACTACGTTTGTGAGCTCCAGAGGAGCCTACAGTCATGGGATGGCTTCATGTTGGGGATGATATCTGAGGGCACCTGGGTGATACCTACTATTATCGTTGAGATTTTGATGAGCTACAATAGAGAGACATTATCTGGAGGCCCTGTAGGCATATACAGTGGCCGGAGGATGGGTAGAGCTTAGTGTTTGCTAAGAGAACTTTATCATGGGTAGCTATAGTTATATTATAGATTTTTACATGGTTGACTGATGCCAGCAATAGTTGGGTATCATTCGGGGTGTTCCTCAACCCGATATGTTGTACGCTCATCGTGATGCTCAGAGGTAGACCATGGGCCCCCATATTCAGATAACTAGAGCTAGGGCCAGCTTTGAGTAGATGGTACCACAGGTTTGGGCCCCATCACGAAATATCATAGACCCTGGGATGACACCAGATTACCTAGTTTGGTATGCCACATTTTACCCCGGTGATTGACCATAATAGAGGGTGCATGGGTTGCAGGTGTGATACCACCACCATATATTCCCTAAAACATTGATGAGGGTGATGATGTAGAGGGTGGTGCTAGACGAGGTGATGATTACGATGATCCATTTGATGGACAAAGGCATGATGGTAGAGATGACATAAAGGGTCCATTACGGAGGTCCTGACACAGAGGGCTACAGAGATAGAGGTAGGTCCCAGTGATACAACAAGTACTACCTAGACCACAGGGTCCAAGGCATAGTCCTCATATTCCTTCGAGAGGAGGAGAGGGTGAAGATGACAGGGGAAAGCTAGCTTCCTTACAGCAGTAGCTTACATAGGTCACAACAGTCCAACTTTGGGTATCACTAGAGAGGGACTAGGCCTACGCCCAAATACAAGTTCTTACAATATAACAAGACCAGGACAGAGCTCAGGCTAGTCAAGGAGGGGCTGATGCTACCTTGTTTTAGCAGGTAGGATAGATTGCCTCACATATGGCTTAGAATATGGGTTTATTATAGTAGTCCTAGGCACAGGTGCAACAGTTGATCTGCAGAAAGGGATCAGCTCTGAGATGAGTGAGTAGTGGGTCAAGTTGAGGTTGCTAGGCTATCCTTGAAGGTATCATCCTTTTGACGCATAGATGAGGTTGCAGTGACACTGCGCACACACAAGGATTTATAACCAGCTGAGGACAGAGCCTCCTACTACCCCTCTTAGTATTATGAGTTCATTCCAGAGGGACAACGGACACCAAGCTATAGCTAGTAGTCGAGTGGATCCAACAAGGTCATAGAGGCCATTAGCATCTGGTAGATCAATTGAGTAGCTGTAGAGGAAGCCGAAAGGTTAGCATGGTGCATAGATTATGGGTCCTCCCCCAGCTCGCAGGCCATGTTGTCTGATGAGGGTTTGAGTTAGACATGACTCTTATGCATTTATATATAATCTGTATGTAGCTTTTGATACATACCTCTTATGAAGGATTTATTATTTTTGACTGATGTATATGATGTATCATTTCGATGTATGCCTCTAATGAAGGTTTTAGCATGAATTTGTTCCCTTGATGACCCATTTTGTATCGATGATGTGTATCATGTTTAGATAGACATTTTACACACACATATATATATATGGACACTTGATGTTGTACACTTTCACGTTGTGATGTACCTTATGATGATGATTTATTATGGATGCTAATTATATCATGATTTTGTATGGTTTTATTTCATATGTTTATATGTATCATGATGATGGCTATGACGATGTATCTCATGTGTTAGATTTATGATATATCCTTAGATGATATCAAATGTTATGGTTATGAGATACTTTAGTTTTCTCTGTTGGGTACGGGATGATATGATGATATTGGTGCAGGATGATATTTCTTTGAAGGGGGGATAGATTTTGATATTTACGATTCCTCTTGCCCCCATTTGATGATATGGTATGTGATGATTAGCTTAACTATCATGTATGATGTACACTTAGCTTTTTATTTATATATGATGTATATATGATGTTAGATGTGATGATATAGATGGAGATATGATGATGTGATAACAAAACCATGTAAATGCAACAAGAAAACACAAGCAAACATTAACAAATCTACCAAATATACATGTTACCAAAATAAACCAACACAATGATTGACAAATATACAAAAACATATGTCTTATCTATAAGTAAGCATGAATCTAATCTAAGTAAGAAAAGATCAACCTCAAGTAAAAACTATACAAATGTACAAGCAAGTAAAAACTATACAAGCAGAAAGTACACAAACCAATAAACAAAACAAGAAACAAGATAAAGCAAGTAAACTAAAGCTATGTTTTTGTAAGATTGTTTTTAGTGTGTTTTGCGTTTGTGGGAATTTTGTGAAATAATTTTCTATTGTTTTTGTGTTTTGTATTTTTCTATTGTTTACGATTTTTCAAGTCTTTTGCGATTGTTTTTTTGTGAACATATTTGAATGTTTTTTTGATTTTCTAAGGTTTTCCAAAGCTATGTACAAGAAACCAAGAAATGTGGATGCCCCCAATGTTAGATGGAGAATATATAAGGGTAAGTGCCATGTATTATATAGAGGAAGTTGAAACTGTGAAGGTGCCCCGAGCGTTTAGAGGGGGAAAATAAAAAGGCAAACCCTTCACCGATTTACAAGAGGAGAAACAATCGGATCAAGGATTGAGAAAATGGGATCACAAGGAATCTCGAACATATGTGTAGAACTAGCCCTAGAGCTAAGTAAAATTACCCCTAGATGCAAGATGCTTGTGAACAACGAATCTTCCCAAGGCGGAAGCCGGTTTTCACCAAGGGATCCATCCAAAGTGCCACAATTGCATGGTTTTCACACATGGATGACCTATTTTCTCTTTTTGATTTATTTGTATTTTTGTCCTTTTTTACTTTTTTGTTTGTTTCTTTGATTTTGTGCCATGTTTAAGCATAAAACTGCTTAAGGTGCATAAAATTCATAGGCTCACGGAGCTCATCTCTATTGGGATGAGAAAGTTTGTATTCTCTTGTTCCATATTTTCCCATAATGACATAAGGTCCTAACTAGTGTGGTTAGAACTTTCCTTTCTTCTCTCTTTTGCCCTATGTTGAACTGGTTCTCTTTAATGACCAAATCTCCAACCTCAAATTGACGAGGTATGATCCTTTTTTTAGTTTTGAGAGACTCTATTTGGATATACCTTGAGATGGTTAAGGGCACGAATGCACTTTTCATCTAGGAGTTCCAATTCTACCAACCTGACCAATCTGTAATCCTCATATTTTTTAGATAATCCCTAAGAGATATCCTTAGGGAAGGAATATCTATTTCCAAAGGGATGATAGATTATGTTCCAAAAACTAGGGAGTATGGTGTTACACCGTTAGGAGTGTGAATGGAGGTCCTATAAACCTAGAGGGCTGGGTGAATTTGTAAATGTCAGTTGTGACCTGTTGGGTTTTTAAATGGTACTTTAACAAACCATAGTCAGGGGACAACAAGTCAATCCTCTTTAATGGAAGAGGTTCCCTTATTGAAAGCAAGCAGCAAAACTTATATATAAATGTACAACTTTCAAAGTGTGGATTCCTTATATTTTGAAGTGTTTTATGCCCAAAGATCATCAATACGAAATAATGGAAGAACTAAGGAGATGAGAGAGGAAGAACATAACAATACTTTCAGGAAATATAGATACCAGAGTATAACCTTATATGTATTGAGCAAGGGAGATACAAAATAGAATCATTCACTTTCATAACAAATATAATTCCACAGACACAAAGTTCCAGAAATCACATAAACAAGAACACAAAGTTTCTTATCATAAAAGATCAATAATTTGTAAATTCGAATAAGGAAAGAAGGAATAGTAGAGGAAGAAAGAGAAAAAGTTCTATATTGATTACTTTCAAATATATATCATTTCAAGAATGCTAGGATCCAACCCTCAACAATGACATGGAGAAGCCATTAAATAATCCTCAAAAATGGTTACATTTGGTTTCTTGGTTCTTGTAGAAGCGTTAATGGCAACAAAAAATGATGCTCTGTAATGCAGTCATTAAACTTGTTTTGTAACTTCAAATATGAGTCATCCACGTGGAAGAGATTTTTGAAGCACACCTGGGGGTGCCTTTTGCATTTTATGATTTTTATAGAGATTGTGCATTTTAGACATTTTGGTCCACCCATCCACTTATGATATAGGCATGACACATGGCTTTACTTGAGTGGCGACAGAGTCACAGCTCACTTTACAATTTTAACTCTTTTCAACAAAAAGCTCAAAAACTCAAAGTTCTCCACCGACCTGCCTCTCCGCTTTGAATTTTCAACATGGGCTCAAGACCCTAGTGGATTCATGGATCATTTTATAACTTTTAACTCTCTTTTTGGAAATAAAACCAAAATTCACAAATCTCTCGTCGGCCCGCCTTCCCATTTTGAATTTTCAATGCAGGCATCAACACATGGCTCCAGATGGGTGTTAGCAAGGTTGCGCTTCACTTTATAACTTTACACCCTTTTGGAAATAAAGGTAAAATTCCTAAAGTTTCTCGACAACCCGCCTCTCCGCTTTTGACTTAAAAATGGCCACGTGTCCCTTTGCGGGCCTTAGGCATTCTTTTTACATTTTACACCTTTCACCATAATGCCTCAAAACATGAAAAGGGCCCACCTTTATGCCTTATACCTTTCAGCCAATCAGGATCCTTCAGGGCCACGGGGCCAATTTGACACTTTTGTAAAAATGACAAGTTTGCAAAAAGAATCCATCCTGCTGCATCTAATTAGAGATGTCCACGTACCTGTGGATGTTGGGGAAAAAATTGATAGGGAAGATATGCTTGTCATTCACGACTATGGAAAAATAAAAATGAAAGGGAAAACCCCACCGTTTACACCCAAATTTCAAATTGTTCTCCATGGAATGAGAAACTGCAAACAATACTAGGCTCGACACGATCCACTGACCAAAGAGAAGGATTGACAATGACATTCGAATGAAGGAAAATATTTTCAAGCATCAGATGGGGAAATAGAAAATACTTCAAACTGCGAAGACTGAAGAATTTTCAAGTGAAAGGGTGAGATTAAAACCGAGCACCCATGACTTCAAAGCACAAATTTCTCTAAGGCACCAACTCAAAATTCACAAAACTTGACTTCAAAAAGAGGGGGATTTTGAGGGTGACAATAGTTGGCTCTTTCTAGGGATGACTTGGCTTGGAACAAAGAAACAAGGAAAGATCAAGAACTCCAATCCTCTGTCCAAACACTATAGTAGGAGATGAGGTAATTGAATCCAAATAAGATTGACGTTGAAAGAAACAAATGAGTATTGAAGGTCGGGAACCACGGTTTCATCAACAAATGATGATTTTGTAGTTCCCAAATCTTAGAGAGAATAGAATCCCTATCATTGTAATCTTATTTTCCCACTCAAAACCCTAGGCTCATTGGAACTTCATCTAGATGAATCTGAACGCTCACCCAAAACATGCAAAGGTACGAGGTCCCTTTTTTATACTAGTTTTGTCAAGGTGTTAGCATGAACATTCTTATATTCCATATCCACAATACGTAATTAAAGGTAAAGCATAAAAATAATTACTTCATAACCATAGTGGATAATGAATCAAACAAGGATCAAGATCAGATTTACCATACAATAACCATGAAAAGAGATATCAACAATCAATATCCAACCAAAATGATCCATCATATTAATTTATCACAAACCACAGAAGCTAAAGACAACATAAGTACCACCACAAAGTCATGCAAGTAAACATATCAGCAATATAACTCGGTTAATCCAAATCTCAACCCAAGACCCTATAATCCAAATCTCAACCCAAGACCCTATAATCCATGCATACATACATACATACATATATATATATATATACATATATACATATATACATATATATACATATATACATATATATATATATATACATATATATATATATATATATATATATATATATATATATATATATATATATATATATATATATATATATGTATATATATATATATATATATATATATATATACACACACACACACACACACACACACACACACACACACATAGGGAATGGGGAATTTCCCTTCACTTCCCATGCACTCTCAAAATAGGCTACATGCTCAAAATATCCACGCACTTCTACAAATATACACAAGGAAACATACAAGCTTCACCTAATAATAGGTCATATGTATATCTAACACTAGATCTACATCCTATTATTAGTTCAAACCTCTGCATGACCTTTAATATTCTTGTCGCATGTGATCTTTCCCAAAATAGATTTTTTTTTCCCTCCAAGTTTGCATACCTTAGTCCAACCCCAAAATGTTGTTTGAATGCCACTATAATCTTTCATCATTTATTTTTATCCCATGGCTCAAAATGCGACTAAGTCTCGAAAGTATTTCCCATGTGTGTGAACCTCCGCATGCTTCTTGATCTACTTCTATGCATGCCTCATGCCTATCTTCCACATGTCCAAAACTCCCTTGCCACTCATACTTAACATATTTTAGGGGTACAACATTAGCCCACACCAGCTAGATTTATGTTCCCCCAAGTAATTCTTCAATCACTTAGAACACAAAAATCATTGAAGGATAAAGAAATTTTTTAGTGTCCATAAAGAAACTTCATACCCATAAATTTTTCTAAGGTGCAAGTTAATAGAATATCTCAAGAAACTCTACATCTACCTCTTCCACCACCTTCTTCCATTCTTCCATCTCCTCCAACTATTTTCCCAAGCACAACATTTACAATCCCCTCCACTTGATTGGGAGTGATCTCATCAATTCTACCCTTTAGCTCCTTAATGACCACCATTAGTTCCACACTTGTGCCATCAATCTCATCCTTTTTTTCCAAAGTATGGAATTATGGAGCTCGCCTATACATAGATCTAGCTTCTCCTGCTTTGTTTTAATTTTTTCTTTCTATGTGGTGGTATCTGTAATCACTTGTGTGTACTCAACCTTGTTGGTTAGAGTATTTTCTTGAATCATCTTAAGTACGGATTCCTCATCCACCAATCTAACATCAATAAAAGTCTCACACTTTTGGCACATGTTAAATCATATATCTTCTCTTGCACTTACTTCCTTGAACCTAATGAACAAGTCCTCCAGCTTAGTGATCCTCACTTCAACAACAATTCTTTCACAATCTCCTCCTATGTAGGCCATATACAACTTTTGATAGTAACAAGGAGCATCCCGACCAGATCCTCTAAGTATGGCATCTTATCCTCATAATTTTTTCTAGCCTAGCTAACTAAGGAAGGAATTGCTCCAAAATTTATTCACGAGCATGTTGACTCTATCATATGCTTCTTTAATTCTTCTCTACTCTCCCTATAGACCATTATGCAATCTTTCCACTTTGTGCTCCTTTTCCTTCTTGTTTATAACCAAGGTGTGTATAGTGGTGCTAGCATTGAAGCTTCTCCTCACCATTTTATAAGTAATCTTATGCAAGGCGTTGCACACTTGCTCATTAGTTAAATTATTTGGGTATATTGCCTTATAATTCTTTCTAGGAAATTTTTCAATATCATCGTTTCAATTGAATGCTCACTTACCTCAAATTTAGGTCCTCTAAATGAGTATGAAAATTCCAACTCAGAATTTTCCTTGTCCTAGAAACCCCTCCATCTTGATCCAATAATTTCCAAGCATGCAGCTAATATTTTAGTATTGTGCTCTAAAATCACACCCATAATACCTTCATGGGGTCATCAACGTAGTCCATGTGGGGAGACCTTGGTGTCCACCACTTCCTTTGCACCTTTCTCATTTTACTCTATTTATTGGAAGTGTGTGTACTTGTGTATGTACCAAAACTAGTATCTTCCTTGATGAAAAAAGTGTCATCAATGTCCTTTCGCTCATGTCCTTATATTTGGATCGGTGTGTTGTCCCTGACCAGGCTCTTCTTTCCTTCTTCCCCATGTATGGGTGCCTTCTATTTTACCCCAGATTTCTACTCTAATTTTTCTTTCTCCTTCTTCAACTACTCTTAAAATTATTTCTCTAATTCCTCTATTAAAGAGGCACCCACTTTTTCTAAATCAGAATCTTCACTAGAATTGGTGATAACTTTGACCTTCTCATGCAAATTATTTTTGTTTTCTTGTCCTACGCTCCCTTACTACGAAGTTCCTAGACCACCACTGCTCCACTGAGAATAATACATTTTATTCCTTGAGTAGTCCAACTTTCCTTCCTCTTCATATCCTTCTTCTTCTTCAAGGTTCTCTTCTTCACGCATCCTCTTCAAAGGTGGCACAACTATTTGTATGGGTTGTGGAAAGGGGGAGTCTATAACATCCATCTCAATCCCTCCTTGAGTTTTTGGCCTTAGCTAAACAAATAATCTGCAAATCATGCCCCTAATGGTGACATTAAGATGGAGGTGCAGTCCAGGTGTTTCTGGTTCCAATACATCCAAGTATGCAAGATTAGAGTCATACCTGTATGTCACACGTAATGTATACAAATCGGAGTTGACTTTATTTACATCAAAAGTCAACTTCTGTGCATCCTTGATTCTATTTATCGAATACTTGAGGAATTACATAGTAAAGGAAAATGGTAGCTTGCACTAGGGCCCATCTCCCTTTCACCATTTTAAAGCATACAATTCTAAAGTGTTGCATTATTATGAATTGTACCTATTCCCCAACCATATTGGGAATTTCACGTATTCTGTGCCATTCATTTTTGAACACCCCTCTTAGTATGTCATAGCATTTGTTTATTCATGCTTTATATGTACTTGTGATAGTCCCATCAAGATTGCATCCTTAAAATTGTACTGCAGGGGATGGATGTACTGGTGGGTAAACCCACATATTATCCTTAGGACCATTTGGCACTCCAATCTCCCAAAACATGATAAGTAGTAGTATCGACCCCCATTTTATCTTGGTACCTTATTCATTCTCCAACTATGCTTCTTCTATGATCCCATTCAAAATAAACTATGTGATATTGTAGTGTGTCATATGCCCTTTTTTTGTGCCATGTATAAAAACCTCTTATTTACATCTATCTGAGTGTTCAGAAACACCTAATTTATATCTTACCAATGTAGAGGTAACCCTAGTTATAGGATTATCTAGATTTGTAATGGTAATTGCATTGCTGCCCTTTTCATAAAAAAATTTGTGGTCAACTCCTCAATCTTTGCAGTAGCGCAAATATCTAATCCCATGTCTTCCCCCGTACCCTGAAGACCTATAACATGCTCAATAAATTGAGTGTTAATCCACATTCTCCTTTTGGTGAAGTAGAATAAATCCTCGTGTAACCGCGATATCAACCAATGGTAAATATGTATAGACTTTGCAAAGAAAGGAAGTTCATATAGTTGAAAAAATATGGTCTTTTCTAGTTTCCTTCTCACGGAGTCATCAATCAAGTATTTTCCTTCTTCATCCATCTCTAGGATCACTTTCTCTGGATCTGCATGCATCTTCTTCTCATTTTCCTTCGTCATATGATTATACTCACTTATTTTACACCTAGAAAGTATTGACTTCAAAATTTTCACCCTATGCACACCATGGAGATACTGTATTTCCAAATAAATCTCCTCCAAGGGTTCTCCGCCACTACCTCAACCCTTTTCATTCTAGGCTTTCATCCTTTTAGTACCATTTTTACAATATGTGTGCCCTAGGTGCTCTATGACTTAAAATTTTCTCCTACTCTAGCTATGTTATCCTTAACTACTTAAAAGCGTACATAACCCCTCTTTACTCATGCCCTATTATTGGTTCCAACTTTCCCTTCCGCAAGGATCCACACGCACTCACCATACACCTATGGTTCACACGTCCACTTTTTCACGTAGATCTTCTTTGTACTCAACCGTTCGGTACCTTCTTTACTCAATTTTTTATTAGAAGGCAAGGTAGAAAAATGACTACCCCTCACCACCATTTATACTTTTTCAATGACCCAAATTTCCTTTTGGCCCACGATTTTAAGTTAATTTTTTCATAAAGTACTTTTTCTATCCTTATCCACTTTTGTGACTTCCTTTTGCGAGTTGCAGTCATAACCTTATGTCGTGCTTATACTACTCCTCATCCATAGACCTCCTCCATGTGCACGTTCCTTCCCATACCAACGTAGATAACCTCTGTGCCATACTCCAAGTAGTTCCACATGGCACTTCCTACCTCACACTACACTACACAATCATCTTTCCTATGTTGTATTTTAATCAAAGCAATCTTCCTTCTTAGCACCTTATGCACAACACCTATTACACCTTTTTCTCTTCGGTGCCAACCTTCCAAGAAACACATTCAACCAAGACAACCTGTATTCAAGATGGAAGCCATCAATTCTCATTTCTACATTCAATCCACCCCACACTAAAGGTATATGTGGTCCTTTGTGCATGAATTCAATAGATAGTAATCAACTTATGGCATTCTAGCATGCTTAGTATAACAAAAAACTGAAATAAATTGACAAAGTATAACAACGATGAAAGGAAACAAATATAAAGAAAATACATTTAAGGAAAATCAAATGTAAGTGGAAACACTGCCTTATTAAAAACACCAAGAAGACTTATTTATAGTAGGGATTCAACCTACTCCTGTTGAAGTAACCAGGCAACCGAGTGCCATCTAGTGCCTAGAATTGGAAAGTTCCTAAATCAAGTATATATGAAACTACGTATGGTCCCAACCAATGCACTTTCAATTTCTTGGGGTGGCACACAAACTTGGAGTTATAAAGCAAAACCATCTATCCAACTTCAAAATACTTATTCTTAATATGTATGTCATGATATGCCTTCTACCTAGAATTCTCTATCTTTTGGCTCCAATGGGTGATAGTGTGCCTCTCACTCAACTGTATCATTTTGATCTATACACTCTTTAAGTGATTTCTCATCAACCAGTCCACCTGCACATGTAATATGTAGGGAGGGTAACATGAATTCCACTGGTAAAATAGCCTATGTGCAAACACTAACTAAAAGGGTGTGGCCTTATTCCATCATTTGTAAGTTGTCCTGTATGCCCAATGTACAAAAGATACTTTATAATCCCAGTCTTTCCCACCAACATCACATATATTCATCAATGTATGTCCCAATATCTTGTTGAAAGCCCTAATAGTCACATTAGTCCTATGAGTGATAGGGTGTTATTTTGTGGTGTGCCACCATGACTCTAGGGTGTTATTTTAATTTCTTTAGGAAAATGAGTGCCACATCGTTGTCAAGCTCAATGGACATCCATTCTAGTAATATCCCATAGAAATCGGGTCATTAAGAAAATGAGTGCTTTGTAAGGACATATAATATATAAAGGGAATTTCCTACACCCACCTTATGAGATAATCTATACATGTTATGATATAACATGATCCAATCCTACACTTGTAGTGGGGAAATAGGACCCAAAATTCAATTTCCCATTTCTCAAAAGGTTCTACACTGCGACAGGCCTCAAGGGAATTTCATCTCTATGGAAAGCTTGTTTCTTCAAATGATCAAAGCATACTCTTTACAATCCTTATATAGTGTCTCCCACCAAATGATGCAAAAAAATCTTATGCGGTAACATTATCTTCAAAATCTACAATCCCACCACGAGTTTCCTCCATTATAGCTTATATCATATTAACGTACACACCGGTGTAAAACCTCATCGTGGCTAAATAAATCTTCACTAATAAATATGTAAGGTGTGGCACGTATGGAAAGTTGTTTCTTCTTTAATCTCTTCATTCCTTCAGGTGCCACACCATTATGCAAAAATACACCATTATCTTATAAATGAGCGGGTGTGTGGTTCAATCTAAACAACTGTGTATCCGACATTGTGTCCTCAATGCTCGCACATCTTGGACTAAGTTAATTCTTGATAAATGATCCGGTCTAGAATTAATCTTCCCTAGCTTTACCACCAAGGTAAAGTCAAATTCTGAAACAAGATAATCCACCAAAATATGCACCCCTACAAAATGGGCTTATTTACCAAGTACTTAAGTGCCATGTGATCCATATAGTAGTATAAAGGGATTTTCCAACAAGTATTGTCTAAACTTATGCAACACATAAATCATGGACAATGCTTTCGCACTATGTAGTTGTATAATTATGCTCAAATGCGGTCAACTTCCTGCTTTCAATATATATAGGATGATCAACAATACCTTTTTTAGGCTATGCTAACATGATGTCAATCACCATCCTAGAGGCATCAATATGTAAATGAAAAAGGTGTGTTCCATGAAGGAAAGTGCAGAATGGGTGCATAAGTAAGTCTTTCCTTCAATGTCTCAAACACTCGTTGTTGCGCCTCATCCCAATGGAACTTTCCTTTACTTTTCAACAATTCTTCCAAAGGCATGTTAATCTTAACACATCCCTTAATGAACTTCCTATAATAACCCATGTGTCCTAAAAATCCACGCACCTCACTCTGAGTGGTAAGCTCCTCTAAGGCCAAGATGATAACAACCTTAGTAGGATCTACCAACAAACCTTCTTTACATATAATGTGTCCCAACAAAGTTCCAAAGGGTGTCACAAAGATACACTTCTTAATGTTGAGAGAGATTCTCAACTATCGACACCTCTCAAACATAAGTCTCAAATTTTCACAGTGATCCTTAAGGAACCCATATACAATCCAGTCATCCAAGTGGATACATGTAAAAATTTATGAATGAAGTCCTAAAATGATTGCACAAAAATGCATGATCCAAGTAGACCTGTAAAAATTTATGAATCGAAGTCCTTGACAACAATGTCATTTGGCCAAGTCGGAGGTGCATTATTTAATCTGAAAGGAATAAATGTATATGAAAAAATTCCCCACTTAGTGGTGAAATTTATCTTTTCTTGATCTTCTTTTAGAATCCACACCTGATGATAACTAGAGAATCCATCAGTGAAAGAGTATATTTTATGCCTTGATATGCCCTCCAAGATATTGTAAGTAAAAGGTGTGGGAAAAGAGTCTATGACACAAACAACATTAAACTCTTTGTATTCCACTCTGATCCTTATCTACCATCTTTTTTAATGCTTATCACCATGGGGCTAACCCACTTTGACTCCTCAATGGGCTCAATGATTCCATATTTCAACATCTTATCAATCTCTTCCTTTACCTTGATGTGCATATTAAGATTCATCCTATATGACATCTTCCTAACTAGGCATGCACCTTCCTTCAATTAGATCCTCATTTTCCCCAAAGAGTGATGCACTCCTTTAAACTCATGATAACATCATGGAAAAAGTCCCTGGAAGTCACACAACAACTCAATAATCTTTTCACCTCTTGTTCAAACCATTAGTCACCAATAATAGCCTCCTTAAGCTCTGCATCTCGTCCCTAATGTTAAACTTATTTGTTTTCATCGGCTCATGATAAGTGTGTGCCTTCTCATTAGCACTATCTAAGACCTCACGTGTACCTACAGTGTGATCAACATCCATATTTTCCACTTCATCATCGTCAATCATGTAAACTAGATTACCCTTCTCTTTTTCCAACCAAGAGCCAAAATTTTCCTCATATGTCTCTTCTTCCTAAAATCTCACCTCCAAGTCCAACTCTCCAAACATATCTAACTAATATTTCATGAACATTTTCACCATCTCCCAAAGTAAGGCACTTTATAATTTGTAATACTTCATTTACTGGAGGTTTCATAAAAAATAGTCAAATGTCTGAATCATACCTGAGGTCATGTCCTACCAATTAAATTTTTCCCTTGTTAATTCTACATGAACATACCATGCATGCACATAACCACTTAAGGTGGCGTAGAAATTATGTACCTAGAGTCATGGTGGTAAGGCCTCCTATCCCTACGTTCCAAAGTCTCTCCCAATTTAAACATGGTGCGAAGTAGGGGACTTCCCATGAAATTCACATATCTGAGAAGGTACATTACTCCTAAGAAACCTATTAGAGAAGTTGATTCTCACTTCTCACCACTCTAAAAGGTTGTATCTGTGTGTAATCCACCAAAGGGTAGCTTTCCTACATAAGGTATATACTAACATATTTCTTCTATCACCCTCATCCTTCCATTGAGCTTCCATGACGCGCAAAAATACATCAAGGTTTCCTTCACCAGTATACTGGGGTACCTAGTTATGACTCAAACACCTGACCATGTGCAACTTGATTACATGAGTAATGGTGTTCTTGATATCTCACCTTCCCATTTCATACACTCCATGCACCTAATTATCAAATGAAACATTGGTTTTATCACTCATAGACTGAGCATCATCCCATTGAATAATGCCTTCATTTATATTTCACAAGAACTTCAAGATCCCTTAATTTGCACGCATATATCCTATTCAGATCATCTTCACTCAAGGGTTCTATATACGGTGCATCCTTTACATCTATCAAAGGAATAATCACACACTCCTCCTTGTTCTAAAAACTAATGTATCCTTTATTAAAGTGCACATATCAACATTATTAGCATAACACCAAGGGTTCCCAAGTAGTGCTAGGAAACTATCTACCTCAGCAAGCTCCAATACCTCAAAGTCCCCAGTGAACTTGGATCCCTGAATGATAATAATCACATCCTTCAATACTCCAATAGGATTAGCTCTTGTCCTATTTTCCATGTACAACACATTCAAAGAAGGCTGTAATGGTGGTCTCCCATTTGATTCCATGCATCCAAGGTAAAATTCCTTCATAGTTTCCTAGTAAAATTCCTTTTCGATGGGTAGGATTTGGTTATTTAAAATTTATCATCTCTTATTTTCTAATAATAGGCTTCTACTTGGGAACCTTGCGAAACACACACAACCTCAGTGTTGGTAGTTACCAATGCAAGCAACAACTTTGGATCAAATGCTAATTTTGACATACACTGATCTTCTATGGAGCATTGTACTTTAATCATTCCCATACCCTTATCATTAGTCTTATATTTCTTACTTTGTGCTCATATAACTCGGGAATTCTTCAAACTTATGTTGATTCCCACACCATAAGTAGACTATATTCTGAGGGCATTCATGCCTATAATGATCAGGGATCCGCATGTAAAATAAGTTTCGTGAGGGAAGTCACTTCATCCACCGCCACGACCACGACCTTGTACCCTCCATAGTAACCTCTATCTACCACCTCCATCGAGCTCCCTTCATAATGTTTTCCTTCCTGGTCTTTTAAATTATTTGCAATGCTAGTATGGCACACACAGTTTCAATCACCTCATGAATCTGATCAATCAATCTACAATTCTTCATATCATGAGTGTGGGACTTACAAATCTTTATAGTATAAAGAAACATTCTTCTAGATCGTGTGTTGCAATAGAGGGCATCTACTTGAATCATGATCTAAATGAAAGATCTCACAATCTAACAATATGACATGGACTGATTTACGAGGGAAACTATCCTTAGTATGTCCTTTAACCTCGGCATATGTACAACATATTCCACTGCGCATCTCATGAGTTTAATTAATCAGTTTCTCTAACTACTTCATCATAGATGTAATTAGTGCCTCTAAGAATGGGCTAACTCAGTGTCTATGCTTCCAATCGCCTAACGCTCAGAGCTTGCGTGTAAATCCTCTGCGGATATGTAAATGTCTTATCATTGATTTCCCTTCTAAAAGGTGTGACAAAACTGCCAACAAACCACTGTGCATGCTAGCTAGGGTGAATATCATAAGAAAAATTTGATAACAAAGTTTTAAAACATTCATCATACTCCCTTATGCTCTTAGCCATACCATGCTTAATATCTTTTCAAAGCACGTTGATGTTTTTCTATTCAAACACGGGTATATGGAACTTAGCCAAGAAAGCATCACATAAGGTGTTGTAATCTACAATAGTCTAGTTGAGATCATATTTCCTATAACTACTATGCACGCACCCTTGAAATGTAGTAGCGAAATAACTTACCTTTCTCTCAAGAGCTATTTTTTACTAGATAGGGTAAAAGCATATTTTGAAGGGATTTGGAACCTGTATGGAAGGAAGATAGACAAGAGAGCACAAAGGAGAAAAAAATCCAAATAAGGCCCAAAAAGCCTGGGGCAGAACAAAACAAGAATCTAAGAATCTCAACGTGGAGAAAAAAATGGGGAGAGGAGACCCCAAATGGAAGGTCAAAACACCTTTTAAAGAGCATAAATCGAGATATTCCCTTCTAAGAGATCGAAGGCTCATTGAAAAAAGAGTGAATTTTCCTTTCTTTATGGAGTTGACTTTCGTCCACCCTTTCTCATTAATAAGCACCTCAGATTATTTCCCATCTTGGACCGAAGAAAAACTATTCCCAAGCTCCACGTACGAGTCCATTTCATTATCATTGTTTAATCTCCAAGACTGATTTTGTCGACGTGGCCCCTATCCTCGAAGGCACCAACTATTGAAATTTGAATTAAACCTCCCACCGATTTGTGATAGCCGGTCCTCCTCACGACTGAGTCGGTCTCAACTTGACTTACACATTTGTTTGTAATAGGGCATTCAGGAGCTGGAAGAGGATGCACATATTTGGAAATATCTTCTACGAGATCCTCAGCTACCACTCCAACCTCCGTAGCCACATAGAAGACTAACGTCCCTCTACAACAATTAGAGAATTGGGCTAACTCCTAGTGTCCAAACTCTCTACAATAGAGTTTACATTCCTCCACATCAATCCTCCGATACCCAACTTCATGTTGGAGGGTTCAAATAGATTCTCTTGGGAATTATAGAGTCCTACAAAACCAAAATATAGAGCCAAGAAAAAACCAATCTTGATCTAGTTCTAGTAGTCGGATCCACTATGAGATGTTAGATCTAGCTATCCCCATGAAAATTTCGATTCCCAAAAAAGAAGCATTGGATGGATCCACATTGGAAGATCCTTAAAGACAATGTCATGTTACTTCTAGTTTCCAATGTTGAAAGCACAAACACTCTTACCAAAGAACCATGGAGAACCCTGAAAAATGTTTTGTAGATTCTTTCATTATGAAAGTTGAATCCATTCTATGTGGCTCTAACACATGTACACCCCCATTCATTCACTTAGTCCTAAGAAATTTGGCCTTCTGCAACATATTATATGATCGCATAATAGTCTGGACTTTTCATTTCAGAATAGATTTGAGGATCTCCTAGAATGGCTCATCCTCGCAGCCATGAGGGTAGAGCCTAAAAATCTACCGTTAGCCCAAGTGCCTTTCAGCATCCAGTCAAGAGCTATGATTCCCTTAGCATGCCATATTATTTCACACATGTGCACATGCTCCACTGCATCCTCAATGCCTCTGTACTCTAGAAGGCGAAGAGACATCTCATAAATAACTTATTGTGGCTAGTGCATACCATGCCCACTAGACCTAGAACCTATATTACCCTTGGTGTTTCCTCCACCTCCAGAACCACCAGATCCAATAGATCTCGAGCCTCCATATCCACCTAAACTAACCAATCCATATTCTAACTCATGCATAATTGATATGTGCCAAATTCATCATGCATATATCTATCACAAGTGTAAGGGTCATGTTTATATAGGTGCAAGACCCACCTATTTACAATATGCCTCAAATCTCGATTAACCCATATAATATTCAATGTCTCATAATCCTCTTTGAAATACAGGGCCCAAATGATAAGACAATTTGATGCATTGAGTTGGATCAATGGTTAGAGTTAAGGGTTAGGTGAATCCATGTCGATTCCTTCCAAAGTGTGGAACTATACATTTTTAGATTACGTGCATGTTACTTATTTTACACAAAAGACTAGGAGAAAAAACTACATGTGCACTCACATTCATACCATTGTGTTGGCAATGATCAAAAACCTAAAAAAACCGTTTTTATGCAATTCTTCACAAATTTAAAGCTAACTAATCAACTCTTCTCACACATCAACAAACCTGCACGAAACCTTATAACATAAGCACACTAATATAATTGGTAGAAAAGAACAACATTACATTTGCACTCTTAGGTTATGCACCACACTAAGATATTGGTGCGAACCAATACATTCACGTATTGTCACAAGCACATGGGTGTACTACAAAAGTAGGCACAAAAGCACATATTAAAAATATGTGCACCCATAAGTTTATAAAATGAACATACAAAAATATCTATGTGTAATAAAATGTGTGCGCTAATAGACTTAGCTTATTCCTAAATGTTTTGGTTGATGTATGATTACAAGTGAGCTTGGATGTTTCAATATCAATGCATGGGTCAAGGAGGTAAGGGATTCAAATCCCGCCAAGTCCACTTATGAACCTTTAATTGATTTTTGAAAGTGGTATGTTCATAGTCAATTGGAAAACATATGTGCACAATAAGAGAGCATTAGTAGTCTATGTGGCATTTTTCTTGATAGACAACTTTGTAAAAGGTACTTGAAAGGTGTCACAACACATTGTCATTAGTTCCATACAGTTGTACAAAGATCGTAAATTTTTGAAAATTTCAAAAAGATTCCCAAAAATCAAGTTGATTTTTTTCATCACGTGTCTGATTTGAACTTATGTATTTTTTTTGATATCATGGTATCAGAGCTTCTACACTTCATTGCATGGATGATGCTCATCTCTAGAAATCATCTCCTCTTCAAATTTTTGGGTTTTCAGTCAAATGTGCATTAGAAGGACCTTATTGGTTTCCATTTTTAGAGCTTCTTAGAGGGTATGGGTTAAGTTAGATCCAAAATCTTATTCTATAGTGTATTCTTCATGTGAGTAGGGCCATTAGGCCTGCTACACATCTTAGCTTTATTAATATATTGGTGTTTATTTTACCTTATTAATATGTGTCTAAATTGTTTTAATAGTTAACATATATGCACATGTTATTGTGGGTGGATGTCTTTGTAACGCCCGTTCGGCGTGTACCCTAGTCCTTGTCGCAAACTTGTGCTTGATAAAGCTCTTTGTTCTTTTACGCATATGAGTATAGTCTCATCCTTTGTGGTACAACTTTTAAACATTAGACACCTACTTAGAGTTTGAACATTTTTTTTTTCCAGTTGATATTCCTTTCAAAACGTGGAGTTTGTTAGCTGTCCCTCATTGCAGATTCTTGAATACTTGCTTTCAGTTAATAGAAGTTGCAATTGAATTATTGTGCAATACCCCAAAGATGAACTGTAGACCAACATTTTCCCCGTTGCTTTGATTTGCGAATGATTCCTTATGAAATGTATATCTCTTTCTTATGTGCAAGCATGCTCTAAAATATGAAAGTGAACCCGTAGCTACAAGTCCATGATTTGGCTATAACCTTTGTTGTATATGAGTGATCCTTCTGGAAATCTCATAGACTTGTAGTTGTCACGGTCAGCTTCACCTCTTTCTTGGCGTGGAGGGGTTGCGTGGAAAGATGGGGGGGTAGGTGTGTGGCGCAGGTTGGAGGGGACTGTTTTAAAATCAAATTTTATCTGCTTGTGCCTAGGCCCTACTGTCCCTCACCCCCCCTTCCCGCCATCTAGACTGCATACGTTGCCATCTCCCCACCTGGCCTTACCTCTGCCAGCTGCCCCACCTTCTTTAATTCCTGTGATTTGCAAATATCTTGCGTCCTGTGCTACCTGCTCCCTTTGACCTGTTCTAGCCGCGTGAGCAGGGAGGAGTGTTTTTGTTGGGATTTGAGATGAATTGCTACAACGTGTTCTGGATAGTGGATTCATTGATGGTGAAATGAAGGTCTATCACCCTGATGTTGCGAGGGTGGGTGTGGGTTCTCAAAATCGTGCTGCACAGGCAGTATCAGTGGAGCGTAGAACTGAAATTCTCCTAGGAAAGTGCCGTGAGGAAGTATTTGGCTTTATGCAGCAGCTACAGGGTAGAGAAGTAAACTTATCTCAGAAAATCAGTGGCCTCCAGAGAGAGTTAAGTGCGACAGCTGCCACAGGGCGATCCCAAGGAACCGTTGGTGTTGATCCTGTTGTTCTGGTTGCACGCGACCACAGTCGTGATCAGTTGTTGCAAAATCTTGCAGCTGTAGTAGAAGAACGAGATAAAGTTTTAGTTGAGCTATCTTGCCTTTTCATTTTGGAAAGTCGCTTCCGTCCAGGTGGTGTTCTATATGGTGGGAAAGCACATAAAACATCTCGAAGGAGGAGGAGTCGAGTCCATGAAGGAGAAAGGGTAGGAGGAGCAGATCTCACAGTTGGTCACCGAGGAGAAAAAGGAGCAGAAGCAGGACACCTCCACCTGTTTTCAGGCGTGGCGATGAACATGTGGAGGGAAGAAAGAGGAGGGGCATAGGAGATCTATGCAATGTTGGAGAAAATGTCTTGGAAGATGAATATGATTGCAGGAGTGCAACATCTATACCATCCAAAGGATCTCAGGACTTTGACCGATTGGATGAGGAGCAGCTCATGTCAATGTTTGCTGATGTTGAGCCGTTCAATAAGAGTCAATCAAATCAATCTTCTAATCCTCCTACTCATCAGACATCTGCATTGGATAACAGATGTTCAGACAGACAAGCAACTTCCGAGAACCCCTCCACTCCATCTGATCACAATAGCATCAATGAGCCTTCAATGGAAGAGAAAGTAATGACTGTATCGGGCCAATTCAAAAGTGAGCCAGAAGTGCAAAGTGTCAACAAAAGTGACCAACCACTCCAGACCGCCAAGACTGAAATGCCCTCATCATCAGCAATGGAACACGACCCAAACATGGATCCAAAACGGGTCAACCAAATTTTAGCGAATGGGCAATCTGCGCAAAGATCTAGAGTGAGAAAGCTGCAATACATTTCAGAGCTTGAAAGAAGCGTCAATGCCTTGCTAGACAGAAGTGTCGACGATGTCTCCTCAAGTGACATTTCTGGATCATCAAAGAGTTTTATTGAATGTTGATAACAGTGCTTTGAAGCAAAGAATTGCTGCTCTTGCACAAGACAAGCTTTTTAAGGATGCACACTGTGAAGCTTTGAAAAAGGAGGTGTCAAGGCTAAGACAACTATATCACGAGCAGCAGCAAATTTTGCAAAAAGAAATACATGCATCCTCAACAGGGGCATATGACTTACAATAGCACCAGTTTGGTAAGCTAGAGCAGGGTTCATCTTCTCAGATGATGGATCAAAAACCCGAGATCTCTGATCCTTCTCCAAGTCATCTGAAGACTACATCAGGGATTCCAGACCATAGAGAAAACAATGCTTCCCATAGCCATACAGCCCCTGGTTCTCAGATGTTGAAAAGCATGATGCCTTCAAGCTGCCTTATGGGAGAGAGCAACAAGAGCTTGGAAGAAAGAATTATAATCAGGCATGTTAACTTTACTCCTTGTAATAGTTTTCTACCTTCTTTCAGTATCTTGAAATGAATTTTCTTTCCTCTTGAATGGCGCCTAGAATAAATGTTTTCGTGGTTGTTTATATCGCTGCCTGAATGTGTTGGCCATTCTTTTAAAATCTCGTTCCAATTTCACTAGTTTTGCTTGGAATGTTCTTTTCCCTCTCTTATAGCTTACTCTATTTATATTCGTCTAAAGGGGCTACTGCAATATTGTGTGATGCAGTCTAGTTCGTAGGGAAGGAAACATTTTAGAGTTTCGTTTGCTTATATGACTCTCTTTTAAAAGAATTCTGTGATGGTATTTCGTAATTGAAGGCTTACTATATGGAAGGTTAAGCCTTCATATCTCTATTTACTTGAATGAATACGTATTTCCTGTTTAGGGCTCTCCTATTTTTGGCAAAAAGGTACATTAATAGTGACGTTGTGTTCTAAAACTTGTTTAAGCCTGTGGGCATTCCTTACTTTTGTTTAATTAGAAAATGGCATTAGGGTTTTGTTTCAGAACTGTACATGATCGACTGTTGTACCCAGTTCTAGAGGATTAATAACCCGACATCTATTTTGGCCTCTACGTGTTGAGAGGATTACTATACCTACTTCCTGGATTCAAACTCTTGTTTGATTAAAGTAAGGGGGAAACATTGTAAGTTTTATTGAATGAAATCTCTTCAATTTTTTTTAGGGTCGCGAGCAAGCTATCAATAGCTGGACTGAAACAAAAGTTGTAGGTGAATCCATGGTATTGGACTCGTGAACTCGTTTCCGGTTAGATAATAGCTGATTACAGTGATAATATAATAGGTGGCTATTATCTTCATCTGTTTGATATTGCTAGACATGTCCTCGATAAGCCCACATGGATCGGGTAAAATTTTCATCTTCTATACCATTGGCAAGGAGCTCATAGAACTTCTAGGCCTGACTACACTGCGTAACCTTCCTGATGGATATGTGTGTTGGTTCTTTTTTTTTGCTTGCACTCGTGGTAGGGTCCTTTGAGTCTGGGGCATCGTTGGTGTTTTACCCTCTGCGTAGCGAATTCCTTTGTTTTCGAACTCGAATATCTTGTACTTCAAACTTGGTTACTAAAAGGTCCCATTTTGTGGCCTTGTTAAGGAAATCAATTTTTATTTTAATGCTTACTGACATTGTCAAAATATATAAAAATTATTAACGACTTTTGGGTTTAGCCTTCCCTTACATTATGAAGAGAAGCTGACGATTAGGATAAGGTTTGCTGGTAGAATAATGGCCCCCTTTGTGTCTCATTTGTATGCGTTTGGAAGGGTGGATTTGTTTTGTTAACTAGTACTACGTTTAAGAAATCCTATAAGGAAGTAGTGGTAAACTCCTTGGTTAAAACTGAAACTATAGTTGTTTCCTTTTAGGGCGTCGAACCCATATTACTATGAAGCCTTCCCCTGGGAGAATTGGATAACGTCGTTTTGTTCGTGCCTACGATCATAATTAGTATGTTTTGTCTTCTCTTGGACCCCCTTTAGATGGATGGATTGAGTATTGGATTCCAATCACGTAAACCATAGGATCACATGAAGGAAATATCAACCCTCTTGACCTTCTTGTTCCTAACCCATAAGGTCTTGCCTTGATTTATGTGGTTTTGTTCTTACTGGTATTTTGACTTTCTCCTTGTTGGATGGTTTAGATTTCTCTCTCATGTGAATAATTTTGGAGTTGTGGGTTGTGTTTTAATCCATTTTTTTGAATTAGAACTTTCCTTTCTTGATATTGTTAAATGTTAGCTTACTGTTGCAATGTGTAGTCTTAACATGCTCAGTTCTCGCGAACTGATTCTAGCTAGTATTTGTGTAGATGGATTATGCGAGTAGATTAAAGGAAAGAGTTGTAAAGGTTTCATCAGTGCAACTTATGAAGTTCTTTGTAAAAGTGTTCTATGTGTTGTAAATTGTGTAACATTGCTTGCAAAGAGTTTTATATGACCTCTTGCCTGGAATTGTTCGGAAAATTCGTGAAGAAGTTGTTTGTCTTTTTTTGTAATTTGGCTGGTAACTCTTCTTAGTGAGAAATATTATTCAATCTTTTCACTGGCATAAGCATTGTAAAACTTTGATCTTGAGAATTAAGTGTTAATTTAAATCTTTCTAAGACCTTGTATTGATGTGTTATATGTAAGCTTTAATGGGGTGGCTTTTCCTTACAGAAGTTACCTAAAAGTTTTGTTCAAAGAAATATGTTGTGGTTTAGATCCCCTTGAAAACAAACAATGCCTTAAGTAATCAAGAGTGAGACTATTCTTGCAAAGTGATTTTTTTATAACGTGTTATCCCTAACTGAACTAGTAAACACTACTCTTTTGGTGAACGCTAAAGACAAGCTTAAAGGAAAACAATGGCTAGTTTCTAATAAGATTTAACAAGTAAGAGAAGAAAATTTTGAAACCACTCAATTTATCTCCCAGCCTATTTAAAAGTAAGTAGCTTCCTCTTGATAAGCTCTTTCGGTGAAGCCTAAGTAAGAGCGTTAATAATTACGTATAAAACCTCAAGCTCCAATTAAACCTCAGTAAGAACTAATGATGTCTCAAGGATGAACTCAATTGACCTTCTTCCTTTAACTGTATCCAAGGTACCTTGTAATTTTTCTCTTAAGTGTTGAACGTGAACCGATGTTGCCATAAGGGCATGAACGAGTTCTAGTAACGTAAGTGTGAATAGATGGCCTTAAGGAATTAAATTACCATCTTTATCAAATAAATATATAAAACAAATAATGGTTATAAAGGAGAAGACTTTAAGTGAACTACTCTACAGTGTATATGAACATAACTCAGTTGGTAAGATGATTTTGTGCGAATCATGTATTGAATCCTTGAAAACTTAAGTCATGAGTTAAAGGGTGTCTTATCAAAATAAATAACCTCCAATCATTTCTTACTGTGGCTTGCCCTAGTTGTGAGAGTGTCATGTGGTTGGGCTTCTATGTTGTTCTGTCAAAAAAAAAAAAGTAAATTGTCCTTGAAAGGTGTGAACGTTTCTGTGCTGCCGTTAGGGCCATCCTTGTATCAAGTTGTTCACAGTGTTAGTTGTATCCTTGGTGATGACATGTTGCGTCATGTTATGTATCAAGCATGTGAAGTCAAAAAAAAATTATCCTGTCTTTTACTGTGTTGTTCGTGTGTGAATTTTTGGGTCGTTACACTTGGTATCAGAGCGTAGGTTCATGCTCTCGAACCTATGGGCCGGATTGGTGTTGTATGGTGATGTTACATGATGGTGATGGTGTTACATGATGATACTACATGATGATGATGATGTTGCATGATGGTGGTAGATATTGGAAGAGTAATGTGCTTTAAACGTGATGTGATTATTGTCGTAATTGTGATATTGTGAACACACATGATGGGTATGTCACCTTGTGCGTGTTTGTGATCATGTTGATGTGTTGGGGATGGGAGTATTCTCTCTCCTTCTTGTGGATTCTATGAAGAGTTCACGTGTGAATTGTTGTTTGTGATGTGTGAAAAGAATTCTAATGTGGATGACATAGTGTTGGAGCATTGTGGCGTATTGTGATAGGTAGGTGTACTAATATGTTGTATGACTAGACTGATGTTAAAAGAAATGAGTTATATCATGATGTTTTTACCATGTTTTGAAGAAATGTGTGTACCACCTTGTTATGTAGCAATGGATGTTATGTTGTGATGTACTATGTTCATCGTATATATGAGTTGTGTGATATGTAATGATTCGTGTCGTGATTTAGGGTCATACGGTGAGTGTACGAACCCTATCGTATTGTGATTGCACTTTGGGTGCAGAATGTGGTAAAGTGATGTATTGCGCCCTGTGAATGTATGATTGTGATCTACCCCGTATACATACCATACGTGAGACGTTATGGTAGCTATGTGTGTACCACCATGGTGTTAGTGATGTAGTTACATGTTATGTTGTGAACCTTACGCTAACCGACCCTGAGGGAAATCGGTAGAAGTGTATGTTGAGAGTGAGGAATGGTGTACCATGGGTCAATAACTCGAGCCGAAACTTGGTTTAGTAGATAACATGTGATTCTTTCCTCTCTCCCTATGTGGTTGCATGTATGCAACCTAAGTGCAAATATGACTATGTTTAGCCTTGTCGAAGTGGTGGCGGGATGATTCAGATGGAGGTGATGACAGTTGTATTATTGATATGTATTTTACGAGCTGAGGCTCGATGTTCCGAGTGCTAGCAACTCGTTGAGTACCCCTTGGTGGCTAGATAAGGCCACACAGTTATCGTAATGTGACATTATTATAAGTTGATTTTATTCGTAAATTGATTTTTTTTTTTCTTTATTTTGTAAGGACAGTGAGCTTTCTTGATTGCCATGCTTTACAATTTTGGGCGTGTTTCCTTTGTTTTGGCACTAACATGGGGATTTTGATACTAACTATGGCTATTTGGCCATTTATTTTGCTTGATTTGGGGTCTTCTTTTAAATTTGAAATTTTTACCGCCTTGCCCAAGGCTTGTACTTTGCCACTTGGCACTTTGATTGGATTGTTGTGCTGGTTCTATTGTCGTGATGTGTGGAATAGGGTCATGGGATGCACCATGGAATGGTTGGACCTATGGACCCGCTTTGTTGTATAAGTACGCCCAAGGAGTACGAGATAACTAGCGGGTTGTTGAGCCACACGTTATTGTGTCACTTGGGTTAGGAGTGTTCGAACTCTATGTGTCTTGGACCATAGGGTCAACCGGCCTCCTTGAGGGAGGCATAAGAGTTTGAGGAAGCATAAGAGACTTGAGGGAGGCATAAGAGTTTGAGGGAGGCATAAGAGTTTGAGGGAGGCATAAGAGATTTGAGGGAGGAATAAGAGTTTGAGGGAGGCTTATGATATTTATCGTATGGTTGATGTTTGGGATATAAGTTGAGTTATTGTGATGTTTGGTAGTGGTCTTTTGATGTATGTGTTACTCATGTCGGATGGATATGTGTTGTGATGTTGTGGATATGTCATTGATTCCCGTGTGGACACTATGTACCTGTAGCGTTTGTTTGGTGTTATGTGAATTTTTCATCGATATAAATTGAGGGAATGTATGGTGGATTGTAGTACTCTTTTGTTTGAGTATTTTGTGTGTCATTCATTGATGTGTGACGAGTACTATGTTATGTGGGTTGTGCCTATTCTATTTCGTATTTGAGTAATATTTTTGTGGTGTAATACAATCATGAAGTATATACTTGCGTGCTTGTAGATCTGTAGTGTCTTGTGGGCCTGATAGGGTGTTGTGTTAGTAGTTCATGTTGGGCACCCACAATAAGGAATAAATCAAAAATCTTCAATGATGATATTTTTAAAAAGAAACTAAAACTAGAAATAATGATAATGGAAAGAGACTAATGAAATGATGAACAAGAAAGAACTGCCAATCTTCACAGAACATTGAAAGTTAAAAATTCTACCAAATGTTCCTAAGGCTACCTTGTGACCGTGCTTTAATCAACTAAAATTTTAAACCATAGGGTGTACTTTCTCCTTTACCTGTTCTTGGTTGCGAACCATTTCTTTTCCGTTGTGTTATGTCGCATCGAGGATGATGCTTTTCTTAAGGGGAGGAGAATGTAACGCCCCGTTCGGCGTGTACCCTAGTCCGCAAACTTGTGCTTGATAAAGCTCTTTGTTCTTTTACGCATATGAGTATAGTCTCATCCTTTGTGGTACAACTTTTAAACATTAGACACCTACTTAGAGTTTGAACATTTTTTTTTCCAGTTGATATTCCTTTCAAAACGTGGAGTTTGTTAGTTATCCCTCATTGTAGATTCTTGAATACTTGCTTTCAGTTAATAGAAGTTGCAATTGAATTATTGTGCAATACCCCAAAGATGAATTGTAGACCAACATTTTTCTCATTGCTTTGATTTGCGAATGATTCCTTATGAAATGTATATCTCTTTCTTATGTGCAAGCATGCTCTAAAATATGAAAGTGAACCCGTAGCTACAAGTCCATGATTTGGCTATAACCTTTGTTGTATATGAGTGATCCTTCTGGAAATCTCATAGACTTGTAGTTGTCATCAGCTTCACCTCTTTCTTGGCGTGGAGGGGTTGCGTGGAAAGATGGGGGGGTAGGTGTGTGGCGCAGGTTGGAGGGGACTGTTTTAAAATCAAATTTTATCTGCTTGTGCCTAGGCCCTACTGTCCCTCACTCCCCTTCCTGCCATCTAGACCTGGTACGTGGCCATCTCCCACTGGCCTTACCTCTGCCAGCCGCCCCACCTTCTTTAATTCCTGTGATTTACAAATATCTTGCGTCCTGTGCTACCTGCTCCCTTTGACTGCTCTAGCTAGCATGCATGAGCAAGGAGGAGTGTTTTGTTGGGATTTGAGATGAATTGCTACGGCATGCTCTTGATAGTGGATTCATTTATGGTGAAATGAAGGTCTATCGCCTTGATGTTGCGAGGTGGGTGTGGGTTCTCAAAATCATCTTTGCCAAGCAAGATATCAGTGGAGCGTAGAACTAAAATTCTCCTAGGAAAGTGCCGTGAGGAAGTATTTGGCTTTATGCAAGAGAAGTAAACTTATCTCAAAAATCGGTGGCCTCAGAGAGAGTTAAGTGCGCAGCTGCCGTAGGTGATCCCGAGGAAGCGTTGGTGTTGATCTGTTGTTTGCAGTTGCACACGACCACGATTGTGATCGATTGTTGTAAAATCTTTGCTATAGTAGAAGAACGAGATAAAGTTTTAGTTGAGCTGTCTTGCCTTTTCATTTTGGAAAGTCGCTTCCATCTAGGTGGTGTTCTATATGGTGGGAAAGCACATAAAACATCTCGAAGGAGGAGGAGTCCGAGTCCACGAAGGAGAAAGGGTAGGAGGAGCAGATCTCACAGTTGGTCACCGAGGAGAAAAAGGAGCAGAAGCAGGACACCTCCACCTGTTTTCAAGCGTGGCGATGAACATGTGGAGGGAAGAAAGAGGAGGGGCATAGGAGATCTATGCAATGTTGGAGAAAATGTCTTGGAAGATGAATATGATTGCAGGAGTGCAACATCTATACCATCCAAAGGATCGCGGGACTTTGACTAATTGGATGAGGAGCACGGCTCATGAAAATGTTTGCTAATGTTGAGCCGTTCAATAAGAGTCAATCAAATCAATCTTCTAATCCTCCTACTCATCAGACATCTGCATTGGATAACAGATGTTCAGACAGACAAGCAACTTCCGAGAACCCCTCCACTCCATCTGATCACAATAGCATCAATGAGCCTTGATGGAAGAGAAAGTAATGACCGTATCGGGCCAATTCAAAAGTGAGCCGAAGTGCAAAGTGTCAACAAAAGTGACCAACCTTTGCAGACCGCCAAGACTAAAATGCCCTCATCATCGTGATGGAACACGACCTAAACATGGATTCAAAGCAGGTCAACCAATTTTAGCGAATGGGCAATCTGGCGCAAAGATCTAGAGTGAGAAAGCTGCAATACATTTCGGAGCTTGAAAGAAGCGTCAATGCCTTGCAGAGACAAAAGTGTCGACCTTTGTCTCCTCAAGTGACATTTCGGATCATCAAAGAGTTTTATTGAATGTTGATAACGGTGCTTTGCTTTAAGCAAAGAATTTCTGCTCTTGCACAAGACAAGCTTTTTAAGGATGCACCTTTGTGAAGCTTTGAAAAAGGAGGTGTCAAGGCTAAGACAACTATATCACGAGCAGCAACAACTTTTGCAAAAGCGAAATACATGCATCCTCAATAGGGGCATATGACTTACAACAACACTAGTTTGGTAAGCTAAAGAAGGGTTCATCTTCTCGGATGATGGATAAAAACCGAGATCTCCGATCCTTCTCCAAGTCATATAGAAGACTACATCGGGGATTCTAGACCATAGAGAAAACAATGCTTCCACACACCACATACACCCTGGTTCTCGGATGTTGAAAAGCATGATGCCTCAAGGTTTTGCCTTATGGGAGAGAAGCAACAAGAGCTTGGAAGAAAGAATTATAATCAGGCATGTTAACTTTACTCCTTGTAATAGTTTTCTACCTTCTTTCAAAGTATCTTGAAATGAATTTTCTTTCCTCTTGAATGGCGCCTAGAATAAATGTTTTCGTGGTTGTTTATATCGCTGCCTGAATGTGTTGGCCGTTCTTTTAAAATCTCATTCCAATTTCGCTAGTTTTGCTTGAAATGTTCTTTTCCCTCTCTTATAGCTTACTCTAATTATATTCGTCTAAAGGGAGCTCTGCAATATTGTGTGATGCAGTCTAGTTCGTAGGGAAGGAAACATTTTAGAGTTTCGTTTGCTTATATGACTCTCTTTTAAAAGAATTCTGTGATGGTATTTTGTAATTGAAGGCTTACTATATGGAAGGTTAAGCCTTCATATCTCTATTTACTTGAATGAATACGTATTTCCTGTTTAGGGCTCTCCTATTTTTGGCAAAAAGGTACATTAATAGTGACGTTGTGTTCTAAAACTTGTTTAAGCCTATGGGCATTCCTTACTTTTGTTTAATTAGAAAATGGCATTAGGGTTTTGTTTCAGAACTGTACATGATCGACTGTTGTACCCAGTTCTAGAGGATTAATAACCCGACATCTATTTTGGCCTCTACGTGTTGAGAGGATTACTATACCTACTTCCTGGATTCAAACTCTTGTTTGATTAAAGTAAGGGGGAAACATTGTAAGTTTTATTGAATGAAATCTCTTCAATTTTTTTTTAAGGGTCGCGAGCAAGCTATCAATAGCTGGACTGAAACAAAAGTTGTAGGTGAATCCATGGTATTGGACTCGTGAACTCGTTTCCGGTTAGATAATAGCTGATTACAGTGATAATATAATAGGTGGCTATTATCTTCATCTATTTGTGTAACGACCCAAAAATCACGACACATGAACAACACAGTGAAATACAGGATAATTTTTTTTTTACTGAACTTGCCTGACACATAACATGACACAACAAGTCGTCACCAAGGATACAACTAACACTGTGAACAACTTGATACAAGGATGACCATAAAGGCAGCACGGAAACATTCACACCTATCAAGGACAATCTACTTTTCTCTTTTGACAGAACAACGTTGAAGTCCAACCACAAAACACAAGATTCTGATTAGGGCCAACCACAATGAGATATTCTTGGTTTTTTTTTAATTTCTTAAAAGGACATCTTGCAATTCTTAGCTTATGTTTTGAAGGAGGTTCAAGATATGATTCATACAATTCCTCTTACCAAGCTAAGTTTATTCTTTTGAAACTGAGTAATCATCTTTAAATCTTCTCTATTATGACCATTATTTGTTTAATTCATTTATCAAGATAAAGGAGTATTTAAATTCCACAAGGCCATCTGCTCACCACTAACGCTACTAAGATTCGTTCTTGCTCACAAGACATGACATTGTTTTAAGTTCAACACACTTAAGAGAAGAGATACAAGGTGCCTGAAAAGGGTTAGAGGGAGAAGGTCGAGATGAAACATTTTAGGACCTCATTAGTTATTGCCACAGTATTAAATTGAAGCTAGGGTTCTTAACCAAAACTAACAACAACTTTACTTAGGCTTTTTAAAAGTATTAACAAGGAGTAAAAGAATTTACTTTCCAAATGGATAAGAGATAGATTGTGTGGTTTCAAAATTGTTTTTCTCCTGTTTATTAAATCTTATTATCTTTAACTAACCATAGATTTCCTTTAAGTTCATTTAAGAATTCCACCATGAAAGGGATAGTGTTCATTAGTGTGGCTAGGGGTATCAAGTTATATAATGTTACTTGCAATGATAGTCCTGCCCTTGATTACTTAAAGAATTTCTTGCCCTCAAGTTGGTGACCCCTACGTTACTTTATTTGAAAGCAACTTTTAATTTAACTTCCAGAAGTATTTAAAATCCCATGTTAGTTTACTTATGACACTTTATTACTAAGTCATGGCAAGGTTTAACTCAGAATTTATTCTCAAGGCCAAGTTGAAGCAACACTCATTTACGAGAACAAAACAAGATTACATCATTTCTTAAAATACTGATACTCCACAAGTCACTCAACCACAATAACCAAATTTTCTTATAATTTCAAAGATGGTCAAACAATACAAGGTTTCCAAAGTTCAGATGACAAAGTCCACAATACTTTATACTAAGACATTAATCCTATTTTAAACTTTCCACTGGACGTTAACAAAAGTTGAACAACATAAAAGGTTTCGAGCAAAGGATCTTCTCAACTGAGGTTGATGACAAAAGTCTACAAATCTATCCCTCATCTACACGCAAAATCCATCTGCAGCAAATTTTCTACAAGAGTCAGTTCACGAGAACTGAGCAAGATAAGGCTACACAAAACCACCATAACTATTATCTAACAATATCACAAAAAGGAAGCACTTTATTACAAGAATTGGTTCAAACCTCTAAACACTATTAACACATCAAGTTATAATAAAGTCTTCATCATGCCAATCAAAGAAGGAGAAGACCTTGTACTTCAGTTAGGAGAAAAACAACGAAAGTAATAATCGTATGAGAATGGCCCTTGGCCCTATAAGGAGATATAAACAATCTAGCAAAGAACAAAATTCCCATCAAGTAAGTAAATAACAATAATTACAAGATTGAGATTTGATATAAATAGACCAACCATCTAGAATTTTATCAAAGGTACCAACGCATAGGCTAAAATAATACATTTCTAAAAGAACAAAAGTTGATCGGCCCAAGAAAGGGGAAACACGGGTTTCAAAATTTAACACAAAAAGTCATGTATAAATGAGTTTCAAACCGGAAATCAAATAGAGTATACACACAACATAAGTTTCGAAGCGAAGGCAAGGTATACTAGTTTTGACCATTAACTACAAGATTTTCCAATCATCCAAGAAGGGTCAAAGTCTTAAAGGCTAGTAGCTAGCATGCGAGAGGATAAGGGGGCTCCATCACACAAGAGTATACAATAATGTCATCAACAATTTTTAATACACTAAAGGTTTGCAAACTTCCACAACAATTCTAATGTTTGATTAATTTAAAATAAATTATCCATTTCCCGAAACAACCATATTTTACGGCAACCCTTGGTAACACAGTCAACCGTCGCACAAAAAGATACAAGCATAATTTCTAAGTGACTTTATCAAAACAAAACCTTCCGCTATGAATTCATAAGATTATCACACGAAAGCTGGGTTTTTCCCGAAGGTCAATCACATTTAAGGAAATCTCCATCACAACCTATTACGGTAATTACGTGCATAAAAACTGACCAATATTAATTAATAGCGTTAACATTACAAGGGAGAAAATAATGCAAGTTAGGAAAGATAGAAGAGTGCCATCAGAAATAATTCTGAGAGGGGGATTAGACCAAACTATTCTAGTGTCAACGAGGTATTGGATTCGCACAATGAAACCTCCAGTTTAGTTGATCCGAAAAGCTAGGTATGATTCAAGTTGATAGGCATGGTCAAGGTACTTCTTGAGGATGGCCTTAAAAGCCTAGAAACAAGATGAAGGATAGTATAAGAGTCTAAACATGCGAGACGGCAAAACACGTTGCACACGAACCCTTTTATTCTACCAGTTTTAATACCAAAACTCTAAGCTGGCTAGCCCACGCATTGCTCGCACAATCCTACAACCTTTCTTTCTCGATGCCAATAGGTTATCGAAGGGACTTGCGAAGGAGCTAACAAAAAAAGTCAAGGACAAACTTGGGTGTTAGGACGGGGGGTTTCATAGTTATTGTAAACTTACTTCCATGATAACGAAAATACTAGCTTGATCAACATAATAACTTGCAACTCATTCGCAGAGAAGAATTAATACATAAACAAACAGACGAAGTTCTATCATTCGAGTAATATAACATTTAGAGGAGAGGGCACACGCATCCTTTCGACCCACATACTGTCAACGATAAAAGCTAAAACAAGAAGAACAAGTAAGGGAAATCTCCCATCATTACATCCAACTGACAAATCAATGCAAGGAAGAGTGGTTCGATTTCGCAATAATTGTAAATATAATAGCAGAGAAAGGTGTACAGATATCTTTCCTGTTTCTCCGGCTTCAACAGTCATACAGAGACTCCACACGGGCCAAAGCATAAAACAATAGCATGAGACAAGGATGTGAGTACTGCTCCTGGCGATGTCAAAGGGCCAAATGTGATAACTACATAGACAGATAGGGGGGCAGAAAATTTAACGTTGAGTCCTTTCACAAAACCACCTCACATCGCCTCATAGACGCTTCACGCACTTGCCTGAAACAACTCGAGAAGATTGTCTTCCATCTTCCTCGCTTCCAAGTCCTATGAGATCATCAAGGCTATTATCAACCAAGTACTCCTTGAAAAGTCTCGTGAATAAAAGCACAATGCCCTTGGCCATAAGACAACCCAATTAATCCAGAGGAAAATACCATGAGAATGACAAAGTCGAGAGAAAAGAAATATCAAGAGATGCTCTCCTCATAGTCTCCTAGCATTGGATTTCTATCGGGCTCATTCTCACATTTCTGCTTTCTGCCCAAGTAGCTTTCCATTTCCTTCAAGCAGTACTCTCCTGCTTTTCCCAATCTCCACCTACTCTTCTTCTTGCTTTTCATCCCAGAGATGCATACCATACATCAGATTTGATGAAGTAAACAGCATAGTCCAGTCCTCTTAACACTCAGAAAAGAATACTTTTTGAAAGTGAAAATAAAGTCTGATTCCTTCTTATCGCTGCAAGTTTCATATGATGCACCTTGTTATAGTGCAAATGTGCAGCCCATTGCTTACAGCTTGCTTCACTTAGCAGCACCAATAATCTCCATAAGAACATTGTCATTGTTTAAGATGAGAGAGCTGGATTGCATTACCCACAACAATTTCTCTAGCAATATAATCTTGGAGATAAACTTGGTTGCAGTGTGGCAGTCAACATCTGCTAGAAGGCTCTTTTGAACTTAATATAATAGAGTGTTTCTCCACCATGCTTGTGCCACAGAGACTCGATATCATCATTTCATCTTTGTCCAATGAATTTTCTGGCTTTGCTTCTGCCTCATCTCCAAGTCCAGGCTTCTGAAAACACGCAGAGGAATCCAGGGCTTTTGGTGCACTTATATCTAAGCTGCTCTCATTCAACCCGTGAACAGTGTGTGTGGTTTCAGAGTCATCTGCTGCACCTTCCATTCCATCATGGTACAAAACCTCAGAACTCTGTAGCACTCCCAAAGGACTCTTTTGGATAGAGTCAACATGTTCCATGTGTTCCTTTTGGGTGTCAAGTTCCATCTTTTCTGGTTCCAAAGCAGATTTATGCCCTGCTTGCAATATGACATCTGATTCATGCCCTGCAATCACTTGAAGGAGAATCCCGAATTTGAGGATGCAGTTGATACTGAACAGATGACAACATAATTGGACGACCTGCCTGTTGGAGGCGCTCACGAAGGCTTCTACTAAATCGCCCAGCATGCCCGTTTTTCGACTATTTATTGTGTAGGCAGATTCTTTGTGGATCCCAACAAGAACACACCTTACAGCTCCCAAGACATTTTCTCCAACATTGCATAGATCTCCTGACAAGTTCATACTTGCAAAGCAAATTTTGCTTCATGAATACACTGGAATGGAACAGATCCGCCTCAATGAGATCCTCTTCCATGGGTTGCATCGTGAAACAAACAGAAAGGTTTCAATAGAAAATCTTTGCAATAAATCTCATCAGGTCTGCTGGTAACACTCCTGTTGTCACTTAATCGATTTTGATATAAAATATCTTGAAGGAGAATCCCGACTTTGAGGGTGCAGTCGAAACTGAACGGATAACAATGAAGTTGGACAGCCTGCTCGTTGGAAGCGCTCAAAACGGCTTCTGCCTCACTGTGACCTATCTGCCGCCTGGTTAAGAGTTGTTGCAGGCTATGCCGTGGATTCCTGACCCGAACACACCTCGAGGCACCCAAAGAAAAGTGGAGGTAACGCGCCTGCCTCACTAGCTTGAGGCTTCATCAAACAAAAACGCGCACAGGGAGGAACCAGGGAGGAAAAACACCATGACAGAAGGATTTTACTCGCCTTTCTGCCCACGCAACAGGAAAAAACGTCCCTCAACCACTCCACGCGTAGAATATCCAAGGGAGATCTCACGCGGTTCGAGAGGAGGATAAACAGACAGTCAACAAGAAGCAGGTAAGATTTGCAAATCAGAAATAAATGAGTGCGGCCAGCTAACCAGGGAGAAAGGAAAATGCGCTTCAACCACTGCCAAAGAGAATAATAAAAAAAATACAGTCTATATCTCCTCATGTCTAGCCTGTCACATCTATAACCAACGTGGGAGGAAAGCAATGGAAGAAACAACAATTTCACCTCAAAATTTAGCATTACAACGAGGCACTACTGGTTTGATATTGCTAGACTTGTCCTCGATAAGCCCACATGGATCGGGTAAAATTTTCATCTTCTATACCATTGACAAGGAGCTCATAGAACTTCTAGGCCTGACTACACACGTAACCTTCCTGATGGATATGTGTGTTGGTTCTTATTTTTTTGCTTGCACTCGTGGTAGGGTCCTTTGAGTCTAGGGCATCGTTGGTGTTTTACCCTCTGCGTAGCGAATTCCTTTGTTTTCGAACTCGAATATCTTATACTTCAAACTTGGTTACTAAAAGGTCCCATTTTGTGGCCTTGTTAAGGAAATCAATTTTTATTTTAATGCTTACTGACATTGTCGGAAATATATAAAAATTATTAACGAATTTTGGGTTTAGCCTTCCCTTACATTATGAAGAGAAGCTAATGATTAGGATAAGGTTTCTTTGGTAGAATAATGGCCCCTTTGTGTCTCATTTGTATGCGTTTGGAAGGGTGGATTTTTTTGTTAACTAGTCTGCGTTTAAGAAATCCTATAAGGAAGTAGTGGTAAACTCCTTGGTTAAAACTGAAACTATAGTTGTTTCCTTTTAGGGCGTCGAACCCATATTACTATGAAGCCTTCCCCTGGGAGAATTGGATAACGTCGTTTTGTTCGCGCCTACGATCATAATTAGTATGTTTTGTCTTCTCTTGGACCCCTTTAGATGGATGGATTGAGTATTGGATTCCAATCACGTAAACCATAGGATCACATAAAGGAAATATCAACCCTCTTAACCTTCTTGTTCCTAACCCATAAGGTCTTGCCTTGATTTATGTGGTTTTGTTCTTACTGGTATTTTGACTTTCTCCTTGTTGGATGGTTTACATTTCTCTCTCATGCGAATAATTTTGGAGTTGTGGGTTGTGTTTTAATCCATTTTTGAATTAGAACTTTCCTTTCTTGATATTGTTAAATGTTAGCTTCTTTTGTTGCAATGTGTAGTATTAACATGCTCGGTTCTGCAAACATGATTCTAGCTAGTATTTGTGTAGATGGATTATGCGAGTAGATTAAAGGAAAGAGTTGTAAAGGTTTCATCATACTGCAACTTATGAAGTTCTTTGTAAAAGTGTTCTATGTGTTGTAAATTGTGTAACATTGCTTGAAAGAGTTTTATATGACCTCTTGCCTGGAATTGTTCGGAAAATTCGTGAAGAAGTTGTTTTGTCTTTATTTTGTAATTTGGCTGGTAACTCTTCTTATTGAGAAATATTATTCAATCCTTTCACTGGCATAAGCATTGTAAAACTTTGATCTTGAGAATTAAGTGTTAATTTAAATCTTTCTAAGACTTTGTATTGATGTGTTATATGTAAGCTTTAATGGGGTGGCTTTTCCTTACAGAAGTTACCTAAAAGTTTTATTCAAAGAAATATGTTGTGGAGGAGATCCCCTTGAAAAAAACAATGCCTTAAGTAATTAATAGTGAGACTATCCTTGCAAAGTGATTTTATATAGCGTGTTATCCCTAACTGAACTAGTAAAAAAAAAAACTACTCTTTTTGGTGAACGCTTAAAACAAGCTTAAAGGAAAACAATGGTTAGTTTCTAATAAGATTTAACAAGTAAGAGAAGAAAATTTAGAAACCACTCAATTTATCTCTCAACCTATTTAAAAGTAAGTAGCTTCCTCTTGATAAGCTCTTTCAGTGAAGCCTAGGTAAGAGCGTTAATAATTACGTATAAAACCTCAAGCTCCAATTAAACCTCAGTAAGAACTAATGATGTCTCAAGGATGAACTCAATTGACCTTCTTCCTTTAATCGTATCCAAGGTACATTGTAATTTTTCTCTTAAGTGTTGAACGTGAACCGATGTTGCCATAAGGGCATGAACGAGTTCTAGTAACGTAAGTGTGAATATATGGCCTTAAGGAATTAAATTACCATCTTTATCAAATAAATATATAAAACAAATAATGGTTATAAAGAGAAGACTTTAAGTGAACTACTCTACAATGTATATGAACATAACTCAGTTGGTAGAGTATGATTTTGTGTGAATCATGTATTGAATCCTTCCGAAAACTTAAGTCATGAGTTAAAGGGTGTCTTATCAAAATAAATAACCTCCAATCATTTCTTCTTTGTGGCTTGCCTAGCTGTGAGAGTGTCATGTGGTTGGGCTTCTATGTTGTTCTCAAAAAAAAAAAAGTAAATTGTCCTTGAAAGTGTGAACGCGTTTCAGGCTTTGTAGTTAGGGCCATCCTTGTATCAAGTTGTTCACGGTGTTAGTTGATCCTGGTGATGACATGTTACGTCATGTTATGTATCAAGCATGTGAAGTAAAAAAAAATTATCCTGTCTTTCACAAAGTGTTGTTCGTGTGTGTGGTTTTGGGTCGATTACTGGTCTTGAAGTTATATGGGTTAACCTAGGCCCATTCCATAATTAACATATAGGTTGACCATTAATCCAAAAATATAAAATGTGTCATCTTCATAACAGAGAGTTTTTTTCACTCTAGTTTTGACCATTCATTAATCATAAAAACATGTCCTTTTCACACCATAAATTTTGTTGCTCATAATGATATAGTGAAATATCTCACTTGCAATCATTTTCCAATCAAGTATTTGATACCTTTTGGGTTGATGTTACTTGAGGATAGTCATACTTGGTCTAATGTTTCTTAACAAGTTGGTGAATGTTAGCATCTTGAGAAGTAATTTTTTCACTCATGCAAATTAAGATACATTGTTATTTTCTTAAGCGTCTCATCTATATGTTAACATCCTACAATTTCAAAGAGATCCTCATATTAAATACCATTTCCTTCTTGACTTGGTGGTTACATGGGATCGACACCCATGTATTGTGGCAAGATGGATTGGCATCCATAAATACCTTAACATTGTTCAATTTGCATTACATCATCTTTGGTTCATTCATTCTAATGATATTTCTTTTGCATTTGTAAATGGGTACCTAACATGACCTAGTTGTCATATATGTGGTTTTGCATGCCTTACTTTCCCAAGTTGCTCTTAAAGGAGGTGTTGAAGTTATACTTGAGAATGCCAATTTGCTTCTTGACATCTTATCGACATGTTTTCTAAGATTACTTAGCGTATTTTCTTCTCCTCATTTCCTTTTGGATATCACATCTTAAGGAGGTGTGCTAATTTATGTTAGGACATATGAATTTTTTGTGAAATTATTAAATGATGCACTTATATTATAAACTCTAAGAATGAAGCACATGTGCATTTCATTATCTATACTTATTCATAATGACATTTATGAAACCGCTTGTAAATATCTTTATTGGTTATAAAAAAATAGGGTGTGTCTATTATGAGCTTTCATTCCCAAAAAGAGATTTCTTCTTATCATATACATCCTTACCTATAAAAGAAAATGGAGGCTAGTGGTAAATGTTAGACACACATTTTATTTGCTATTTTATTTCTTCTTTGAGATTTGGACATTAAGTCTCCCTCAAATATTTTCATTAATAATAATAATTTTTAGTTATTTTATGTTATTCATACCTTTATTTTTATATTACTTTAAATTTTTTACATATATGCATACACTATGGATGAAAATTAAGGTAGTTTTTTCTAGTGTTTAAAACTTAACATATAAAAGTGTTGTGTAAATATCATCTAATTAAAGATAAATAAAATTTATTTGGCAGTGAAATCATTTGAAATGTTAAAAATAAATAGTAAATTGGGTTCCATATAATCTTTAAACATCTGGAATAAGTATTTATTTTTAAATATTAATTATAACATTGTCATTAATTCGATGTTCCTTAAATCTCTTATTATGATTATAAAATTTTGCATCTAAAATATAAATGTAATTTTGATGTTTAATATTATTGGGTATTAATAAACCCTTACACAAGTTATCCCTTTTGATCATATGGAATTAGCAAAAGTGTTGACATTTACTATTTTTTGTTCTCACCAATCATAATATCATGGATTTTGCATAACATCACTTTTGGGATAATCAACCTCAAAGCATGTGAAAAAAATTGAATAATATCATATTTGTAAACATACATGTTGTACATTTGTATTATCATCCATCCTTGTAAAATTTTGTACCTGCTAGTTTCTTTTTGCAATATTCTTCAAAAGTGTCACTTTCTATGAATAGTTTCTATTTTACAATGTTCTTCAATGAAACCATCTTTCAAAATCCTCCTTCCATAGATTGCATGTTCTAATATTACATAAGTCTTACCGGTGTGAGAGGAGAATTGTGGATCTTGTAACTCATAGTGTTTTTATATTTTAGATATACACACTATGATAGATGTTCATACATTTTCATTGTTCTTATAAACTTGAGATTAGTATAGATGATCTTAACAAAAATAAAGAAAAAATTTGATTGAGATTTAATAAAAGGCCATTAGGATTAAACTTTTGAAGAACCACTTGATAAATAACTCCATCTTCTCCATAAATTCTTTATTATTTTATTTTGAATGAAGATGATTTACCCGAATGTATATTTCTGCTTGAGGCGCTTTGTTAATTAAGATTTACATATACATGTTTGAATTATGTGCATAATCCTAGCCTCATTCTTCTAAACGTATTTAAACCTTTGCAGCCAATTTAAATTAATTCCTGCTAAACTCCTTTAAAACCACCAATGGATGTTAACTAATTATATTTTCATTCTTGTTAACATTTTAAATCTTCCCGAAATGTAAAACTTCAAACAAGCACCATAGATTCCTTTTCAATTAAATCACGAAAATGTAAACTTACAGAATTAATAAAGCAAATCCGTGGAGAACCAAAAGATTCATGAACACTTTTGAGCACAAATACGAGGAGCCCTTTTTCATATTTAGGAATCTCTCAAAGAGATTTTCAATATATGAGAGATTTAAAAAATATGACGCTTATATAAAGCCCCAGAAGACTAGAAGATTGCAGGGGCAGGGCATCACATATTCAGCTAGGAAATAGCTCAACCATCGATTTATAATCTGGATCATACAAGCTGGCAATGTGATATTCACCTACTTATATATTTTAGTTATAAATATTTAATCATCATTAAAATTAAAACAATGCAATTGGTACACAAAACCGAGGTGTAATAAGTAATTACATAAAATTTAAATGCCATGACGAGTGAGGGATGGTCATTCTAGAGCCTCCTCCTGGATAGCACGGGCATTAGGAAAAATCTGGCACGGGTGGAAATTATTTACATTATCATCATCTAAAGACAATATCATCTTTAATGCGAATGAGATAATGGATATTCACACATGAAATTAATATATCATTTTTGTGCAGGGGATTAATGACATTTAGGTGAACCTGGGAGTGGCAACTTTTCAAATATAAAATATTCTCTATACGTGTATTACCGCTAAGAATGTGGAAGACTTAATGTTTCAAATAGAATATTAATATCACCGTTTTTGCTAGGAATTTCCAAGGAATTGGGGTGGAAGGTGGGGGCGGTTGAAGCTGGGTGGGATCAGAACGGACACCCAGGTGGATTTTAAATTATTGCCACAAATATGAAAGTGATTCCCTTACAAATCCTGAACCCCGATAGCACAGAATGTCCTCTAATTTCTTCATGAACACTAGCAGCTTGTTTGCACGCTTTTGTTTTCGCTGCTCAACTATACACCTTTTACTTTTTCTGATGCTCCCTACAACTCTAATTTTAGTTTAGAATTTTTAAAGGACTGTTCAGAACTAAAGTTGTTTCCTGGATGTCACTGTTGATTTATCGATGGATTTCAAGACACTCTTCATCTCTTCCTGTTAACCTCAAAAAAATGGTAAAATCAATTGGAAAAAGCTTCATATTGCAGTCGCACTATAAAGTTCAATATTATAAATACCTGAATTATCCAAAGCTTCCTTCAACAAATGTAAATTACATTTCAAAATTGCTTTTTCTGCTTTTTAAATGCTATCCATTTCCTTTTATCTTGAATGCAACATTGTTTGCGTATAACAATTAGCATTTTCGAGCCAGTACTCCATGCTCCTCTGAATTATGATACGGCGCCTAAATCTACTCCATTTGTGTATAAGTATCTTTACATATGCTTCAATAAGTGATTAAAATTTCCCCAGTGTGCTTAATATCTTCTCTCAGCGCATCGCAAGATAGTTTATGTTTAAAGATCCTCGCAAGATTGTACTTTTATGAATTAGCATCCATAAATAATTTTAACATTGTTCAATTTTTCCACATCATCAATAATGGTTCATTCATTCTAATGATATTTCTTTGCACTTGTAATTGTGTAAAATCTACATTATTTATAGAAGTTGTCATATATGTGGTTTTGCATGCAAATTTCCACTTTAAATCCAAGTTTCTTAAAGGAGTGTTGTGTGGAGTTATACTAGCATACTTCTAATTTGCTTCTCGACATCTTATCGACATGTTTTCTAAGATTACTTAGCGTATTTTCTTCTCCTCATCTCGTTTTACATATCACATCTTAAGGAGGTGTGATAATGTATGTTAGGACATACACTTTTGTATTGTTTATGATGCACTTATATTATAAACTCTAAGAATGAAGCACATGTGCACATCATTATCTATACTTATTCATAATGACATTTATAAACCACTTGTAAATATCTTTATTGGTTATAATCAAAATAGGGTGTGTCTATTATGAGCTTTCATTCCTAAAGACATAGATTTCTTCTTATCATATACATCCTTACCTATAAAAGAAAATGGAGGCTAGTGGTAAATGTAGATACACATTTTATTTGTATAGTATTTCTTCTTGTGAGAAGGGACATTAAGTCTCCCTCACATTTGTTTATTTTATATTATCCACACCTTTCTTTAAATTTTATACATGTATGCATACACTATGGATGAATGTCTTAAGGTGGTTCCTTTCCAGTGTTTTAACTTGCACATAAAAGGTGTTGTGTAACACATCATCATTAAGTTTGTAGAGTTGTACGAGCACCGTGAAATTTTGAAATGTTAAAAAGAAACCCCAAAATCAGGTTGAGTTTATCAACGCTTGTCACATCTGAACTTGTGTCTTTTTCTAAACTTGGTGGTTCTTATCTCCAATTGTCATATGATGTATCAATCTCTCTTATTATGATTATAAAATTATTTGCATCTTATAAGTAATCTCTAGTATAATATTATTGGGTATTAATAAACCCTTACACCAGTTATCCCTTTTGATCAAATGCAATTAGCAAAAGTGTTGACATTAGACTATTTTTTGTTCTCACCACATCATAATATCATGGACTTGTGTGCATAACATCACTTACCTTAGCGATACTCAACCTCAAAGCATGTGAAAAATTTGAATAATATGATATGCTAAGACATACATGTTGTACCATGCATTATATTCCATCCTTGTAAGATTTTGTATGCTAGTTTCTTTTTTGCAATATTCTTCATTGGTGTCATTTCTATGCTAGTTTCTTTTTACAATGTTCTTCAATGATGCCATCTTTCGTAATCCTCCTTCCATTGATTGCATGTTTACTATTGTGACATAGTGTATTGATATTTTACATATACACACTAATTATTTTTTTCTTGTTAACATTTTTAAATCTTCCGGAAAGTAAAACTTCAAACAAGCACCATAGATTCCATTTCAATTATATCCATGAAAATGTAAACTTAGAGAATTAGCATAAAGCAAATAACGTGGAGAAACACTTTTGAGCACAAATACGAGGAGCCGCTTCTTTTATACAAAGGAATCATTTTCAATATATTAGAGAGTTTTACAAAATATGACGGCAGCTTATATATGGAAGCCCAAATTTATAAAGAGAGACTAGAAGATTGCAGGGGCAGGGGCAGGGGCAACTGCTTTTGATTGCGACAGGTCGGAGTGGCAACTGCTTTTGATACGCTTTGCTCTCTTGGACGTGTATACCGCTAGTGTGGTAGAATCTCTCTTGTGCGAGGAATATTCCAAGGGAATTGGGGTGGAAGGTGGCGGCGGTTGAAGCTGGGTCGGGATCAGAACGGTGGAGGTCTTAGCGGCGGTTGACTCATAGCTCCGTCGTTTTCTATTCATTTTCACCTTGCGGCGGAGTCCCCATTTAAGAGTAAGAAGCACACTTCCCAGGTCTCGTACCACACTAGAAGGCAAGAATTTGTGGTTCATCTCGTAGATGCCTCCCTCCTTTATCCTTCCGCCATTTTTCTCTGAAAAATTCATCACGATAAGTCGTTTAAATTACGCATGCAACAGAGCCATTGCTAGACAAATTTAGCAGATTTCATTATGAATACAGACCAGAATCGTCTACTTCTTCACAAACAACGTCTTTATTGTTTGCAATCTCTGACCGGTAGCGTCTCGGCCTCCTTTTCTTTCTGGTGCTTCCGCGTCGGTGCTGGACAAAGATTTTGAGATGCTCTAAATTCTGAATAAGCTGTCATAATAACAAACAATTGTGAATGAAAACCTAGGTAATTTGCACTGCGTGTCAAAAAGAATAAAACAACAAATCTGAATCAGGGAAGGCTATAAGTATTCGAACCGACTCAGGACTTGAATCCATCAGCACTGCCTTTTTCCAAGCAGTGACATAATTAGATTTATTTTTGCCATCGTTTTCCCTGATTAACTGCAAAGATTCCACCAAATGCAGCAGTCCCTCTCTAATGCTTTGTACCGTCTTGCATTGTTTCACGTTCGCTATCCATGTCTGTTAAGATCGATTCAGTAGGAAACCGTTAATTTACATTTAAACCAATCTTTATCAAAAAAGAAATCTGGTACAGTACGTTATCTTCAAAGTTTCGTCCAAAAGTTCAAAATTCAGAGATAAAAAGATCTGCACATCTGTCTTTAATATTAAATTTGAACAAAAATACAAAACACAGAGAATAAATCCGATTTACCGTGGTAAACCTAAACCTGTTTCAATTCAAAATACAGTCAATCGTTAAAAGCATCAAAAACATGTACATGCCTCCGCGGAAATGAAAGCCCTCATTCTTACCGAACGTATATACGTCCAAGACGTGGGTATTGCCTCCTTCGAAAGGGTTTCTTCCAGGTCAATCAACGCCTGCAAATAAGATCGGAATTTTTTTTGGATTAAAACAACATTTAAAACTTAAGCTTAGATTAGCAGCCAAATTTAGAATAATAATAACCCTTTTATCAGCAGAAATTTTCCAACGTACATCGATCAAAATCTTGAGCGAAACTTCCGTTGTCCTGTCCGGAGAGTTCTGCGTCCGGAAAGATTGTTGAAGGCGTGCATTTCCTGTAAACATGTATATTGAATGACATTATTGCTCGCAACAAAATCATACCCTCTATTGTTTAGTAAACCGAGTGATTTCAACATCTTTATACGCTTTTTTCACTGTAAAGCAGCATTAACTTTAACAGAATTTGACTAAGCATTATTTTCGAATACTGTTTGATACAGAAATGTACTGATCATATACCTGATGCGGATATTTTCGTAAATGAACCATTCTCCGCCGAGTAAGCATATTGAAAGAAAAATATATCCTCTTCACACACAGACCTGGCATAATTTCATCGTTTCAAGGTCAATCTCAGCGAAAAGAAAGTTCATTAATCCAAGAAATCTACAAATAATCAACTGCTATAAAGTAATTACCTTCTCTGCCCCTCATTCAGCTTTAAATACTCAGATTTAACGAAGACCTTGCAAATATTTACAACGGATTCAACAAGCTGGCAGTCAAAATAGTTCGTATCTTTGAGCGAGTGAAGAAGAAACTCATCGGCAAACCTTGAAGTCATTATCTCGTACAGCAAAATGAAACCCTAATGAAAAATCTTTAGCAGCTTAAAACTCAAAACTAATGCAGCCGAAAAAGATACAATAAACTTCGTTCTTTAAAGCTTTAGAAGGCGGTTCATGCTGGAGGTTTTTCGGCCTATAATACCTGCAAGAAAACATAGAAAGGCGAAAATGATCAAATCTTGTCTTGGGGTTTCAAACCGAACATCATTAGAAAGAAGAAAGCAGAATATTCTTACCACCGGATCTGAATCATATTTTTTCCTTCCGCGTCCCTGTACATCTCATCTATCCTTGCAACGTAAAGCTCGGCAGTGGGATCTGCAGGAAACAGAGAGACAAACATCCCTGCACAAAAAGAAAGGCCCTTAAAACCCAAAATGCAAACAAGTTCTGGAAGATGTACCGCTTAAAACACAAGGCATTATCAATCTACTGTTTTAATTTCAACCTACCGACGTGTAAGAGTTCACCATTGTTTGTCCTGAAGTCATCCAGCGTTTCTGCGCCAGCCATGGTGGAAGCTAAATTCAAAGGCCAGGAGAAGAGAAACAAAAACCTATCAAGTCCATGCACAAATAACCATCATCCAAAGTGACCTCTCCTCTATTTATGAAGGCATCGAATCTCCTTAAGCTTCAAAACCCTAACCGGAGCACCAACGGACAAAAGAAATATGAAACGGACATATATATTTTAACCCTTTTTTCTTCACCTGAGGTTTTCACCGCCGTAAAATCGAGCACTTTAACCTTCGTCGTCGTGCGGTAAAATTAATTGACGTCGGCGTACATGGTAAAGATAAAGAGTGTAGAGTGCGTCACGTCGCTATCGGAGAATTTCCTCGCATCTGACGTGTAACGTGGTGCCAAACAATTTTTCTAATATACAATTATTTTATGTTTTCGCATTTGTCGCATATGCATAAACTCGGATAATCATGGGATTAAATTATTTGGGTTTTCTAAACCAAAATTATACACATGCGGAAATAGCAATGATACGTCAAGTTCACGCCCTAATGGAGGGTTGCTCTCCATATCTTTTCGGTCGATTTAGAAATATCAAGATGCTACATTAAATATTTAAGAGCCAATGATTATGAGAGTGGGGTTGGGATTTCTCAAGAGAATGACTTCTAAAATGAGGATGGCATGTTGGGAAAAAGAGCTTTCATGAGTTTATTGAATTAAATCTCAAAGGAATGGTATAAATCTTAGTCACCAAGTAGATTTCTTAATTATTGAGGGTGATCTTGAGGGTTTACGTTAGATACTATTTTTGACACTATTTTTAACACAATTTTAAATTAAATAAATCAGAGTATTAGCATATGTCATGTAGTATGAGCTTGTCTATACATTGTGTTCTCCATTATCAAAATTATAAACCAAACGTTGATTCTTTCAAATTTAATGTGTGTAGACTGGGAAATAGCCCGCTACTGTCATTGTCGCGAATTGGACTTCGTCCTCACTTTCCATATTGCTCATGTGCGGAGCCCTTCTGTAGTGCCACATTCCCTTTTGAGGATTTAATAATGATAATAATTAAATTTAAAATATAAAATGAAAGAACATAAAATATAAACACACACACACACACACACACACACAATAATTATAACAATTAAATTTTCATGGTCAGTGGGTGAGAGTGGCAGAGATGTTTTTAAGTGCAGTAAGGGCGGGCATGGCGTGTGACAGGGTTTGACCAGGGCATGGCGTGTGATAGGATTTGACCAGGGTATGGGCGTCCAAAAACGCGTTCAAACCTATCATTTTCCTTGCATAATAATTCAACCACTTTATTTGAGATCCATTACGTGAAACCCAAGGTAACGTTGTAAATTTTAGCAATAATTGGTTAGTTAGCTAATGTAAAACGGTGCGGGGGACTACTAAACAAAGCTCTCACAAATAGCCATCCTAAAATCAATCCATTTTCGGTTAGACCAGCCCCACACGTGGGATAAATATGCAAATCTAGTATCTCCTCATTTTCTATTTGTAAAGCAATTGAGATGAATCAGTTTTTGTATCTAAATTCGGTTCAAATGTATTGAGAGGTTTAAAAAAACTAGATGTCATTGGTTTGTTTGTTATATGCAAAAGAAGAAGAAATGATTGAGGATTAGGAGCACCGCATTTGGGTCCAATGCCTAGCTGTATTGATTTAACATTTTTCTGCATCTAAATACATGTGCCTTGTGCTAATGTAACCTCTGCAACTCATTTTCCTACTCTTTATCTTTTATTTCGAGTATTTTTTGTATAGATTAAGACATTAAAAGTGCCTTTCCTGCTATCCCACTTATGTCTTTGTAATATTTGTCTCTTTCACTCTCCCTCTGCGTGAACCCCCCTATTTTCCTTTCTTAGCCATTGTCAATGGGAGTTCAAAGCAGGATATTCTTATAATGGGCTTGTTGAATATCAATTTTTTTACCACTTTTGACTCTCACATGCTATTGTACTATGTGCCCAACAGAGGAGCCAATATGGTTTGCAATCACATGTTGGGTATTGTAATGCCCCGTTGGGCATCGACTTCCGTTTCTGCCACCTTGCCCCCTTTGCTTTTCGTTGAACGTTTATTTGAGCTCCCTTTTTATCGTCAGGTGATTTTGACCTTATCGCGGAGTTATCTTGGTATAGTTTCTTCCCTTCTTTCGCTTTGTCTCGCCATCTCATTCTGTCGTAAGTGTGCTTTTGTTTCCGGGGGTCATTTCTAACTTTCGTCTAGTGAGCTTATCATGCTTTTGATCGGTGTAATGCGTAATGACTTTTGTTGTTAAAAGTTCTAATATATATTAAAACCTTTTCAAGGCATTCGGGCACGTTTGTTGTCTTTTCCAGCCTTGGTTCGTGGAAGGGGAGAGAGGTTGGGTGGTGGCGCCTTTGAAGGTGAGGACTGCGCAGTTTTATATCTTTTATTTGCTTGCACCTACCCTCCACTGCCACCTTGGCCGACCAGGTCCATTCGCAGGCCTTGTTTGCACGTGGATGACTTTAGTCTTCCCCCAACCACCCAACCTGCAGACTGTAATGACTGTCACGTTTTTCTACCTTGCGTGAGAGAGATGGAGTCGGTGGAGGCCTGTTTTTCTTCACCTGGATCTCTTTTTGATCCTTTCATTCAATGCGTATGGGCGCAGTCTGGTTTGACGTGATGGCTAGTGAAGTAGGCATGTGAGAGGCGTTTCTTCCTGGTCGCGTGGGCAGAGAGGCCAGCAAAAATCTTCTGTCATGGCGTTTTCTTCCTAGTTCCCCCCTGAGCGCGTGGTTTTTGATGGAGCTTCAAGCTAGTGAAGCAGGCGTGTTACCTCCTCTTTCTTTGAGTGCTGCGAAGTGTGTTCTTGTCAAGGATCTCGGCGGCGACCGAACAAACATTTAGCTTGAGTAGCGGGAAAGACAGCGATCGGTTACATTAGAAACTTACAATCACTTTTGAGGGTATTCCGTTCAAAGGACTAAATCCCTGGAGAGTCTCAAGTTTTCTGTGAGGGTCAGGTCGTGTAGGGAAGAAATGCGGCGGCAGGCAGGGTGCAGAATAGTAGAGGCCTTTTTGAGCGCTTCCAACAAGCAGGTTGTCCAACTATGTTGTTATCTGTGCAGTATCAATGCATCCTCAGATTCGGGTCTCTCCTTCAAAATATTTTTATCAAAATCGACTATGTGACAGTGAGAGTGTTACCAGGAGACCTGATGAAAATTATTGCAAAGATTCTCTATTGAGACCTTACTTGTTTTACGATGTAACTCATGGAAGAGAATCTCATAGGCGTGGATCTGTTTCATATCAGAATATTCATGAAGCACAATTTGCTTTGCAATTATATGAGCTTCTTCAACGAGTCACTAAGTTGGCAGGCATAAAGGTTTCTGTTGGAATTATCACACCTTACAAGCTACAGCTGAAATGTTTGCACCGAGAGTTTGATGTTGTCCTCAAATCTGATGAAGGAAAAGGTTTATATATCATTACGGTAGATGCCTTTCAGAGCCAGGAGCGTGATGTAATCATTATGTCTTGTGTCCGAGCTTCAAATCATGGGGTTGGCTTTGTAGCTGATATTCGCCGCATGAATGTGGCACTAGCACGAGCTCGCAGAGCACTTTGGGTTAAGGGCAAAGCAGCTGCATTGAAGCAATCTAGTGACTGGTCAGCCTTAATTGAGGATGCTAAGTCTAGGGACTGTTTTATGGATATGGAGTCTGTACCAAGAGATTTTTTTGGTTAATAAAGCCATCTTCTTTTGCTTCGTCTCAGACTAGGGCTGCTCCTAATATGAGAGCACCAAGGTTAGGAGGTCCAAATCAGAAACAATCAGATGCATATGGAGATGGTGGAGGTGTTTGGATGAATGACGAAGGATCAAGTTCAATTGCCAAAAATGGGGCCTACAGAAGTTCTAGGGCTAATTTGGAGCGGTGTTCGGAGGATTTTGGATCTACTTCTGAGAAACCCAGGGATGCATGGCAACAATCTTTGGGAAGAGGAGATAGGGTGTCGCCAGAAGATCAGCGAGGGAATGATAATCGGGTGTCAATGCGACCCGACCGAACTATGGGCAGAGATGCACATTTCAGACTATACAATTGATTTTATGAAGTCAAGAGCATGGTCGTTGCATGAGTTTGGACCTTCAAAGGTGAGGAAGAGAAGTTGCGTAGGTTGTGTTGCTGTTGCCCGAGCCCTGGTCGACGTGCTTGTTGGATTGGAAGAATTCTAATCAGGCATGTTAAATCTACTCCTTGTAATAGTTTTCTACCTTCTTTCAGTATCTTGAAATGAATATTCTTTCCTCTTGAATGGCACCTAGACAAAATGTTTTCATGGTTGTTTATATCGCTGCCTGATTGTGTTGGTTGTTCCTTTAAATCTCGTTCCAATTTCGTTGGTTTTGCTTGGAATGTTCTTTTCCTCTCTTATAGCTTACTCTACTTCATATTTGTCTAAGTGGCTCTGCAATATTGAGTGATGCAAGTCTAGTTCGTAGGGAAGGAAACATTATAGAGTTTCGTTTGCTTATATGACTCTCTTTTAAAAGAATTCTGTGATGGTATTTATAATTGAAGGCTTACTATATGGAAGGTTAAGCCTTCATATCTCTATTTGGGTTGAATAAATACGTATTTCTTGTTTAGGGCTCTCCTGTTTTGCTAAAAGGTACATTAATAGTGACATTGTGTTCTAAAACTTGTTTAAGCCTGTGGGCATTCCTTACTTTTTGTTTAATTAGAAAATGGCATTAGGGTTTTGCTTTAGAACTGTACATGGTTGAATTTTGTACCTAGTTCTAGAGGATGAATAACCTGACATCTATTTTGGCCTCTACGTGTTGAGAGATTTACTATACCTACTTCCTGGTTCAAACTCTTGTTTGATTAAAATAAGGGGAAACATTGTAAGTTTAATTGAATGAAATCTCTACAATTTTTATTAAGGGTCGCGAGCAAGCAAGCTATTAATATAATTTGAAACAAAAGTTGTAGGTGAATCCTGGTATTGGACTCGTGAACTCGTTTCTGTTAGATGACAAGCTGATTACAGTGATAATATAATAGGTGGCTATTATATTCATCTATTTGATATTTGCTAGACATTTCCTTGATAAGCCCAAATGGATCGGGTAAATTTCCATCTTCTATACCATTGGCAAGGAGCTCATAGAACTTCTAGGCTGACGACTGCACTACGTAACCTTCCTGATGGATATGTGTGTTGGTTCTTATTTTTGTGCTTGCACTCATGGTAAGGTCTTTTGAGTCTGGGGCATCGCTGGTGTATTACCCACCGTGTATCGAATCCCTTTGTTTTCGAACTCGAATATCTTATTCTTCGAACTTGGTTACTAAAAGTCCCATTTTGTGGCTTTGTTAAGGAAATCAATTTTTATTTTTATTTTAAAATACTTATTGACATTGTTAGAAATATATAAAAATTATTAACGACTTTTGGGTTTAGCCTTCCCTTATATTATGTAGAGAAGTTGACGATTAGGATAAGGTTTGTTGGTAGAATAATGGCCCTTTTTGTGTCTCATTTGTACGCTTTTGGAAGAGTGGATTTGTTTTGTTAACTAGTCCTATGTTTAAGAAATCCTATAAGAAGGTAGTGGTAAAACTCCTTGGTTAAAACTGAAACTATAGTTGTTTTTCTTTTAAGGGCGTCGAACCCTTATTACTATGAAGCCTCCCCCTGGGAGATTTGGATAACGTCGTTTTGTTTCGCGCCTACAATCATAATTAGTATGTTTTGTCTTCTCTTGGACCTCTTTAGATGGATGGATTGAGTATTGGATTCCAATCACGTAATCCATAGGATTACATGAAGGAAATATCAACACTCTTGACTTTCTTGTTCATAACCCATAAGGTCTTGCCTTGATTTATGTGATTTTGTTCTTACTGGTATTTTGACTTTCTCCTTGTTGGATGGTTTAGATTTCTTTCTCATGCGAATAATTTTGGAGTTGTGGGTTGTGTTTTAATCCATTTTTGAATTAGAACATTCCTTTCTTGATATTGTTAAATGTTAGCTTACTGTTGCAATGTGTAGCCTTAACATGCTCAGTTCTCGCGAACTGATTCTAGCTAGTATTTGTGCAGATGGATTATGCGAGTAGATTAAAGGAAAGAGTTGTAAAGGTTTCATCAGTGCAATTTATGAAGTTCCTTGTAAAAATGTCCAATGTGAGGTAAATTTTGTAATAGTGCTTGCAAAGGAGTTTAGAAGACCTCTTGCCTTGGGTTGTTCTGAAATTTCGTGATGATGTTGTCTTGTCCTTCTGTAGGTAAACTGGTAACTTACCTTTGTGAGAAATGGTATTCAATCTTTACATTGATATGAGTATTGTAAAACTTTGATCTTGAGAATAAATTGTCAAGTTAAATCTTTCTAAGACTGAGTGACAATATATTATAAGTAAAGTAAAATGGGTCGGTTAACCCTTAAAGAAGCTAAACAAAAATAATAATTTTATATTCAACAAATAAATGTAGAGGTGATCTATTTGAAATCAAATAATTCCATTAGTGATCAAAATGAAACCATCCTTTGTGAAGTAAAAATTTTATAACTTGATATCCCTAGCTACACTAGCGAACATTATCCTTTTTATGGTGAATTCTTAGAATGATCCTAAGGTGAAACAAATTGTTAGTTGATATAAGATAATAAGATTTAATAAGTAGGAGGAATCGGTTTCGAAACCATGCAATCTGTCTCTCAACCATTTGAAAGGTAAATTGTTTTCTTTTGTAAAAATCATCCAGTAAAGCCTAAATAAAATATTTAATAATTTTCGATAAATCCTCAAGCTTCAATAAAAACCGGGTTAATAACTAATGAGGTCATAAAGATGAATTCAACTCGACCTTCTTCCTCTAGCCTGTTTTTTTTTTAAGGTGCTTGGTAATCTTTCTCTTGAGTATGTTGAAAGTGAATCCATTTTGTAATAAGGTTATGAGCGAGTTTTAGTAGCATAAGTGAGGATAGATGGCCTTGTGGAATTAAATTACCTCCTTTATTAAATAATTGAATTAAACAAATAAATGTCATAATAGAGAAGATTTAAAGTTAATTACTCAGTGAAAAAGGAATAAACTTAGCTTGGTAAGATGAATTGTATGAATCATATCTTGAGTCTCCTTGAAAACGTAAGCTAAGAATTGCAAGATGTCTTATTAAAATAAATAACCCTCAAGAATATCTCATTGTGGTTGGCCCTAACTATAAGTGTGTTTTGTGGTTGGACTTCTATGTTGTCATGTCTAAAAGAAAAGTAAATTGTCCTTGAAAGGTGTGAATGTTTCCGTGCTGCCTTTATGGCCATCCTTGTATCAAGTTGTTCACAGTGTTAGTTGTATCCTTGGTGACGGCATGTTGCGTCATGTTATGTGTCAAGCAAGTCAAAAAAAAATATCCTGTGTTGTTCGTGTGTAAATTAATGGGTCGTTACGGGTATGCTCAAAATGTTTGTTTGTTGTCTAAGGAAAATGCACCATGGAGTACCACTATTGCAGAAAGGAGTTTCATTGAATGTCGTAGTTGTTGGATTTTCTTTAATGGATCTTCTAAAATGGATTTGGCCACCCAACTATGTGAAGAGACTCTAAAATTTATCACAAACATGGCATTAAAGCTTATAAAGGTTGTGGGGATTATTTTGTTTGTGATTGGATGAATGGCCTTGACCAAGCTATGAAAATGTCAAAAATAAATAAATTTGGAATCAAGGATGGGGGCAAGTATTGTTATCTAATGTTGTAGTTAGACGTGTTGTGACAGATATGTATGCAAATGTGGAAGCTGGAGGAAAAGCTCATGTTTTGTTTGTCGGAATGCCCCAGACAATGTAGCCTCACTGAATGCTAAAAGAGGGTTGGAGCATTGTGGAATGTGGGTGAACCCACCTAGAGAACCCTCTACATTGCGGATGCAAATATTTTCTAGGCATGGTCTCCCTTACCTTAATCTTTTATATTTTTCGTATAATTTGGTTATTCATTTGCAATACAATAAAAATATTAAACAATTAGATATTATAATCAGGCTATCAGTACAAAACAATAAAACTCCTCCTTATGATTTACATTACCGACTTGTAATTTGATCGTTATTCGTGTTGCTACCACAACCTTATACGTTGTTATCTAGGGTACAAAAATTAGTTTTTCGTGTCTGCATTGGTGTTGGCAAGTGTTAGATGAGTCATCAATAAAATAACCATTTTTTCTACCTTGCAAAGTAAAAAAACGCAATATTCAATGACTTGCAAAAAAACCTTCTAGACCCCGAGAAAAGAGAAGTGAAGTTTCATCTTTGTTCCTTGTTATGTGGGGAGTGGCATTAAACCTTAGATCAACCCCGACCAACTGTTGGTGCTCTCTTCATTGCCCTTCTAGGATCCCGACTACCTCATTTTGTACTTTTAGGACCCTGTTAAAATTGAAAAGTTGGGTTTCATATCGGCTCGTCAATTAGACCTGAGCAACAAAATGCTTGTCGCCTTCGCAAACCTCTAGTATTTTTACTAGACAATTTTCTAGAACCTTTAGTTTGGGAAAAAACGCATTCTGGCTAGTTTGGCAAGGGGGTTTTGTAGGCCTCTGGTCGTTGTTGACTAAGTCAAATTAGACCGATTATGACCGGTGGCTTTGGAAAACCAGTCGTCATTTATAACCTATTTGCCAATCCTCTCGGTTCCATCGACTCCGATGAATTCTCGATATATAGGTGAGCATGTAGGGAGTTTTTTTGTTAAGTGTTCATTTATGGGAAGTCATTTTTTGGACGTGGTTTCTTAGCTCTTGAGCTAAATTTGGTTGTGTTTCCAACTAGGCCAATTTTGACTTATGGTCCCAAAAATCTAGCCATCACTTGAAAAGCTTTCACTAGTTTTGAATTTTGTTAGCTCCTGTGAATTCATTTTATATAGGAGGAAATGTAGGAATTTACCCATTGTACATCACCTAACAGAAGGCATCTTTTGAACACGATTCTTTTTCCTTCGAGCCTAAATTGAGAGTTTTGTAACTAGCAGGAAAATGTAAAAAGAAAGTTGTAGGACCCAGTCAAGTTAGCAAACCATCGTGGAAACTTATTGACACTTGTAAATAACTATATGAAACACTATCTTGTGGCTTGTTGTGTGAAATTTGACTTTTGGGAATATAATGTTTCTCTCTCTTCCCTATCTCTTTCTCTCTCCTCCCTTAGTTAAGAAATGAAATGAATATATGCCCTAACCCTCTCTTGTTGCATGTGTATTATTATTACAATGTAAATGGAAAACCAATAACGTTAATTATGCTAGATTTAGGTGGATTCCATGCCAGCATTTTGTTGACCATGCGGTGGTTGTAGGTATCGAGACTTGGAGGAGGTGAAGTGTCACTAAAAATATCATTTTTGCATGTTATTTGAAACAATGTAATTGTAGAGGTTGAACCAACTTTTTGTAATGTATTGAAAGACTTATTATTGAAATTTGGTAATATGTATGAGATGCTAGTTTTAGGGGTGCTTTGGGAAATGTGCATTTAACCATAGGTGTCATTTTGATTCAGATTTATGTATGGTAAAAAAGGGGTTGAATATATATGTTAAATGAAATTGAATTTAATATCTTATAGTGCAATTCCAATGTGAAATTGATGATTAAATAATTGGTGTGTTGTGTTCCTTACCTTGAAAATGTAATAAAGAAATATAACCAAAACAATCAACCCTAGTATAAAATTTGTGCATAACTACCCTTCATGTGTTATTATTTTTAGCATAGAAAACTAAGACCTTAGAATGAAATTAAATATTTACACTCGATGGAACCTTATAGCTTAAGTAAATAAGATCCCAAGTTTGATTTTATCATCATAGCCTATATGCTTAGCGACATCATCATGAACCCGATAGTTAGGAACAAAATGGTCAAACTTTATCTTGAGTATTTGGTTTCCTCTTAGATTGGTAATCATGTGTGTAGTAAGGAGAATGTGTTCTCTTAAGGTAGTACTCCTTGGGAAACCAACATTAAACATAGTGTAAAACCCTCTTGGACCGACACACATGTTGAGTGGTGAAGATCATCAACTAACCTCGGAGATCACCTTTAAGAGTTGTGTAGTGCCACTATAAATAATATTAAAATACAATTAAATTATAAATTAAAAGGGGGGAGAGAAATGAATGTGGTTGGTGAGGATTTTACTGTGGTCTGTGTGAAGTGAAGGGAGAAGTGCTGGATTTGGTGGTGGCAGGAGTGGAGGCTGGCATGTGGAAGGAGGTAGGATAGGGTATGGTCACTCTTTACGATGTCCAAACATGTCATTTCCTTTGCATAATAATTCAAACACTTTAATTTTTTCCAGAAGCATAAACCACGTTGAAACCCGTGTTAACTTTGTAAATTTAGCAATCTTTGGATAGTTGCAGCTAGGAAAGGACACGACAGTGTGCAGAAGCCATGGGTTTCCTCTCAGAATAGTCACACTATTTCACCAATGCAACAAACAAGTCTCCAATCTGATCAATTTACATTTGTTTGCGCACTCCTAGCCTGTGCCAAATGTGAGCTCTAGAGTAGGGAATGGACGTCCCTCAAATCATAAAATATAGAGGTATTTTGTCATATGTGTAGTTACAAGTGTGCTAGTAGCCATGTAAGAAAAATGTGAGGAGCACGTGTGTGGCATGTGAAGTGATGGAAAAATGTGAGATTTGTTAGCTTAGTTAATACATTGTCTCCACGTATCACATACGGTTTCTCCATAACCGTGTAACTACCTACACCTATTGTAATGCCCATTTCCCTTTGACACTAAATGAACCATGAGTATCTTTTCCAAATTGTTTATAATTGTAAACGTGAGTCTGTTGTGTTCTAGTTAGCATGCAAATAAAAGGTGCGGACACAAGGATTTCTATTGTGTTTTGGTTATTATTATTACCTTGACTCTATGTCATATTGTGGACCTTGATGGGAATTTAAGGATATGATGATGATGATCTAGAATAACCTTGTTACAGACTGATTGTTATGTCATTACTATTATTGTATTGTTATTGGCTCTGGTCACGCTTTATTGGATCCCTAGACCTTGATATCATAATAAAAGATTAGACATTTCTAGATGGAAAATGATACACTCATTTTACTTATTGGATAGACAGTACAGACATGTTAGACTTGCGACATGATGTGACTATTGTGGTAAATTTATATGCTTGATTCCTATATCAGTATTCGATGTTCTAACTGTTACTACTGTATGGATGTATTGGACGTGAATTATGGATATTTCTAGATGATTGTTGATGTTGTGATCTTAGTGCAAATTGATGGATTGTTATAATCGAAACGTTAGAAAATTAAACAATTGGTTTATTACTTGATTCTAACATTGGTTTAATTATGATATTCAATGATGTAAATTGTTATGTATACATGCATGTGTTTTATTATTTCGACGTCATTAATATGGCCATGATGCCAGAAAGGTATTGTTGGATTTTGCAGGAAATTATATCACAAAAAACTATGGGGGATAGGAGACTAACAATGAAGGAATGTGGGGTATTGACAATAGGTCACCATGGCAACTCATGTATTCATATGTTGTGTATTGTCGTTGATTGTTGGAGGTCCCCATTGGGGGTGACCTCAATAGTGACCTTGGGTAAGTTTGTGATCTTGTCTTGTTGATTTTATTTTATTTGTGAGTTTTGTATTTTTATTAGTATGTGGAGTCACTTTATTATTATTGTTTAACACCTCTCTTAAGTTACTTAAAATTGTTTAGCTAGTGTTAATTAGGATGTGACAAAAAGGGGGAATAAATGTGAGTTGGTAGCTTTAATGTGTGTTGGATGAGAATGAATTTAATTTGTTTTGGAGTAGTTTGTACTCTATCTCTCAAGTGAAATTCGGATTTTGACCTTCTAGGCCATTTTGGTGACTTGTGGGACAAGTTAAGCTTGTCCCACACCTCTTAAAGTGACCCACCCACTAGGCCTATAATGTGAGGGACTTATTTTAGGTCCTATTTTGTGTTTTTATGGAGGAAAAGAGTAATTATGTGTACTTTTCTTACATGGGTATTTAATTGTTGTCCTTAGGGGTGTGGGTTGGGTTGAGTGTGTAAGAGGGTGGTCTTTTCCCCAACCACCAATTTATTATGCTTTGGGGTTTGGGTTTGACCTTGGTGAGGTGGAGTTGGAGGAGTGATGATGTGGCATCCTAAATGGAGCCACATCACCCCCTCTCTCCCTCCTTTCTATTTACTTCATTTTGTGTGAGGATTTGGGGGTTACTTTCTCACTTTTATTTTGGAATGTTGGTAATTTTGGAGAGCTTGCTTGAGAATGGAGCTTGGAGTGGATGGTGGTTTCTTAGGAATTTGGATGCTTGGAGCTTGTTGTGTTTTAATACTCTTCATTTGTGAGGTAGATCTCCACCTTTGTTCTTACCTTGTTATTTTGTTGTGCTCTTATGTGTAGATGTTGATCCTTAATTTGGTTATGCTTGTTGGAAATAGATTTGAGGTCTGTAGGAAATGTAAAATTTGAGGGAGGAGAAATGGATGTCCAATGGGGGTAAAATTTGTTATTATCTTGAGGGAGGCATAAGAGTGAGGGAGGCATAAGAGTGGATTGATTTGTTGAGGGAGGCATAAGAGTGGTGTATCTTGTTGGAGGGAGGCATAAGAGTGTTGTGTGTATTGTGATAAAAATTTTGGAGGCTCATAGGTGGACACCCAAGCCCTTGGGAGGCATAAGAAGAACCCCCATGTTCCTTTCTCCTCTATGGCTTTAGTATGAAGCCTTTGTGTTTTAAAATTTGTGGTTTTATTGTAAAATTGGTATTATGTTATTTTATTGAATGACTTGGTTGAATGTGTATGTGGAAGCCATTTTTTTGAGTTGCCATGGTTGTCTAAATAGCCTTCATTGCTTCCTTGTTGGGGCTCGGGGCCAATGAGGAAGAAGGCTTCTCTCCCTCATTGGATATTTTGGTTGGGTGGAGAGTGTTGCCTACTCCCCCTTTGTGTTGTGTGTTTGATTCTTGGTGAAGATGGTGGAGTTCAATGGAAGAAGTGCTCTTGTTCGAGAAATACATGTGGAGTTGCAACTTGTAAATTGTACTCATAGTACATTACATGTAATCTTATTCATTGGTTAGTTCTTGTACATGAGTTATTATGACCTACGTCATTCTAGATGAATTAGAATTCTTATAACGCACTAATAATGGAAGTAAAAATCTCTCAAATTTAAATTTTAGTTGTATTGCAAATCTGAATAATAATAATAATAATAATAATAATGTTATTGGGTGGAAAGTGAACTAGATCCTCTTAGTATTGGCAATTTTGTTAAATGGGAAAAGGAATAAAAAGACATTAAATTTCATGTTTTACTTTCTTTAACGTAAGTGAATGTGCAAGGAATAGTTAGAATTAAATTTATAAAATAAATTCCCTTTGCTACAATAATAATTGTCCTAAAGTACATGAGTAAATCACAAAAAGATTTTTCATTTTGAATGGTTAAATAAATAAAATTGAAAGTGAAAAAAAAATTATATAAATTGGATATACAAATAGTACCTACATGAATTGTATAATTGCAAAATTTATTCTTCCTCTCAAATTTACAAACTACCATGTTAATGAAAAATCGTATTTAATAAACACACAAAAAAAAAGAGAGTATTTTTTATATTTAGTAAATGTATATTAATATCACATTTTTAAATCTATAATATCAATATAATCATATTATTAATAAATATTAACATTTATCTAATATTAACAATTATATATATATATATACAAAAAAAAAGAGTATTTTTTATATTTAGTAAATGTATATTAATATCACATTTTTAAATCTATAATATCAATATAATCATATTATTAATAAATATTAACATTTATCTAATATTAACAATTATATATATATATATATATATATATATATATATATATATATATATATATATATATATATATATATATATATATATATATAATTGTTAATATTAGATAAATGTTAATATTTATTAATAATATGATTATATTGATATTATAGATTTAAAAATGTGATATTAATATACATTTACTAAATATAAAAAATATCTTTTTTTGTGTTTATTAAATACGATTTTCATTAACATAGTAACATTTATATATATATATATATATATATATATATATATATATATATATATATATATATATATATATATATTCATTATATTATATATATGTAAATTAATACCTATTAGAAAATAAAGTAAAATTTATAAATATAAAAAAGAAAAAATATTACATGGTAGGCCTTTTAAAATGGCCACGTTGAAAGTGAATAGTTTTATTAAATGAAATAATGTATATTTTAAAAAAGAAAACTTTATGAATTGAATGAAATTTTAGTGGGCCATAAGACCACGGCCACTTTTATTTTTTTGTATTAGTCGGTTTGTACCAGGGCGTGAAAATATTTTTTTGTCCTCATATATATATATAGGGATTAAATAGATATATGTATTGGGATTAAATATTTTGGTATAAAAATTTGTATAAATATTTTTGTATTCAACAAAACCCTCTAAAATTTCGATATATATATATATAAGATGTATTTTATCAAAACAAATAAGTAGGGTTTCTTAATTCGGGTTTACCCAAATGGGTATATACTCATTGTATATACAAATAACGTGCAAGAAGATAATACATATAAGCTAATAAATAAGAAAGACCAATTACCCACAAATGGGTTGGGTAGATCCTTATGTAAAATACAAAAGCTTAGCAAAAGAGAACTCCAAATCCTCTCCAATGGCCTCCATAGTTTTCTTTTCCTTCTCCTCCTTCCTTAACCTGCAAAACAAAATAAGAGAAATGAGAAAATAAGTCTAAGAAATGAATATATGAGATCCCATAAGGATTTCTAGGGTTCCTTTAGACAACCTAGATCTAGTGGCTTAGATAGATTAGATCCAAGGGTGTAGGATGAACCCTACATCACTTAAGTGATGGGGTTTTTAAGTGGGAGTGTTTTTAAATTAAAGGGAGGCATGTATTGTTAAATGGGGCCCAAGGGGGTTAGCACAAGTTGTGCACACTTGACTTTTTAAAAATTAAACTAAATATTAAGGTGCATAATGTTGAGCTATAGGATTTTGGTCTTGCCGTAATTAAACTTTAAATTTAATTAGGGGCCTTTAAATAAATTAATTTAAAAGGGGTTAATGGAGTTAAATAATGCGGAACTAAATGAGGATTACTTAAATAAAATGTTTGGGTCTAGGAGAGAGAATTAAATCATCCAAAATTGGGTTTTAAAAAATAAAATAAAATAAAAATTAATCATTATTTTAGTTCCAACTGCCTTGTAATTATTTAAAGTTTATAATAGGGATATAATGGACACCCTGGCTAAGGCCTCGTAACCTTTAAAGAAGAAAAAAATTATTCCATAATTTTTTTCATGTTTTGCTATTGGGTTTCTCGTGAATTCTTGTTACTAGTTTTATGGGCGTTACACCTACCGTGTCGGTGCCTATATATTGGGCTTGTTGTTTTGTTATAAGATATAGCAATCATTTAATCTTCTTCATGCACCATCATTGGTATTAGAGCCATTCAGTTATGCATGGAGGAGCAGTGGAAAGGAAGCGGCCCATGTATGACCTATGCGCTGGAAGAGGTGACCAAGGAAGTGCGTGAACATTATTGTGTGTGGAGGAACAGTTCTGTGCGTGGAGGAACAGTGCGTGCTGTGTTGTGCGTGGAGACTCAGCCTATTTTCTTGATACACCCAGTACATTGGAAGACCACAAGAATGTGGCATTTTTTCTGTCAAATACTATACAAAAGGTGCAGCGACAAGACCTTGTGCGTGGCAGCTTGTAGCATACAGACGTCTCATTTGGCATTGGAGGACAAGTGCTATTGCCGTGAAGATTGGTGTCGTATATCTTTGTGAAGCCAAAAACCCTTACTTAAAACCCCTTACCAACCCTATCAATAGGTTGGGAAGCCAAAAAGGGGATTATTTATTATTTTGGGAAGAGAAATGTGACTTTGGAGTGCACTTCTCTTCCATTTGCATTTAATTGTGCCCTTAAGGCACATGGGTAGGGATGGAGTGTGGAAAGAGATGTCATTCAACCCAACCACCCATTTATTATGTTTTGGAGTTGAGTTGACTAAGGGAGGTGGTCTTGAGGATGTGTGATGTGGCATCCTACATGGAGCCACATCATCCTCACCCTTCCCTTTTGTCTATTTATTGAATTTTCTCTCTTGTTGAGGGGGTTAGAGTTTTTTTTGAAGAGTTTTTTTTTTTTTTTTTAGGGAAAGGATTTTGGGAGAAAAGGAGCTTGGAATTGCATGCTTGGATTGTTTTGGGAGGATCTTGGACAAAGCTTCTTGGTTTAGGCTTCTTCAATGGAGAGGTAAGGACCCTTCTCCTTTTGCTTTCTTATTGTTGTTGTTTTTATGCCTAAATTAGTAGTAAATGTATGTTTTTTTTGTGTGTTGTGGGAAAAATAGATGGAATGCTTAAGGTGTGGTGTAGGAGAAGTCTATGGGAAAACTCATGAGGGAGGCATAAGAGTAGAATAGGTAATTGTGGAGGGAGTTTGAGAGGGATGCCCATCTTGGGTAAGAATGTTTACATTCTTACCTTGTCCTTGAGGGAGCCATAAGAGAAGGGAGGTATAAGAGTTTGGGAGGAAAAAGGGGTACTTGAGGGAGGCATAAGAGTCATAGGGGCTTGAGCTTTATTGTGGAGGGTTTGGATGGGCATCTCATTTCAATGGGGAGGCATAAGGAAAATTTTCCCATAGTTCCTTCTCTTGTTGGCTTGGATAAAAGCTTTGTTGTGGAATGTTTTGTGTTATTTGTGTTTTTTTTTGTTGATGTTTCTTTTGTTCCTAGTCTTGAATGTTGTGAAGAAATTTGTATTGTGGAAGCAAGTGTTGTTGCCTTGAGTTGGAGACCACCCTTTCATTGTGTTGTGTTTGGGGCTCGGGGGTCAATGGAGGAGATTGCTTCTCTTCTCCATTGAGTACTTGGTTGGGAGGAGAGTGTTGCCTCTCCCCTATCTTGGTTGTGATTTGAGCTACTTGGAACTTCGAGCTTGGATGGGGAATACCTTGGAGCATGTGAAGGCTATTTCCATTTCCTTGATATATAATCTTGTTGTAAATTTTTATGTAAAAGAAGTTGTATTACCTTATCCTACATCTCAAAAAGAAAGGGACATTGTAATCTATATTTGCACCAAAAGTCACATGGTTGAATGCAAGTTTTACTTGAAATGTGTTTACATTATTGTAAGAATTGTAAGGAAATAAAGAAAAGAAATGTGCAAAAAAAAAAAAAGGGAACTTGTGATAATATTGTAAATGTACTAGTGGAAAAGTTTGTTGTAAATACTTTCTTGTGAAATGTTGGAAACTCGTATTAAGAGATGTTATATTTCATTGTGTTAATCGAATGGCATGTGTTGCAAAAGTTAGCTTCCTTCTTGTTGATAGAAAGAAACTTAAAACACAATTACTTTTAATTTGGACAACAAAGTAGTCTAAATACTAAATTATAGTAAGTATTTCTTATTTGGGACTTATTGCAAATTATTTCAACATTGTTAGAAGAAATGAAATTTACTTGCTACGCCTTATATACAATAATCATCAAATCATGAGAGAAAACGGGGTAAAGCAAATTTTTAACTTGTCAATATTTCTACTTATGTTTCATTACTATTTTGATAATAATAGTAATATTTTAATACCTTTAATAATGAAAATATTTTAATAATAATGAGAGATATTATTATAAAAATATATTAATATTAATAAACTGTTAATTTTATCTTCTTTTAAAAAAAAAATGTTGTTGCCATGCACACACACACACACACACACACACACATATTGGTACGTATTTATAATAAAAATAATAATAAATAAAAAAAAAAAAAACTTAAAATCACAAGTTTTACGGCTGTGTGGGTCGCATGTGCATGTTGTGATGCCGCGGCTCACCAAGGTTTCGGTTGTTGTTTTAATGGTGGGGGGGCGCCGACCCCACCCCCAACCCATATACTTATATGGGGTGGGGGTGGGGTCGGCGCCCCTCCCCCCATTAACACTCTTGTCCCAAACTGTATTCAAACACAAAAAAAAATATAAATAACAAAAAAAAATGCGCAGCCGTGGATCCTCGTGCTTGCACATGATCCACGGCTGGGCATTACGCCTCCTCTTCCACGGCCATTCGCACACACCCATGAATATATATATAGTTGCGCGCAGGTTCGGGTAACCCAAACAACCAAAACCAGAGCAGATCCATGCAAGAAAAATTCATCCATTAAAGCTCTAAGCCCAAAAATTGATTTAGTAAAGCTCCCATGGCTATAATGGCCTCCATAGCTTGACCTCCTTCTCCCTTCTCCCTTAACCTGCAAGTAAAGAGCAAAAGAAATGAGAGTTTTGGGTGTAGAAAGGAAAATAAATAAAAGATAAAAATATATGGCAATCTATAAAGATTTCTAGGGTTTCCTTGCCAAACCTAAATCTAAGGGTTGGGAAATTTTAGATCCAAGGGTGGAGGATGCACCCTACATCACTTAAGTGATGGGGTTTTTTTGTGGGAATGAAAAATAGAAATAAAAGGGGGTGGAAATTAGCAAAGTTGTGCACACTTGACCCTTTAAGCAAGTAATTAATTATTTTATATGTATGACCTTGAACTACAAGATTTTGGGTCTTGCATTATTAAATTTTAAAATTTAATTAAGGGTCTTTAAATAATTTAATTTAACTCGGGATTAATGGAGTCATGTTTGGAAAGCTAATAAAGTTTCTTAAATAAAACTTTAGAACCTTGTTGGTGAAAGAAACGAAGATGTAGTATTAAATTTGTAATTTGAGGCGATCTTAACGGATCAATAAACATCTTCGATGCCTTATAACTGTCCTCTTATAATCGGAATCTAATAAAAAAATTTATTTCATAATTTTTCTCACTAAACCTGGGTTGTTCTTTGGCCTCGTGTGAACTTTTCTTGGGTGTTACACCTTGTATGTCAGATTCGTAGGTTCAAAGCTTGGACCTTGGGCACACTTGGAAAACATGAAACATAAACATTTAACCTAGTGCTAGTTGATTCTTTTAAATCTATAAAACCACAATGTTGATAATTATATGAAACACAAACTTAGAAAATTGGCACAAGACCTAGATCAATGAACTAACTCTCGCCTTGATCTATGCAGGAGGCGCGGATTAGGCGAGGGGTCTCTTCATATAGACCTAGATATACCACCACCAGAGTAGGCTGTAGCAGCCATTCTACCTCAGATCTTGCAGACACTCCAGGATGTTAATGCCGCTATACGCGGAGAGCCCTTGGGAGGGCGATTTGCCAGACATAGTTTGGAGCCATCAGTAGATGCCCAGGTATCCCCTCGACATAGCGAAGGAATAGGGCAGAAAACTTCCGCACAGAGTCGAGCTAGGGCAGAGTCACCACAGAGAGGACATGGGGACAGGATCTCAAGACATAGGGACAGGTCTCAGAGCCCTAGACAGAGGGAGGAACTTACAGATAGACCTAGGATTCGTCATACATCAGCTGCAGACCATATCAGGGAGATCCTGAAACTACGACCATCTCACTATTTGGGTGATACAGGTGGTTTTCAGGCAGAGGCCTGGTTGGTGAGCTTGAGCGGATGCTTCAAGCTCTATCCTTGTACTAGCAACACGAAAGCTCGTGTTGCGATCCACCTTCTGAGGGATGGAGCAGGAGTCTGGTGGAGGACCGAGGAGCAGAAGCTCCATGTTGACTCAGAGATGGGTACCTGGGAGTTGTTTGAGGAGTGTTTTAGGAGCAGGTATTTACCTAGGAGATTTATTGACAGCAGCAGATAGATGAGTTTCATGACCTCCGTCAGGCATCGATGATTGTAGTTGAGTATGAGAGTCGATTTCTGGACCTACTCTAGTACGTCGACTATATGCAGGATGAGCAGTGCATGATTCACGGAGTTCGTCGGGGCCCGAATTTGGACTTAGGTGGCGCGGTGCGCATTCACTACCCATAGACACTAGCAGAGGCCATGGAGAAGGCCTATATTGCAGAGGAGACATGGGGAAGACGCAACATGCTAGAGACAGAGTTCGAACCGTATCCAGCAGAATGCAGGATGTTAGGTCGAAGGGGTCAGTTCCTCCTCCGCGGGGTGGACAGAGTTCAGGGCAAGCTTCATTCAAGCCACCACCATAGCAGCAGCAGCAGCAGACCCACCCACCTTACCGACCTCCTCAAAGATTTGATGCGCAGAGAGGACGTAGTATGGGTCCTCCTCCTAGGGGTCCCATCAAGACACAGGGTGCGCCGAGAGATTAGTCAGCAGGAGCCCGTCAGCAGAGACCTCAATAGTCCATAGCTAGATCGTCAGGATCTATAGCTCAGACATCTAGAGTACCATCTAGAGCTGCTTCCCACTAGAGGGGACCAGGTAGTTGTTATGGTTGTGGTGTTGTTGGACATCATTGGAGAGATTGCCCACAAAACCCTAACAAGGGTAAGATGCAGAGCTCAGAGCCTACTGTTGGAGATATGGCACGGAGTCATCGGATCTACGTAGCGATCAAGAACCGTCAGGCTGAGCACCAGAGTACTGTGATTGAGACGACAGGTAGTATTGGTGGTATTTCCACCTCTATATTATTTGATTTTGGTTCTTCTGATTCATTTATTACACCATCCTTAGTAGAGCATTGCAGGTTGGTGGCAATTAGGTAGGGTTGTAGTTGGGACGTTGAGATGGCTTCTGGAGCCAAAATTTCTGTAGACTCCTTAGTTAAGGAGTGTGTAGTGGATTTGGGACCCTTCACCACTACATCGGATCTTCGAATCCTTCCATTAGGAACTTATGGCATCATTTTGGGTATGGACTGGTTGTCTGCTCACAGAGCTAGAGTGGACTGTTACCATAAGACTATTACTTGCATAGATGATCTTGGAACGGAGTTAGTGATATCAGGGGTTAAGAGACCCGTTTCTATTCGCACCATCTCCGCTATGCAGCTTAAACGGTGTGTGCGACGGGGTTGTCAGTTGTATGCTGTTACAGTTAGTGACAGGTCGGAGAATGAGTCTAATGGACCATCCCTTGATGACCATTCCATCTTGAGGGAGTTTGCTGATGTGTTTCCAGGAGAGCTACCGGGGTTACCTCCCCCACGTGAGATAGATTTCCATATAGATCTAGTTCCGGGAGTAGAGCCTATCTCACGAGCACCCTATCGGATGACTACTCCTGAGCTATGTGAGCTCAAATTACAGCTCGAGGGCCTTCTAGAGAAGGGCCTAATCCACCCGAGTGTATCCCCTTGGGGTGCACTAGTGATCTTCGTGAAGAAGAAGGATGGATCTCTTCGGTTGTGTATTGACTACCGTCAGTTGAATAAAGTAACGATCAAGAATCGTTACCCCCTTCCACGCATTGATGATTTATTTGATCAGATGAAGGGGGCTACCATTTTCTCCAAGATAGATCTTAAGTCAGGGTACCATCAGCTCAGGATTGCGGAGATGGATATTCATAAGACCGCGTTCCATACGAGATATGGCCACTACGAGTTCACAGTGGTACCTTTCGGTTTGACGAATGCCCCGCGGTGTTTATGAGTTTGATGAATGGGGTATTCAGGACCTTCCTTGATCGCTTCGTGCTCATATTCCTCGACGACATTCTAGTTTACTCACGCACACGCATGAGGAACATGAGGAGCATCTTCGTCAGGTTCTTCAGTGTCTCCGTGAGCAGCACCTTTACGGGAATTTGGAGAAATGTGCATTCTTTCAGACTGAGGTGCAGTATTTGGGCCACATCATTTCTGGGGAAGGTATTGCAGTCGATCCTTCCAAGATTTGAGCCATCGTGGATTGGCCAACACCCTCTAGTGTGATCGAGGTGCATAGCTTCATGGGTCTAGTAGGGTATTACAGGAGGTTTGTTCAGGACTTTTCTTGGATTGCGCACCCCATCACTTCCCTTCAGCGGAAAGGGAAAAAGTTTTTATGGTCAGATAGATGTGAATAGGCCTTCAGTACACTAAAGAAATGCCTCACGACAGCACCTATTCTTGCAGAGCCAGACCCAGAGGTGAGTTCTACGTTTGTACAGATGCTTCTTTAGCAGGCCTTGGAGGAGTACTGATGCAAGGGGGCAGAGTTGTGGCTTTTGAGTCTCGCAAACTCAAGGATTATGAGCTTAATTATCCAACTCATGATCTTGAGCTTGCAGCAGTTGTACATGCCTTGGTCCGATGGAGGCATTTTCTTCTTGGTTGGAGATTCACACTCAGGACTGATCACTTGAGTCTTCGCCACCTCTTCACGCAGCCCAATCTAAATGCTCGTCAGCGGCGTTGGATGGAGCTACTTTGTGAGTATGACATGGAGATAGAGCATGTGAAGGGAAAGGAGAATGTGGTGGCAGATGCCTTGAGTAGACGGAGACATGTGGCTATGGCCACCACAGTGGGCACAGATTTACGGGGACAGGATCTTGCAGCAGCTTCCTCAGGATAGTTTCTACCTTGCAGCCAGAGCAGAGATTGAGTCTCAGAGACCTCTTGAGGGGAGGTTTGATGGATTTTCACTAGAGGCAGATGGTCTTCTCAGACACAGAGGTTGGATATATGTTCCTAGAGATGGAGGCTTGAGACAAGAAATTTTGACAGAGGCCCATCGTGCACCTTACTCAGCCCATCCCGGGGTGAAGAAGATGCACGCTACCTTGAGATAGTTTTATTTTTGGAGAGGACTTCGAAGAGACGTAGCTTTGTTCATGTCACGTTGTTTAGAGTGTCAAAAGGTGAAGGCCGAACACCAACATCCAGCTGGCCTTCTCTATCCTCATGCCATACCAGAGTGGAAGTGGGACACCATTTCTATGGATTTCATTGTTGGGTTACCGACGTCGAGATACCACCACGACGCCATCATGGTCACGGTGGATAAATTGATGAAAGTAGCTCATTTTTCCCCAGTAAAGACCACCTATACAGCTAGTGCTGTGGCACGAGTATATCTTGATGAGATTGTCAGATTACATGGGATTCCATGAGAAAATCATTTGCGACCGCGATCCTTTGTACACTTCCCATTTCTGGACCACTATGCAGCATGCTCTTGGGACGAGGATCAATTTCAGCACAGCATATCACCCAGAGACAGATGGACAGACTGAGCGGGTGAATCAGATCTTGGAGGACATGCTTAGGATGTATGTTATGGATCACCAGTCGAGATGGGAGGAGTATCTGTATTTGGTGGAGTTTGCCTATAATAATAGTTTCCAGAGTTCTATAGGGATGGCTCCTTTTCAGGCATTATATGGCAGAGAGTGCAGGACACCTCTTAGTTGGGACAGGATTGAGGACAGGGTTTCCCTTGGGCCAGCATTATTACAGGACATGGAGCAGCAGGTTACCTTGATCAGACAGAGATTACAGGAGGCGCAGGATAGACAAAAGAAGTATGCGGACCAGCATAGGACAGATCGTAGTTTTGAGGTGGGAGCAAAGGTGTTTCTTCATGTCAGACCGCATAAGAGCCCTATCTGTTACGGAAAAGGTTCTAAGCTTGCTCCTAGGTTTGTGGGTCCCTTCGAGATCTTGGAGCGCCTCGGTCCCTTGGCCTATCATCTAGCATTGCCACCTAGCTTGTCTCACGTCCATGATGTGTTTCATGTGTCTGTTCTTAGGAAATATGTAGCAGATCCTTCTCATGTATTAGATTGGACCTCATTGCAGGTGCAGGATCAGGGGCAGGTGATGGTGGAGCCCGTACGTATCTTAGAGCGCAGGACCCTGGGCCTTCGAGGTAGAGAGATTGATCAGGTACGTGTTCAGTGGGACAGGTACGATGAGACTGCTGCTACTTGGGAGGATGCTACATCATTGCGAGCTCAGTTTCCACACTTATTTCAGTGACTTCCAGGAGGAAGTCTAGTCTAAGGGGAGGGGGATGTAGTGCCCACTTCCCTATGACACTTAGTTGATTATCATTTTGAGTTATGCAGACTTTTGGATATGGACATTTCATATACTTACGTTGATTAGCGTGATGTTTTGTGAGTAGATGCATTGGATTATGATTGGACTTTGCTTTCAGTATGATCTACATTGACTCGTGGATAGACTATGGGGTACTGATTTTTTTTATGATAAGGATATATTGCATGTGTTCTAACATTGGATTTCTTCGCCATGATAAGTAGAATGTAGTTGTTGAATTTACATTACTATAATTTTGGATAATGATGAAATTCATAATTAAGTTGTGATTTAGACCTAGAAATAATGATTGATTGAATTACGTATAGATGTTAATAAATTTCATGCATATGGTTATTTTGGATGTTTTGACATGGCCGCAAGGCCGAAGGAGGTATTTTGTATTTTGCAGGAAACACCACATGATCACAACCTAAAGGGGGATTGGGAACCAAACACAACAGGATGTCGGGTGGTTACAACATTTGGTTGTCAAGGCAACTTGTGAATTGTATTGTGTTGCTTTTTTTTTTTTTTATGTTGTTAAGAAAAATTTCCATGAGGGGGAAATTTTCTAATGTGGCCAATGGGTTAAGAATTTTAATTACTTGTTTCAATTTATTTTAGTAGGTGATTTCATTTGTGATGTCTCCTTTTTAAATTACTTTTGTTAAATATGTTTAGATTAATTTAACATCTTGTTTTAATTTTAAGTTTTGAGGGAAGTCTAGTGGGTGTAATTAATTTTGATGGTTGGCTCCTTGAGCCTTGTGTTTTCCTCTTGTATTGAATGCTTGTTTTGAGTGTTGACCACTCCAAGTTCTTTGAATTTCGAATTTGTGATTTAGGGCAATTTTTGGGGGCTTGTGGGACAAGTTAAACTTGTCCCACACTTCCCAAAACCCCTTACCAACCCTATCAATAGGTTGGGAAGCCAAAAAGGGGATTATTTATTATTTTGGGAAGAGAAATGTGACTTTGGAGTGCACTTCTCTTCCATTTGCATTTAATTGTGCCCTTAAGGCACATGGGTAGGGATGGAGTGTGGAAAGAGATGTCATTCAACCCAACCACCCATTTATTGTGTTTTGGAGTTGAGTTGACTAAGGAAGGTGGTTTTGAGGATGTGTGATGTGGCATCCTACATGGAGCCACATCATCCTCACCCTTCCCTTTTGTCTATTTATTGAATTTTCCTCTCTTGTTGAGGGGGTTAGAAGTTTTTTTGTTGAAGAGTTTTATTTTCTTTTGGAGGGGAAAGGATTTTTGGGAGAAAAGGAGCTTGGAATTGCATGCTTGGATTGTTTTGGGAGGAGCTTGGACAAAGCTTCTTGGTTTAGGCTTATTCAATGGAGAGGTAAGGACCCTTCTCCTTTTGCTTTCTTATTGTTGTTGTTTTTATGCCTAAATTAGTAGTAAATGTATGTTTTTTTTTGTGTGTTGTGGGAAAAATGGATAGAATGCTTAAGGTGTGGTGTAGGAGAGGTCTATGGGAAAACTCATGAGGGAGGCATAAGAGTAGAATAGGTAATTGTGGAGGGAGTTTGAGAGGGATGCCCATCTTGGGTAAGAATGTTTACATTCTTACCTTGTCCTTGAGGGAGCCATAAGAGAAGGGAGGTATAAGAGTTTGGGAGGAAAAAGGGGTACTTGAGGGAGGCATAAGAGTCATAGGGGCTTGAGCTTTATTGTGGAGGGTTTGGATGGGCATCTCATTTCAATGGGGAGGCATAAGGAAAATTTTCCCATAGTTCCTTCTCTTGTTGGCTTGGATAAAAGCTTTGTTGTGGAATGTTTTGTGTTGTTTGTGTTTTTTTTTTTTTGTTGTTTTTTTTTGTTCCTAGTCTTGAATGTTGTGAAGAAATTTGTATTGTGGAAGCAAGTGTTGTTGCCTTGAGTTGGAGACCACCCTTTCATTGTGTTGTGTTTGAGGCTCGGTGGTCAATGGAGGATATTGCTTCTCTTCTCCATTGAGTACTTGGTTGGGAGGAGAGTGTTGCCTCTCCCCCTATCTTGGTTGTGATTTGAGCTACTTGGAACTTCGAGCTTGGATGGGGAATACCTTGGAGCATGTGAAGGCTATTTCCATTTCCTTGATATATAATCTTGTTGTAAATTTTTATGTAAAAAGAAGTTGTATTACCTTATCCTACATCTCAAAAGAAAGGGACATTGAAATCTATATTTGCACCAAAAGTCACATGGTTGAATGCAAGTTTTACTTGAAATGTGTTTACATTATTGTAAGAATTGTAAGGAAATAAAGAAAAGAAATGTGTTAAAAAAAAAGGGGAACTTGTGATAATATTGTAAATGTACTATTGGAAAAGTTTGTTGTAAATACTTTCTTGTGAAATGTTGGAAACTCGTATTAAGAGATGTTATATTTCATTGTGTTAATCGAATGGCATGTGTTGCAAAAGTTAGCTTCCTTCTTGTTGATAGAAAGAAACTTAAAACACAATTACTTTTAATTTGGACAACAAAGTAGTCTAAATACTAAATTATAGTAAGTATTTCTTATTTGGGACTTATTGCAAATTATTTCAACATTGTTAGAAGAAATGAAATTTACTTGCTTCTACCTTATATACAATAATCATCAAATCATGAGAGGAAAAGGGTTAAAGCAAATTTTTAACTTGTCAATATTTCTACCTATGTTTTATTACTATTTTGATAATAATAGTAATATTTTAATACTATTTCATGTATGATTGCTAGTTATAAAATCAAGTAGAAAGAGAGATTAAACCATGCGATTCCACCATCGATGAAAAATAATTTGAAGATATAAATAATTTTAAACCAACTATACATATTTTATTGTTTATTTTTTAAATCCAAGATATTTTTTTCTTGAAATGCAAGAAATTTGGGTTCTTGGCGGTGTTTATGAAAGGTCGTTGTTTGAGATTAACGTCCCAGGTGACAATGATATTTATCTTATTTTCATAATTACAGCCATACTTTTTGATAGTATATTATAATATTTTACGTATAATATCACATACTCTCTATATTATAGTTTAATATTATCTATATAATGTCACATATGCTTTTCTAAATTTATTCCAAACAAATAACCTCGATCCTTGAATCCAATAAATATGCAAATTGGATAAAACTAGGTAGGAGTTACTTTTAGGGGTTGCAAGTATATGCCATAAAATGTAAGTTTTTAATTGTAATTAAAATGTATGTTTCATTTCTAAAAATCATTACTTGTTTTGCATTTTCAAAAATTATTTCTCACATTTTCTATTATAAAATTTGTAGTCTCATGGGGTCTGAGAGTTTTCACATTCCAGTCAAATTCTATTAGCCTTCACACTCCGATAACTTGTTGGATAAATAACATCCTAAAGAATATGTTTTAATGCTTTAAATAAGTATTCATTTCTCTAATACTTAATTGAATTTGATAATAACATCACATCAAATAAAATATTAAAAAATGACCTAATGAATTATTTATTTTGGCAAGAGTAAAGTGGTCATCTAGCTAACATGATGCAAAATATACACATATCATAAGCGAAGGAACAAGGTTTAGGAAATGACAAGTCAAATATGGGAATAGCATTAGATGAAATTTACATTGCTGTATAACACCTATATATACCATAATATTAATATTGTATAATTATATTTTATCACTATAATAATTAGTATAGATGTAATGCCCAAAAATCCACCTCCCTCCACAAAACCTCACATACTCCTTATACCTCCCAAGTGGGTTAGGAGTCCACCAAAACAAATCTCCAAGTGCACTAATCACACACACACAAGTATCTTATCCCTCCCTCATGCAAGATACACATGGGGCCACCTCCTTATACCTATCAAGTTGGTTAGGATATCTCAAAACTATAGCAAGAATTTTTCCTTATACCTCCACATTGGTGGAGCACCCTACCCACACTCCCTCCACAAAACCTCACATACTCCCTTTTTCCTCCACAATGGCCCCCATTTTCCCTCTCCCCACACCTTCCTTAAGGTCAAAATCTACCCAATCCCATACAAAATCACATACATTCATTCACTTTACAACACAACACACAAACAAGGAAAATAAAATGCAAGGTATAAGACCCTACCTTGCCATTGCAAACACCTTCAATCTTCAAGCCAACAAAATCCAACCTCTTTCCAAATCCAAGCCAATCCAAAACAAACTCCCCAAATTTCCAAGCAAGTAACCCCCAAAACAACCAAGAATTCCAAATAAATAGAAAATGGTGGAGAGGATGGTGAGGTGGCTCCATGTAGGATGCCACATCATTTCCCTCTAATCCACCTCACAAGTCAAACACATACTCCAAGGTTCCATAAATGGGTAAGGTGAGGTATGAAATTTTCAATTTTACACACAAACCTCCACTCCATACTTTCAAGGACACAATTAAGAGGGTTAGTAAAAAGGTGCAATTAATTGGCTACTTTTCCCTTCAAAAACACATAATGAGGGATAAATTTTACCCCTCATATCATAGGTAAGGTTGGTGGGAGAGTTTAAGAGGTATGGGAAAAGTATAACTTGTCCCACAAGCCTCCAAAAATGGGCTCAAAGCCCAAATCCGAGATTTGAGAGATGGGGTTGGGTACACAAATAAAAACAAATAAAATCCATCCAAAATCATGAAGAAGTAAGGACCATCTAACACATTTAATGCCCCCATAGTCACATCTCCTAATAGCATTATTGTAATGCCCACTCCTCTTCGACACTTATTATGCTATGATTTTGAGTACTGTTGATTGAGACATGGACATTATTGTTATATTTTGATTAGCAGACATTAATAGATGGACATTATTAGTATGTTATGACTTATATTATAGATGGTATGGACTACTAGTAGACATTTATAGATGATGATCTAGTATTGTTTCATTTCATACTGATGCTTGGATTTTGATGATGATGATTATATTTTGATGATGGACTAACCTTATGATCTTATTGATGTCTTGACTTATCAAAATTGATATGTTCAGTGATTGCAATTAAGTGATATAAATTACTAATTTTGATGATGATGATATAGCTTCGTGTATGATGTTGTTGGATGATATGTATGTGTGTGTTTTTATTTCATGATGTATTTAATGCGGCCTTGAGGCCGAAGAGGTATTGTTTGATTGCACTATAGGAAATTATATCAAAATAAACAAGAAGGGGCTATGAGACTAACAATGGAAGAATGTTGGATATTGGCAACAAGGTCACCTTGGCAACTTTGTGTTGTGTATATTATTATATTGTTGAGTTTCATTAGGAGGTCCCCATGGGGGTGACCTCAAATGTGACCATGGGTTATGTGTTGTTTTTCCCACTTTCATTTTATTTATTTTGTTATGTGATTTATTTATTGTGATGTATCCTCACTTTATTATTACTTAATTAATGTGCCCTTGTTTAGTTAATCATGTGATTAAGTTAATTTGAGATGTGAAAAGGGGCATTTAATTGGGGTAGATAATCCTTGTTATCTTATTAATTTTGATGGATTTCATTTGATTTTGGGTTGTGTACTCAACCCCATCCTTAAAATCTCTAATTTTGACTTTGGAGCCACTTTTGGAGGCTTTTGGGACAAGTTAAGCTTGTCTCATACCTCTTAAACTCACCCACAACTATACCTATGATGTGAGAGGTTAATTTTAGCATTAATTATGTGTTTTAGAAGAGGAAAGAGGAAATTAATTACACTTTCTTACAAACTCCTTTAATTTTGTCCTTAGAAGTATGGAGTAGTGGTTTGTGTGTGGAAGGAAACTTTTCATATCCTCACCCACCCATTTATGGGTCTTGGGCTTGGTGTTTGACTTGGTGATGTGGATTGGAGGAGAAGTGATGTGGCATCCTACATGGAGCCACATCACCACCCTCTCCTCATTTTCTATTTATGTAAGTTATTTTGGAGTTTTGGGGGTTACTTGGTTTAGTTACACACTTGCATTTTGGAAGATTTTTGCTTGATTTCTTGTTTTGGAGCTTGGGAGCTTGTTTTGGATTTGGCTTGGACTTGAAAAATCTTGGATCTTGTTTCTTGTAGATTGAAGATTCTTGCAATGGCAAGGTAGGGTCTATACCCTTGAATTTTATTTTATTTGTTGTGTGATTGCTTGTAAAATGATTGAATGTTGTGTTGTTTTGGATTTTGGGTAGTATGACCTTAAAGGATGGTTTAGGAGAAGGAAAATGGGGATTTTTTGAGGGAGAGATAATATTTTTGTATATGCATTTGGAGGGAGTTTGGGTTGGGTGTCCCACCTTGTGATAGTAAGAAATATTTCTTGCTTATCTTGGTATGTTTCATTTGAGGGAGTGATAAGAGATTAAGGGAGTTACTCTTTTTTAAAGCACAGCCATTCTGCTAGCATGATAAGATATTGAGGGAGGGATACGAGTTTGATTTTTTTTGTGTGGATGAATATTTTGGAGGCTTTTAAGGTGGACACTTAACCCATTAGGAGGTATAAGGGATTCCCCATATTTCTCTTCTCCCTTGGCTTAGATTTTAAGCCTTTGTGCTTGGGAAAATTGTATATTGTTGCTATTATTGTTATTATGCTTAGATGCATTGCAAGTTTTGTTGTTGTGAATGGATGTTTGTTGAATCCTTTGTAAAATTTGTCATGGTTTATTAATATCCCTTATTCTCTATTATTGGGGCTTGGGGGGCCAATGAGGAGGGTGGCTTCTCCTCATTAGAATATGGTTGGGAAGAGAGTGTTGCCTACTCCCCCTTCCTTGTTGTTGTGATTTGGAGATGAAGAAAATGAAGGAGCTCAAGTTGAAGCCTTGGACATAGTTGCATTTGTAAAAGAAAAAGAAGGAGAAAGTTGTTTTTGTAAATTTTTCCATGTTTTCTCCACCTAAGTGGAGAGCTTTTGTAACTTTCATTTTAAAGTAGAGTTCCTTATAAGTGTATTATGGAAATTTTATTTGTATTATTTATTCAAGAAATGTATATGTTGGAAAAGAGGCATGTGAAGGTTGCAACTTGTTTGTTATTGTATCTCCTTCAAACTTGTAATTTAAATCAAGTGTGCATTGATTTATCAATGGAAATTATCTTTATTAAAATGGAACTACAAAGGAGTATATGTTGGCTTTATTTTTAAAATGATCTTATCATACTTCATTGTATTCTAAAAGAGAAGAAGTTTGGAATTGGTTGAGTTCTCATTCTTGTTTTCCCTCTTTTAGTATTGCTTAAAATAGTGAGATTAAATCATTGTTGTATGTTTATACAATATTGCAAACACAACTATGAATGCATCTAGTTACTCCTTAGCAATTTAAAGAAACATGTTCCTTTCTACCTTGTTTTAAAATTTGAGAAAATTTTACTACTAGGTGCATCCTATTTCAAATTTTGTGAATGGAATAGTTTAGGCATTTAAAAGAAACAAAAAAATATTACACAACTAGTCCCTTGGTTAAAAAATAATAATAATAGTTTCTCTTAATTTGTGCAAGAAAAAATTAATCTATCAAACGTGTATGTATGTATGTATGTAGACATACATACATACATACATACATACATACATACATACATACATACATACATACATACATACATACATAATACATATATATATGTATGTATGTATGTATGTATGTATGTATGTAAATATGTATGTATGTATGTATGTACATACATACATACATACATACATACATATATATGTATATATGTATATATGTATATATATGTACACACACACACACACATATGCCCTAACAAAATCTATTCTCTCTCTCTCTCTCTCTCTCTCTCTCTCTCTCTCTCTCTCTCTCTCTTTGTGTGTGTGTGTGTGTAGAAGTTTTTACTTTATTGAATAAAATTAATATTGGATAAATTTTGCATCAGTTGTATAATGTCGTGGAAAGAGAAAAGTATAATAAAAAAAAGGTTGGATTAATATTGTTAAGGCCATATGGCCTACACGGCAGCATATAGTAAGGAAAACAAAGTGGGTGAAATGTGGCCCCCACCCCAATCCATATTTAAATAATGGGTGGGGTGGGGAAGCAGCCATATATATATATATATATATATATATACCCTATATATATATAAACCCTAAACAATAAAACAATGCGGCCATACCTACAGAAAGTGCTAAGCTAAACTAATATATTATTCAATATTAATAAATATTAATATATATATATATGTAGTATTTTAATGGTTGTTGTATTATAAAGGTCGTGGATGCACATATTTAAACCTAAAACACACACACACACACACACACACACACACACACACACACACACACACACACACACACACACACACTTACACTTGAAGATATCCACAAACCTGCAAATACCTAGATCTAAAGCTAAATAAAACAAGGGTAAATAGATACCCACAACCAGCAACTTGGTTGTATTTAAAATAATAATAATACAAATTTGACACTACAAACCCTTGAACAACTAAACTTTAATGGAGAGAAAGCTGGAGGAAGAACTTTCCTCATTTTAAAATCTAGAAGCAAAAAAAATCTCCATGGTTTCCCCTCAAGTTTCTTGGCATCCACCTCCTTCAACCTGCAAAACACAAATGAACAAATGAAATGATTAGGGAAAATAAATTGCATAAAATAATCCCATAATTATTTTTTAGGGCTTGTTAGGTCAAACCTAGATCTAAGGGCGGGGATAATTTTAGCGGCGAATATTCGTAATATGGCGAAAATTTCATTTTAGGAAAATTTGAAAAGGTGAATTATTCGGAGTGGGTCGGTGTCACCTACTTCGCCTAAAATATATAGTATATTTTTTGGGGGTTGGCTTCGCCTTCATTTGAAAACATCTCCGATAAAAACCTATGTGATTAATAGGGTAGTATACCTCAAGTAGCTTACCAAATTACCAATCTTGTGAAATTTGAACTTGCGTACCCTTGAGCACCGAGAGATTCATATTACTGTTGGCTGTGATTGTTGACGTGCGACAAATGTAGTGTTGACGCGTGACAAGGGCATTATTGATGCGCGACAAGAGTTTATCGGCGACGGAAAAGACAAGAAGCTGTCGACGCGTGACAAGAGCTATACTAACGCGCGACAAGAGTTGTATTGACGCGTGACAAGAGCTTTACTGACGTGTGACTTGGGCTAGGAAGTGACGCGTGATAGAGGAAGGGTTGACGCACGACAGAAGGAAGTGTTGACGTGCGACTTGGGCAGAGTTGACGTGCGACCTCAGACAGTTCACGCGCGACAAGACCTCAGAGACTGGACAGAGTCGCTTCTTGGTTCTTTTGCTGACGGGACTCTTTTCAGAATAATGGAAGGTGCTAGCTCAAAGAATACGAATAACCTAAAAGTAAGTAAGAAATCTCAGAAATCACTCTTCAAGTATTTTGGAAACTCTGCGGATACAGATATTGTAAATACCAATCATATAGATGCCACCAAAAAGAATCGAAGAATCTGATGTTTGTGTGGAAGGTATTATTGAGGTGGACATGCATTACACGCACGATATCACGGTCAAACAAATGAAACCTATGATAATATGCCATATCTTGAAGATATTGTTCTGTTGGGGTGCAACTAGAAGTGCACTAGATATCACGAGATATAAACACTCAAAGAAAATGGAAGACAGAAATCAAAATCAAACTCTGGTCCAAGAAAGAGGAAACCAGGTGATTGTGATATTGCTCAAAATTCTACTCAAAAAAGTAAAGCATTGAAAACGAACAAGAATATGTGGACCATTGGCAGGACATACAAGTTTGATTGGGCAGCTAAATTTCCATTTATTGAACCTGTACAATCATCTAATTCTAAAGAAATCCCATGTGAATGTACATGTACAATATGTACGTGGAAATTGGGAAAGCAACAAAAAATGCAACTGAAGCTGGACACTATAGAAAAACATTGTGGAAAACAATATTTAACTGTAACGGGGGCGGATGGCCAGAAAATCAAAACACATAGGTGGAAAACTGAAAAGGAGTGCATGCATGTTAGATACGCAGCGGAATATGAGGCAGAGCGAGAAAAACACGGACATATCGTTGGAAAAAGGAGGAAGCGATCACATCGCATATTGGTAAGATGAAAGAAACAAATCTACATGCAAAATTCATACAATTCTCTACTCTTTTTCAAATACTTAAAAAAGGAAGAGCGATGTCGGATTTCCTCGATTTCAAAGTTTTGTATCAATTTAATGGAATGCTGAATGTACCTCAGTCTCATTGGTCTGAGAGTAGTGGATGGGAAATGGCAAAATGCCTCTCGATGATAGAGAAGGAAGATTTGAAAGAGAATGTAAAAAAAGAAAACTTTATCTCTCTTTCAATTGATGAAGTGATAGCAGTCGACAACACCGCATGGGTATGTATCCACATCTATACATTAGAAAATCATATGCCACGGCGAGACGCATTGGGAGCAGATGGCATCCGTCCCGAAAGCAATACGTAACTGAACGAAGTACAATA
>CM031237.1:705966105-706153605 GCA_018340775.1 Taxus wallichiana var. yunnanensis | reverse complement strand
GTTAACTTACCTAATACGTGTTTTCACTACCAAACTTCTGACCACATGATTTGTAAATGTCCTCTAATGGCCAAATCATGCCTTATGTCATAAGAGAAGGCACAAATGGTGTCCCAAGCTCCCTCATCTTTAGATGGGTGGACCAAGGTAATCAATAGAAAGGGTGTTACTACTTTGGGACGTGTAAAACCCTCGGCTTCTTCCTATCGATCGGTAGTTGTTAATAGAACTAGATCCTCCGATGCTCCAATCAAATAAGTTGCACCTTAACTACCCATGACCACTCCGTATCTCTCCGATCCCTCATGTAGATACCTCTGCGCAATTATTCCCTCGGAATTTCCCACTACCTCGGTCTCCTTGCCTCTCTAGTTTCCATAAGTGTCATTTATGGAAGAAAAAAACTTTCTTTCACCCTTAAATCTCACCTTAGTCACTCCCATAGGCTGCACCAAAGGAAACTGATAAATTTGTATAAGGAAAATGTAGACTATTGTTAGTGGTAGATGTTGCTCATGTCACTTCGTCTCACAACCAATTTTCTACCCTCTTCAATCTTGATGATGAGGGATATGTGTACCTCGATTCAGTCCAATGATTGTGTACTCTTGGAATATACGTGGCCTTACTGAACCCACCCAGAGATATCTAGTTAGGGATAGTTGTCCAAAATTTACTTAGATATAGTGGCGAATATTTGTAATATGGAAAAAATTTCATTTTAGGAAAATTTGAGGTGATTCATTTGGAGCGGGTAGGTGTCATGTTCGCCTAAAATTTACAATATATATATTTTGAACTTCGGCTTTGCCTACTTTGAAAACACTCCTAAAAACCTAGGTGATTCACCGTTGTTATCTTTGTTACCACCGTACCAATTTGAACTCGATACTCTAAGCACCAACGATTGTTGTTAGCCTATTAGTAGTTTAGAGTCAGGCGACAGATGATATTTTCTAGACACATGACCCATTGAATTTGTTGATGCGTGACAAAGGGGTTAGTTGTTGATGCGTGATAGGGATATAGTTGACACACAACAAGGAGGTAGGTATTGCGATGCGTGCGATAAGGGGGGGGCTTGTTGACGTAGACGAGAGAGATATAGTTGACACGTGACAAGTAGGTATTGTAGACACGCGACAAGGGGGTTAGTTTTTGACGTGTGACAAGAAGGTATTGCGCTTTGCATGCGGACACAGAATTTTGTCTCTAACGCGCAACTTGGTTCTTTTGCTGACGCATGACTCTGTTCAGAATAATGGAAGGTGCTAGTCCTCAGAATGCGAAGACCCAAAAAGTAACTAAGAAATCTCAGAAGTCCATGTTCAAGTATTTTGGAAACTCTGCTGATACAGATATTGCACAACTACCAACAACCATATAGTTACCACCAGAAAGAATCAGAATACTGACTGTGTGGAAGGTAATATTGAGGTGGACATGCATTCTGCACAATATCAAACAAATGACACCTACGATAATATGCCAGATCTTGAAGATATAACTGTTGAGATGCCAGATCCTAAGATATTCTTCTTGTTGGGGTGCAACCAGAGTGCATCAAGATATCACACATACAAATACTCAAAAAAATGGAACACAAAAATCAAATTCAAATTCTGGTTCACGAAAGAGGAAACCAGGTGATTGTGATATTGCTCAAAATTCTACTAAAAAAGTAAAACATTGAAAACGAACAAGAATATGTGGACCATTGGGAGGACATACAAGTTTGATTGGGCTGCCAAATTTCCATTTATCGAACCTATACAATCATCTAATTTAGAAGATATCCCATCTGAATGTACATGTACAATATGTACGTGGAAATTGGGAAAGCAACAAAAATGCAAATGAAGTTGGACACTATAGAAAAACATTGTGGAAAACAATATTTGATTGTAACGGGGGCGGATGGCCAAAAATCAAAACACACAGGTGGAAAACTAAAAAAGAATGCATGCATGTTAAATACGCAATGGATTATGAAGCAGAGAAAAAACACAGACATCTCATGGAAAAGGGAGGAACGATCACATCATAAATTGGTAAGATGAATCAAACAAATCTACATGCAAAACTCATACAGTTCTCTACTTTATTTCACATACTAAAGAAAGGAAGACCGATTTTGGATTTCCTTGATTTCAAAGTTTTGTATCAATATAATGGAATGCCGAACGTACCTCAGTCTCATTGGTCTTGAAAGTAGTGGATGGGAAATGGAAAAATGCCTTTCGATGATAGAGAAGGAAGATTTGAAAGAGAATGTAAAAAATCAAAGTTTATCTCTCTTTCAATTGATGAAGTGACAACAGTTGACAACACTACATGGGTATGTATCCACGTCTATACTTTAGAAAATCATATAAGGACACCTCATCTGTTGGGTGTTATGAAAATGGTTGAAAACTATAATGCCAAAAACCTACATAAAATAGTTGTTTCTCATTTGAAAGATATTGTTGGAATGACTGATTATGAAATTGCTACAAAGTTGGTATGCATCGGAGCAGATGGTGCATCTATCATGTCATGCAGGGTCACCGAACAAGGTTGTGTGTTAGATTACAAACAACAATGGCCCCATATATGCTACCAATTCACTGTATGGCTCACAAATGAATTTAGCATATAAAATGGTAAGCAACTATGAAAATGTTGCTAAATTAGAAGACCTTATAAGAGAACTTCATGCCTATATGGAAAGAAGCCCAAAGTATTTCTTGAGTTCCAAAATTTGCAATTGGAATTACAGATGGCAAAAAAAATTCTGAAAGATGTTGAGACGAGATGGATCTCTTTGTATGAACCTACATGCAGAGTTCGTGAGGAGTATCCTTCGTTGGTTGGTTTCATGCACAAATATCATCATGAAGTTGATAGGGCGAGGGACTTGTTGTTCCATTTAACTAATTTGGAGACATTGCTTACATTGGTTGGTATTCTTCCAATGTTGCAGGAGATCAATACACTGATGAAGCATGCATAGGGGAGATTAATCTATATTGTGGATTTTATATGGATGAGAAAAATGGTATGTCAAAGTCTTGATATCTTGTACTGTTCCCAAGATAGTTTTGATACACCTATTTTCAGAATTGGAAAGCTTTATTAGATCTTAAAAATCCCAATAACTATTTGAGATTTAATATCCACGATCACCTCTGCATCACTTGTTAATGGGAGGGACATACCACTACACATTTTGTAAAAACGTCAAGATATTATAGATCGAAATGAGAAGATGTTCCCATGACACATAATCTCTTTGAGTCTATTATAGTTGAAACAAGAATAAAGCTTAAAAAAATTTCAGAATCCTTATCATCAGAAATTAGAGAACGTTTCTCCAAAGATAAAATTCTTGAAGCAATGGGTGTGATGAATCCTAATTTTTGGAATACTAAAGGTGGTCATGTAGACTTTGTAAGAAAGCATTTCCATAAATCCATGGGTACAATAATGGAACATTTCACAAAGACTTCAGAGTTCAAGGGTATGGAAATCAAAGGTATATTGAATGCTGATTTATTAAAGTTTCAATCAACAAATTTTGCAACAACAATGAGGAACCAATATAAAAATTTAGACGAACCTTCTAAAAGTGGTGCTATTACAAGGTTGTGGTGAGGAATCTATCAAAGTTCTATCTTACAAGAAGACATCAGTGAATATTTCAGATTATATGAGTTATGCCAAACAATGATTTTGGGGTCTGATGGAGGATGAAAGGGTTTTCAGTGCTTTATCATTTATAAAATCAAAACTAAGAAACATGTTGGATAAAAATCTGGAAAGTTGCATGAGGTGTTATGTATCTCACTACTCCATGGAAACCTTTCCTTTCAAGAGAAATTACGCATTGGAATTCCCTTTGTGAAAGAAGAGGTGTGAATAATATAGCTACAAGTACAATTGTTCCCAACGATGAGAGTGGAATTGGCGCATCGTCACACTCTACAGAAGAGAACATCGAGTTTGAAGAAGCTATTGATAATGGATTGTTTCAACTTTAAATAGGTATCTCCTTCACCTTACTTTTATTGTTTGTCACCTTAAATTTTGTTTCAGCTCTTGTTATCATTAAAGATGTTACAGGTATATATATTTACATTTATTTAAATACAATTATTTCATCTTTTTTTTTAAAACATGGGTTGACATCCATCCGAGGAAGCTCGCACTTCTCGGGACTGACAATGTCAGGCAACTCACCCATCTATCTACTAATCCATTTCTCATGTTGAGTTTTCTTAAATCAAAGATCTAACACACTACGAAGGATGATTTCACAACCATCTAAAACACTAGAGGTAACTTAAACCCTATCATATGACATTTCTTGATTTTTTACAATTATGTTTAATTTATTTTTATATTTGCAAAATGCTTTGATATATTTTTAAACTTTGTGGGATAAAATCACACAATCAAATTTTACAAAGAGAGAAGATTTTTCCATATTATACAATTCATAATCCATGATCCATTATACAATTCATCATCCACGATCATGCTTGAAGCTAAATCTACGTCCACATAAAATTCATCATCATCCATATATATCATATCATTATCATATCATAATCCGACACACTCCAATTATTATTAAATTCATCATATCATTATCATAATCCTGACACTCCAATTATTATTAAAACAATTATTTATCTATTTTAAATGTGCAAAAACATCTCTGTCCTAACACATTCCATTTTTTTTTAAAAAACAATTATCCATTATCATCATTCATCATCATCTATATCCATTCTAATGTCATCATATCATTACAAGTATAGAGAAGAAGATTTTGAGAACGTTTAAATGTCTCTGTCAGTACTACATTCCAAATTTTCTTAAAACAATTATCCATTATCATCATCCAGATTCCATGATCGTGCTTGAAGCTAAATCTATGTCCACATACAATTCATGATAATCCATATCTATGAGACTATGATTCTATTCTAATGTCATCATCCACATCTAATGCAATCATCATTACAAGTAGAGAAGAAACATAAACACCATATACAATCTAGAAATTCTATACATAATATATAGGAAGTTATAAAATTAAAGATTATATAGTATTTCAAATTTTCAAAGGCTATCACATTCAAGTTTCAAGTTTCAAATTTCAAATCCAGATAATAAAATTCAAATGCCATGACCATCACATTCAATGTTTCAAATTTTCAAATATAGATTCTATTTTTCAAGTTTCCACACTCAATAATGAAATTTTTCAACCCTCAATTTTCTGTACCCCTTTCCACTCCTATACTCCTTTCCCCAATGGATTCTCCACATACCCCTTTCCCCAATGGTAGAAATAATCCCAGAACTTATGAGATCTTCCGCAACACTGTCTAGATTCTTTACAATTCTTTCTTCTTGCTTTGTCGCATCTCCATGGGATAGCAAATTTGGATCAAGCAACTACCTTGGTTTTGAATAAAATTTCAGGGTCAAGCCATGCTCTTTAATTATCCACTTTAGTGTATTTTTTTTGTTAACCTAATAAATATTTTCCTTCAAATTCTTCATTTGCATGGATAAACTATTTCTTCGCGGTTTCCAAGTGAACTTGGAAAACCTTTGCTTGACTCTTCAAATTTTCATATTTCAACTACACAAAAAAAAGTGATGTCAATTAAACATATTACTAAAATAAGAAAACTTCAAATTAACAAAAAATATTGTTTGAAAGTGATAATACTTACGACCGCTCTATCTCTCTCGGCATTTGCAACTACTACCAGATCCTTGTCCTTAGACCATTTGTTAAAATATGCCTGGCCTCAACACTAATATTTTCCAATTTGTTTAATGTCTTTATCTAAAATATCATCTTTATAATTGTTGTTATACGTGATAGTCCCACTTCTTACTTGGGTAAGTAAGGAATCCATCTTCGTAGGTTGATTCTGGACTATAGCGTATAAACTATCCCTTTGCCAATAATTTTCAAAACGACTTATTATCTCATTGATTAGTACTTTATCCCTTCTCTCCCATTCTATGAGCTGACTGATATGAGGTAGAATAAACTCATCGACATGGGATTGAAAATCATAACCAATTAAGTTCTCTAAAGGAAAAGGTAGCAACTGTTCACCATTTGTATCTGAAGAAGATGATCTCACTGGAGAGGTATGGGGGCTTTTGGGTTGATCATCGACTGCTACTTGTTTCTGCCTTTGGGTGGCCTTGATCCTATTTGTGATAAAATAAATCAATATTCAAACAAATAAATCTAAAGTGAAATGTAATGAAAGTTGAATAAATTATGTTGAAATAGAAGTATACCTGTTGGCCTTGAATCATCTCACGTGTATTGAAAAATCTTGTTGGGTCATTGTATCAATGCCCAAGTAATCTTCATCTAAATTTATATTATTTAAAACCATATGCCCATTGCGCTGGGCAAGCCACCGAGTGAGAGGGTTGGAATTCAAATGAGGAGGCAATGTTTAGTGTCCCACTAGGGGCAGGAGGAATTGGCATGTGTTTACCAATGTTCTTTTTTCCGATCCTCTGTTGGCATTTTGAATATTATTGGTGGAGGAGGGGTGATGTCGCTGTTGTTTGTACAGAAGGCGAAGGACTACAATGTGCTGAAAAGTTCAAGAAAAATCATATGAAAAACTATTAAACTATGTAAAAACTATGAAATTAAATGAAGTACTATTCAAAACTTGTACCTTGTTGTTGAGGGGTAGCTTGTCATGCGATGCTTGAGGTGGCCATGTTGGAGTAGTAATTGGTGGTTTTGAGTTGTCTATTGTTGGGATTGCTTGAGGTGGTTGTTGAGAAGACACAAATGCATGCGACTGAACTGAGTGAGTTGGGGAAGATGGTTGACTTTGAGAAGCACGCATATGGTCCAAAGCCCCTGCAATGTCATCAACATACGATTGTATGTCAATTCAATATGGTAAAATTTAAATGGGAAAATGAAAATACAAATTTGGAATTTGTAAATAATACATGTAAGGGTATTACTTCTCTGGCGTTTAACGAATTCAAACGGTTGGCGGTTCGGAGATGAGTGAACTTCCATTTTAGATTGTGAATCTCCCAATGCCTCAACGTGTTGTTGGCCTCTTCCTCTTGATGCCACCTTTTTTTGGGGAAGGGCCTCCAAAATATTCTCTCAAAAATAGTAAATAGTTAATACATGTTGTCAGTCTAATGTCAAAATACAAACTTTATAGTTTATACCTGTTGTTCTTGAAATGGAATTGACAAATTCATCAACGCCTCATCCGTGCAAGTGGGAATTGGTTTGTCTTTTAAATTTAAAAGAGCCTCATAATAAAGGCCAAGGAGATAGTTTGTGGTGTGAATGACTGGTTTTTCTTAAAAGCTTTGCATTTGTAATGTTTGTTCTTTTTTTTTGATAAAAAGGTGCACCAATCAAATTTTTGCTTTCGCGATAGTTGCAAGAATGTATGCAATGGCCCAATTTGGTATATCTATTTTCCGACCCTGCTAAAACTATTCTAGATTGAAAGAAGGAAATCATAGCAGTAAGAAAGTGGTGTGTAATTCCTTGCATATCCACACCACGTCTGGATTTATTGACATGAGCTGCAAATGCCAAAAATCGTTGGAATTAATATAAATTTGAATTGTATCAAAATCAAAAACTAAATACAAAATGACGAATGAAAATAGTTTACACTTACAATCAACATGGAAACCAAAAGTTAATTCGAGGTATTTCTTATCATCTTCGATGAGTGTTGCCTTCATTGTAACAATGGGTAAATTTTTGAATGGGAGGCCTGTAAACCGATGAATATCAGTTGGGTCGATACCGAATTGAAACATTCAACCGTCATCCATAGTAACATTAAACAGACCATCCTCTGATATTGTACGAGGAGAGAAGGTAGTTCAAAATATCATGGTCTGTTTAAATGGGGCATCTTAACGAGCCCACCAAACTCACATGCATCGATCAAATCCTTGTATTCTGAATTCATTTGTAAAATAGTCTAGATGTGGGGGCACAAAGGGTTCCTATAGAGTATCTTTCCCATGGATAGGGCTTGTGGGTTGACTGGATTTTCCTCTTGATTTTTGTCTTGAGCTTGGGATGCACTTGTAGTCACCATTGTAGTTGTCCTTGAGCTTGATTGTACCTGACCTAGATAATGGATTCTTGTATACAAGAAAATTTGAGAGCCGGAAAGTGTAAACATGAAAATGAATTTTTTACTCTTGACCTTTGACCATCCCACTCATCGGTGATTACTATGTTAAATATCACAAGAAATGAGAGGAGGTTAAATAAGTGCTTAACACAATTAAGGTCATTTCAAACTTTTTTACTTCATTTACTTAACTTGAATTGGCCATGACTTAGATTATGAGTACAAAAAGAACTTCAATCAAGAAATACAAATGAGCATGGCACAATGTTTATAGTGGGAAAACCAAGAAGGGAGAAAACCCACTTTGAAACCAACCTTTTTATTTAGAAAAACAATTCTAAAGCACTGATTTACAACTGATTAAGCACCCACTTAATCACTGAAGCACCAACTTCAAGATTTCATACAAGCACATATTTGATGAATGTTAAGCACCTACTCAGCTGGATTTGTACAAGAAGCACCTACTTCTTCAGTCCAAGAACCTACTCAGACAATACTTACAATATTCAATTGATCATATAGCTACCTTGTTGCTCCATCAACAGATTATGATCACTTTACTAGTGCACTCCATTCAACAATTCACATGATTCTCCAATTTTGATATTGTCTCTCATTCAACTGCTCATACAATTGCTCCTATGGTTGTCTATTGACTCGATCATCATCCTTATTATTGTTTGACTTTGTGAATGTTCCTTTGTATCTTTGTTCTTCACTTGTTATCGATACGCATTCACCTAGTAAGCCTTATTCTAAGTTGTTATGCCTTTGACCTTGTTGCATGTCATTAATTTTTGTGCATATGTTTATTGTCTTCCACTTTATTCAATGGAGTTTGTTATTATATCGGGTTTCATGTCTCTGTCATTTATCTACACAAAGTACATTTGTTTTTCAACTTTTATAAGTCTCTATATTGCTTGTTACTCACCCATATTTCCCTTGAACAAGTTGCACACTTGTTGCTCTATATATCTGTCATTGTCTCTTAGACTTCAAGTTTTCTCTTTCCCTTTTCACCCCTTAACCAATTTTTTTATATATAACCTTTTCAACTTCCACTAAGACTTAAGGATTCTAATAATGACTCACGACATTTCAATATTTCTTCTTCAAAGTCCAATAGTTATGAACTCCTTACTATGCCTTTAACCTATTACTTGTATTAGGATATGAGTAGTCGACTTTTGGCTTACCATATCATTTATACTTTCTCATGCTTAGTAGTTCAGCCTTTGTGATGGCCATAACATAGGAATAGTATATATAGGGGATTGTAGTTAGTAGTTTATCATCATTCGAGCATTTGAGTTTTATTGTATGGTTTGGAGGTTGCCCCCTCGAAGTGGCGAAGCTATTTTAATTGCATATTGAGATCATTTATCTACAATATTGTGTTCTTTGGTGTTCTATCATAATTTGAATTATACAAGTAATTTCATTACAAGTGGTATCAGAGTTGCGATTCGGGCCAAAATTAGGGTAAAACCCTATTTTGTGATTTTTTCTTGCGAACCAGAGATATTTTTTTTTACAGAGTTTTGAATCATTTCAAGCAATATTCCCTGAAAATTTCAGAATTTTTTATTTTTATTTTGCAAAATTTATTGTAAATTTAGGGTTTTTTGTAAAATCGCTCCCTAGGCTGCAATTTGTGGAATTTTTCCAAGTTATTTAAATTTTTGGAAATCTCTCAATAAAATATTGGTAGTACTTTCTTTGTTGTTTTCCTATTCGGCCTAATTTGTATCAAAACCCTAAACCCTAGAGTTTGACATCATGAGAAGGCCTTCCACAAGAGCCAAAAAGAATACTTGTCACTCTGGTAAAACCCCAGATAAAGATGGGGTAGTGATTGAAGATTTGGAGTCATAAGGGGTAAATAAAGATTCCTCAACACTAGGGTTTACCTCAGTTGATCATAAGGTGAGCTAGCTCGAGTATGAACTACGAAATATCCAATCTGAGATGGCATGTAAAGGAGACATAGACCAAATCAATCAACGGTTGGATGATATCATGCAACATATAAAGGGTAAACAATCTATCCCAAATCAGCCCCAACTCAACCAAGGAGGATCTTCAGTTCAAAATAATGGGAAAAATAACCATGTTGGATCACTTTTCCAGCCCAATCAGAATCCAACTTATGCGCAACCACGAACATGATGTTGAAAAGTGGAGATGCACAAATTTGATGGGAAGGATCCATTGAATTGGATAAATCAAATGGAGAAATTATTTGAGTTACATCAAACCCCATCGGAAAAAAGGTGACCTTGGCATCCCTATATCTTGAACCAGACCAATTCGTCTAGTATTGATGGTTATGTGCTCAGAGGCAGAAGAGTGGTCTCAGTGTCACTTGGATAGTTTTTACTGAGGAGTTGCAATTGCACTATAGTTCTAGTGTTTCAGATAACTACTTTAGTCAATTGGAAAAGTTACGACAAATAAGATCAGTCAAATATTATGTGCATCAATTCCATAGAACCTATCCTTAAGGGTGGAGAATATTATAGAAGAGAACCTGAATGACCTATTTCTTGGGGGTCTTAAGGACCACATTGAGCATGAGGTATGTATGTTTAATCCACTCAAGCTTTCTGATTCTATTATCATGGCACGTAGAGTCGGAGGAAAAAAATATTTGTAGTAGGAGGCAACCTTTCACTAACACTAGAGACCGTAGTACCCCTTCCCCATCATTCACTTGGCCAATTAGACTGACTCCTCAACAAATGGAAGAAAAAATAGCAAAAGGATTATGTTTTAACTATGAAAAAAATATGGACCGGGACACAAATGTGCTAAGAAGAAGTTGTTCTATATTGAAGGAGGAAATGAGGATGAAGATGAAGCTGAAATTATAGGAGAAGCTAAGGAACCAATAGAAGATGAAGTAGAGGATCACCAACCTACAATTTCTTTCCATGCATTTTTAGGTATTATTACTCCTCAAACACTCAAGGTTATTGGCTATCTCAAAAAATAGAAGGTGACGGTGTTGATTGACTCAGGGAGTACTCATAACTTCATAAATAGTAAGTTAGTTGCCCGCCTCAATTGTTTTATTTACCCAACTCTAGAAATGCAAGTTATGATTGTGGATGGTGGGATAGTCAATTACATAGAAAGTGTCATAGTATCAAGCTCTCCATGGGAGACTACATGTTAGACTCACCTATGTTTGTTATTTCTATGGGAGGGGAAGATATTGTTTTGGGTGTCCAATGGCTCACAACCTTGGGTACTATAGAGATGAATTTCCAAGAATTGTTCATGTGATTTCATTCAAAAGGAAGGACAATACAATTGAAAGGGATGGTAGCTAAGTCTCCACATATTATTATCTCTCATCAAATGCAAAAGGTTCTTAGAAAAGGAGTAGATGGATTTGTAGCAAAGTTATTTTCCATAGAGGTACAAAATACAGAGTCTTCAATGCCACCCGATCTTTAGAAGATTGTTGATGCTCACTCGTCTATTTTTTATGCAATTCCAAAGGGAATACCACTAGTTAGGGATCATGATCATGCCATTTAGTTGATTCCAAGGAGCCAACCACCTAACATCAGACCATACAGATACCCATATTCCCATAAAAGTGAGATTGAGAAAATGGTGCAGAAATGTTGAAGGCAGTATCATCAAGCATAGCTAGAGCGCATATTCTTCACCAGTGGTCATGGTACGTAAGAAGGATGAAACATGGAGGATGTGTCCAGATTACTGAGAACTCAACAAGTACACTATCAAAGATAAGTTTCCTATTCTAGTAATTGATGATTTACTTGATGAATTGCATGGTGCTATTTATTTCACAAAATTAGATCTTCGTTTGGGGTACCATCAAATTAGAATAAGAGAGGAAGATGTTCATAAAATGGATTTTAGGACTCATGAGGGCCATTATGAGTTCTTGGTAATGCCCTTTGGTCTTACAAATGCTCCCTCAACATTTCAAAGCTTGATGAACACTATTTTTAGGCCATTTTAAAGGAAATTTGTATTAGTTTTCTTTGATGACATATTGATTTATAGTAAGACATGGGAAGAACACTTGCAACATGTAGATAAAGTGTTGGAAGTTTTCGAGAAACATAAGCTTTATGCAAATCCATCCAAATGTTCTTTTGGTGTACAAGAGGTAGAGTACTTGGGTCACATTGTATCCCATGAAGGTGTCAAATTTGATCCTCAGAAGATCAAAGCTATGGTGGAATGGCCAAGGCCCAAAACTCTAAAAATATCCGAGGGTTCCTTGGACTAACATGGTACTACAGAAGATTTGTGAGGGGATATGGTAGAATCATAGCTCCACTCACTTGCATTGCTAAAGAAGGATGCCTTCCATTGGAAAACGCAACCACTAAATCCTTTGAGTAGTTGAAGGAAGCCATGTATCCACCCCAGTTTTGGCTACTCTTGACTTCTCAAAAACCTTCATTGTTGAGTGTGACACTTCAGGATTAGGATTGGGAGTAGTTATAATGTAGGAAGGAAGACCAATTGCATTTGAGAGTCGTTAATTCAAAGGAAAATATCTACTCAAACATGTCTATGAGAAAGAAATGATGGTTATTCTTCATGCGGTCAAGCAATGGAGGCCCTATCTAATGGGTAGACATTTCAAGGTGAAAATTGATCATGATAGTCTCAAATAATTTTTGGAGCAAAGGTTATCATCTGAGGAACAACAAAAGTGGGTAAAAAATGTTGGGTTATGATTTTGAAATCATATACAAAAATGGTAAATAAAATGTAGTAGCTGATGCGTTGTCCAAAAGGGATACATCCATAGATGTGTTACTATGTGCAATGTCCATGTTGAAGGTCAATTGGGTAGATGAAGCAAGATTGGAATGGGATCAGGACAAGGATACACAATCTCTAATACAGAATATCAAGCAAGGCTCTATAACATCTAATAAATTTGAGTGGAAAGCTAATACCCTATGGTATAAGGATAGGTTATACTTGTGTAAATATCTGAGTTGAAGCATAAGATTCTTGCAGAGCTACATGCATCACCTATTGTTGGAGGACACTCTGGGTTTTGAAGACATATCATAGAATAAAAAGAGAATTCTTTTGGGAAGGACTCAAGGGTGATGTACAAAAGTTTGTATCAGAGTGTTTGGTGTGCTAACAGAACAAAGGTGAAACCATTAAGACACCAGTCTATTGCAACCATTACCAATTCCTAGCCAGAGATGGGAGGAGGTCTCCATGGATTTCATCACATGATTGCCTTGTTTAGAGGGTAAGAATGTTATTTTGGTGATTGTGGATAGGCTCACAAAATATGCCCATTTTGTGCCTTGTCACACCCATTTGCAGCCAATCATATCAACTATTTTTTTGGGAGACAATTCAAAAGCTACATGGAACCCCAAAGATAATTGTAAGTGATCATGATCCTATTTTCATGAGTAATTTTTGACAAAATTATTTGCATGTTTGGGTACTCAACTAGCTCATAATTCATCTTACCATCCTCAAACTAATGGGCAAATGGAAGTGGTTAAAAAATGCTTAGAGGGGTATCTATGTTGTTTTGTATCAGATAAGTAGGAACGTTGGGTTAAATGGCTACCACTTGCAGAATGGTGGTATAACACATCTTTTCATACCTCTTCTCAAATGACCCCATTTTTAGCATTATATGGTTACCATCCACCATCTATCACTTCTTCCTTGAGGGTGCAAACTAAGGTCAGAGATGTTGAGGAACACATTTAGCATCAACAATAGGTTTTGGTTGGTTTGAAGGAGAATTTGGCATTGGCACAAAATAGGATGAAACAACAAGCAGATCAACACCGTAGTGAAAGACATTTTGAAATTGGTGATTGGGTTTTTGCATCTACAACCTTACAAGTAGATGTCCCTGAAGAAATAGAAAAAGACAACAAAATTGCTCCTAAATATTATGGTCCTTATCAGGTTCTACAGAAAATTGGAAGTGTTGCTTATAAACTAGAGTTTCCTCAATCTTCACGCATACACCTAGTATTCCATGTTTCCTTCCTGAAGAAGGTTATTGGACAAAAATTTACAGCCCAGACAGAGCTACCAGAACTTGATGAGGAAGGAAGAATCATTTTAGAGCCAGAGAAGATTTTGCAAACACGTACTAAGAGGCTGAGAACCAGAGACATTAAGGAATATCTGATCAAGTGGAAGAATCTGAGCATAGAGGATGCGACCTGGGAGGATGAAGGTTTTCTGCAGCAACATCTAGGATTATTCAATATTGAGGACAATGTTGGTTTGAAGGGGAAGGGAATGCTACACCCTTAACCTATTGCTTGTATTAGGATATGAGTAGCCAAATTGTGGCTTACCATATCATTTTATTATGTCATTTATACTTTCTCATGCTTAGTAGGTCATCCTTGGTGATGGCCATAACATAGGAATAGTATATATAGGGGATTATAGGTAGTAGTTTATCATCATTCGAGCATTTGAGTCTTATTGTATGGTTTGGAGGTTGCCCCCTCAAAGTGGTGAATCTATTTTAATTGCATATTGAGATCATTTATCTACAATATTGTGTTCTTTGGTATTCTATTTTTGCTCATAATCTAAATTATACAAGTAATTTCATTACACTCCTTTTGAAAGAATTTGGATCAGCATATGACCATTGGACTTCTTCTTCGAGGTGAGAAATTATATTGCATACCTTTGACTTTGAGAGAGTCTTAATTTCCTCTTCAAATGTTTCAAAAACTCAAGAAAAAGAACTTGAACATACTACAACTCTATACAACTTTAAATCACCTTGATTCTCAACAAAATTTGTAATTTTCTCGGTCAGTGCCATACTATGCTTGCATTCTTAAGCATGATTTCTAATGTCTAAAAATTTCTTGATCCAGAGAGAGCTTGAATACAATCATAGTGATATCCACATACGTTCATTAGAGAGTTAGGGTATGATGATTTCAATTTATCAACTCTTCTTCACCAACACTGTTAACACACTTTGGGATATTCAAATATTTCATGTGTTTTGAATTTTTTTTCTCTTAGCCATAGAGCTCTCCACAACCTGGTGATTTTCACAGGATGATCACAAACCTTATGGATGGTTTTATAAATGTTTGACCCCAAACCGAGAATGGTGGTTTTGAAATTGGTTTACCACAAACCACAAAGTGATGGTTTTGTGAATGATTTACCAACAACCAAGAATGGTGGTTTTGCAATTGGTTTACCACAAACCACAAATGAAGGTTTTCAAGTGGTTTACCTACAACCACATCATGATGTGCCAAGTACTATTATAAACTCTCATCACATCTCGGTGCAGGGGAATAATATAGGAAGATATGTTGAAATATATTGCTCGCACACACAAAGAAAATGTTGGCATAATGGAAATGGAACATTGGATCATGTTCACCCTCAATGTGAAATTTCCACTTATTGAAATAGGAACACTGCAAAGTGAAGAACACCAAAATCTGGAACTCACGAAAAAAACATAGCAAAAGCACACTGCACACACATGTCACCAAAATTTTGTGTGGCCCTATCATTGGTGACTGACAAGAGGTCGCTCATTGACCTCCAACCTCTAATGCCTCTGTCCTCCAGTGTGACATTACTAGCTCGACAAAATTTGAATTGAGGCTCAATGGTTGTCAGGACGTCGGGTAACACCGAAAATACGTCCATAAGGCAATTTTTTTTATTTTTTTATTTTTAACAATTTTAGACTCTGACTCTTGACAATGGACCCAAAAAGACTTGACAACAATAATAGACACAAAAATAACTATTTTGACAATTTGACACTTTTGTTATTCAAAATTCCATCTTAAAAACTTTGATTCTCAACTTAGACATACAATACACTAAGGACTAAATGGTGTTCAGATTCTAACTTGTGACATGAGTCAATACTAATTGACTACATATAAGGATACTAATAGAAATAACTTACTCTTATGTATGAGACTATAAAAGATATTTGACTAATCATTAAAAAAACTAATATAACCAACATGAGACTAAGTAAATAACTAACTGACTAAATGCTTGACACGAGATGAAAACAATAAAATGGCTATGAACAAACTACATGGAAGACCGACCAAGCAATTAAATGAACAGAACCATGTAACATATTATCTTTGTTTCATAGACTGCGGGCTTTCTTTATGGTGAGGAGTTGATGGAAAATTTCAGGCGCTTCTTCTCTGCTACAGAAACGTTCTCCTCACATCACGCTTTCTCTGTGCCTCGTACATACAGATCTGTGTTTCCTTGATTTTAATATTCAATAGGCAGTTGGCGGTGGAGACAGGTTGGATGAAATGCATGAGCGACACGTGGGGATCACTACTTGAGCTTATTACCTTTAAACGTGGCAGGCATAACGGAGTCTACAATCCACGCTTGGATAATGTATCATGCATTGAGAGAGCCACAATAGTTATAGATATGGAGATCTCCCGATGAAAGGCACAAACCTCGTGTATCTGGATGCATATACACAGATTTGGAGTTGAGGACTATTTTGTCGAGTGGATCCACAAAATGTATTTTGAAGCTAAGAACCAGATATAAGCCACACGATGTATTTTGAAGCTGAGAACCAGATACAACAATTATATGAAACGATCCACGTTAATGAAGTGTTGATTCAAACTAACTGTCAATGGAATATTGTGATCGATGCTTCACAGAGTCACCATATAGAAGCCAAAACATACATGATTTGGATATCTTAACAGCGGTCGAGCTCCACCAATACAAACAAGACTATATTAGCTGCAGACTCCTTCAAACGATGCACAGTCTATTCTCTCCTTCATTCATCTGACCAACTCGACAATAATGGAGCTGATCATTGCTGCTTAGAATTCCATTACACTTAGGAAAGAGTATCGCTCTGATACCAATGATAGGTGTTGTAGGAGCTTAAACATAGATTTAACACAAATAACAATAATAATATTCAATATGCTCTAATATGTTCATGTACAATAGATTGGCTATTATATAGCCATGGAAGTAGCTAAACAACTTCCTCGTAAATAGGAACGAATGTCCTAGAATAGACACCGGTAACATATACAACAAATTATATTGTTATAACTACATAACAATATAATATCCAATAATGACTTACTAATTACTATGACAAAACATTAATAAAGCCATATAAGTTTCAATAATATGAACACTAACCAAGATATTCCTAACAATTATTTCCTCTCCAAAATTTTCCCACACCTAATTCATATATAAATCTTCCTTTCTACAACATTTTAGATGTTTTCCACGGTAGGAAAATAATTTATAAACAAAATAACCTTGAAACCCTAGATTGGGCACTTTGCGCCTTGTTTTCTTGATATTAATATTGTTTTGGGCCAACCGATGACTTCTTGAAGATCGAATCACGTTCACCGTGGCTCACATCACATATTATAACTTTCAATTCTTATTTCATATCATACAACCATGTACTTATCATTAAGAACAAGACATGACAATATAATAAGACTATATTCTCATTATTATCAACACCAATTCCTTCTCATTCAATGTAGTTCAATAACCTTTGAAATGTCATAATGAATGAAGAATCACTCCACCTTTATTTCAATATCTTGCGTACATTTTCTCACATTTAACATATGTTTGAGTCTCTTTTTCCTTTATTCTAGACTATCTTCATATCATCATTTCCTCCTAAGACTTCTTTTCTACCATACGAATGAGTGTACCTATAAAATGTACATGTGTATCACCATTTACAAATCCTAAGCATCAAAACTTACTCAATCATCCATTATTACGAAAATATTCCTTGAAAAAAACAAAAAATATGCCACACAGTTTGGTTGAGGAGCTTTCATTAGGTCATTCATGACTTTTACAAGCTCACTAAGCCTTATAGGCTCTAGTATAAATATTTCCTCTTCCTCAACACCCTTTCCCACTTGCAAAAAGTTCCCTTTCATTCAAATACACTAGCTTTTTCATGGTTTGAAGGTAGTTAGGTTTTTCACCCTTAACCATACATGACTAACTCTAGTGATTTTACACATGGTAAGGTGTAGTGAGCTAGTGAGAAATAAGATCACCTCCATTACACTCATTTTAGACCTATACTAACACTAGAAGTCTAACATACTAACACCTAGGCCTAGTTCATTAACATCTAACCTCGATTACTTAACTAGAACATTTGAATATTTAAACATGGCTTTTGGAGGGAAACCTCCAAAATGCCATTTATTACATCTAGAAGGGTCCACATGGACCAAGACACCCACAAAACACCTAAAACAACCTATAAAGGCTAATCAAGCCAAAATTTGAACTATGTGTTATAGAGTTAAAAATTTCATACAAGTCTATTTGAGGGACCATAATAGGATTATTGAAGTGCTTAGGGGTCATAGGCAAGCTTGTAAATTTGAATTTTGAAGTCATATGGACTTTCCCCCCATTTCCCATATTTGAATTTCTAAGGGAGATTTGACACCTTTTTGATAATTCTTGAAGTTGTTAGTATTTGCCATGGGTTAGGAAGCTTAGAAAAGCATGCATAATATATGTTAGTATATATATAGTGAGTCATGGGAGTGTCTATTTAGTCAATTAGTGATCATGACCCAAATATGGATCCTTAATTCAATGTATGAGTTCAAGGATAGTAAGGGTTAGCTAATAAATTTAGTTACCTTGGAAGAATTTGAATAAGGAGAAGAGAAATCAGTTTTGAAAAGGTCATTACTCGTCTTGGGAGGAAGGGAAAACAAGGAAAGAGCATGATTTTGTATGAAGCTCGAGGGAGAGGAATATGAAGTTGATGTATAAGCATATATCTTTGTTTATGACGCACCTTTATAAGTTTTGATATGGTGAATTAAGTCTTCTTTCCTTCTTGTATGTTTGAGTCACCTATAAGAGTGTTTTGTGATCCTTTGTTATGGATATGAGAACTTAAAATCCTCAATACAGTATGAGAAGAAAGTAATTTATTCTTTGTTATGACTGTGTTTACTTTGGTAATTATATCTTGAAGAGATTAACTTGTTACTCATGTGTAAGAAGTATGGAGAATCATTTTCAAGCCATAAATAGACATGTTGCATAGTGATTGACAATATGCTTGATCCTTCTTGTGATAGTGGGTGGGATTTTAAGACTATGCATGTACTTGAATATTGCATAGATTATGCCTGTGTTGTGGAAATGAATGAATGTAACTTGAGAGAAGAAGTCTATAGCCTTGTTCTTGCATGAATGATGAGTTCACAGTTTCCATTGGTAATAAAATACTACTTTTTCTCTATTTGTTTCATGATTGATAATCGCCTAAGCAACATTATGTGACTGAGACTAGACCAATGTGAACTGTGATTGTGCTACCATGTGGCTTGAGAAAATATCTTGAAGACATTATATTATGACTGTGAGAAGTATTCTAGAGGTGATTACATTGTTAGGTTGGAGTGATACTAAGAAGATTGTTTAATAACCTAGTTTCTTTGTAGATAATTTTGCATAACGATATCCTCTATTTTCCATAGGACAGATCAAGAGTAATCATGTATAATGATTTTTGTGGGGATAATGTTGGATTATATCACTTGTAGATAATTCCTTTAACTGGATGATGTCATACTTCCTTCATAATCTAGAACCTTGAGTGATTTGGAGGAGAGACAATGAGAAACCGACAAAACAAGTTTATACCTATAGGTTGTGAAAAAGAACTAATGACTTTAATGCCTCATTTGTGAAATCATGAGTTTATATGGTAAGGTTCTTACTAATACAGATTTATAAGGATCCCACGAGATGCAATATAGTGCCTTTAAATAGTTTACGGGAGAAGTTATAATTGTTTTTGTCCTCTCGGGCTTCTTGGAAGGCTAACACAAAGTTCTACTAGGGTTTAATGTTTGAAGGAGTAAATCAATTAATATTGAAGTGAAAATTTGTAGGAAATGTGAAAAAAATGTCTAAAAGGATTTTCAAAAATAATTTTTATGTTCCACTGGTGAATTTTGGAGAAAGAGATAAAAGTTCCTCTGAAATAAGTTGCACACTTGTTAAAGACCTTACCAAGAAAGCTATATTACAAAGAAAGTGGTATTTATTTGTAGAGACCAAGCTTGAAACTTCAGGAGATTATTAATTAGATTTTTGGGTGTCTAAATTACCTCTTTCTACATATTGAAAGTAACCTCAATATCATTTATGCATGACATTCTTGTTTCCAAGATGTGTTAAGTGTTTGTAAACTAGATTGCAAAAAGGAAGCTATTACAAGTTGGGAGAAGAGTTGAAGTTTAAAATTTCTGGAGCATATCGGGATGGGTAAGAATGAAGCATAGGAGTCTTGAAAGCCCTATGTATGCCTTGGGAAGCATGTAAGCATAGTTGGATCGGGTACATGGTGTAGAGGCATAAAACACACTATTTAACCAAAGGGGTGAATGTAAACTTTTTGACCTTTCCCGATTGCATTTCTTGATGAGTCTAGCTATGTTTGATGTGTGGAATAGAAGAAATAATACTAAGAAACTTTTGAAGGTAAAAATACATGTTTAAAGAAAATAATTAGTTCTTGAGACCTAGAACAACTTGAAGTAGGGAGATTATTAGAAGTTTTTCTTAAAAAAGGGTGATTTGTCAAATTGAGAGGACTATGTGATTGTGGATAAGAAGGCATAAAATGGATTTAAAGAAAACATTCAAGGTAACATTGTTTCTTTGAGATAATATCTGAGCATTCATAGCACAGCTTTTAGTTTTTTGACTATTTTGATCCTTTTGCAAGAGTTAGAGTGGAATTTTGTTGCTAAAAACCTATTCATCTTCTACAAAGGACTAGACACGAAATTTGGTCTACACCATTATGAGAATGCTGTCCAAGATTTACACAGGAAATAACATCATAATATTGTATCTTCTTTTCTATATCTCAAACATCCACATCATACAAATGATTATATAGGAATTATATTTCCTATAATATAGGAAACCACTCACCTAAATTATACAAGTTGTTTTAACAACTCGTAACAACTCTAAAACTAATACAATACAAATAACATTGCTCACACATTAATGGAGCACTAATATAATTATTTCCTAACATTCCCCCCCTTAGTGCGAACATGGGAAAAACCTACCTTTGTACTGCAACGTGCCGCTACGTAGCATGCTCATGATCTGGATGGTTTCAAGGACAATACCAACAACCTCTGGATGGTTTTCCAAGTGGTTAACCAACAACCACACAACAGATGGTTTTTGAGGACAGTACCAACAACCTCTGGATAGTTTTTCTGGATAACTAACAACCACGATATCATGATGATGCAGTAGTATCAACAACTCTCATCACTATCTCACTGCAGGGAATAACATAGGAAATTCTACTGAAATTTGTTGCTCATACATACATAGAGAAAGCTGACATACTGGAAATGGAACATTGGATCATGTTCCCCCCCTCAATGTGAAATTTCCACTTATTGAAAACAGGATCACTGCAAACTGAGGCACACCACACTGGAAGCACTAAAATCAAACTGCACACACACACTGTCACCAAAGCTGATATGTGGCCCCGTCGTTGTGGCAATCGACGAGGTCACTTGAATGACCTCCAACCTCCGATGCCTCCTGCCTCCGGTTTCATGCTCAGAACAAGAAGTCTTCAGAGCCACTATCTTCATTTACTTGTTCTTCCTCATAATCAGATTCATCGTCTATGCCCATATTTGCTTCTTCCATTTTGATTGTTCCATTTAGAAGATCACGAGCTCGATTTTTACAAAATGGAGTTTTATGCCCCTTTCTCTTGCAGTAAAAACATTCAATTTCCTCCTTATTTTTGGAGAAATTCTTGTACTTATTTTTTAAGTACAATGCAGTTTCTTCTTCTACACCTTCTTTAGTCCTTTTTTCCTCAGCTAGAAGAGATGATATCATATCTTCCAATGAGTTGGAAGGCATCTGACCAAGTGTGAAGACAATATTACTGTATTTGGGAGGTAAACTATTTAACAGAATAGATTTTGCATCTTCATCGTCTACAGGAGCTTTTACTTCTGCTAGCTGTCGGAGAAGAGACCGTAAATCATTAATATGACTGGACATTGTAGTTCCTTCACCCATTTTTAACTTGAACAACTGCAATTTGAGAGAAAATTTTGCGTTCACTGCTTTAGCACCAAAGGTTTTGTTCAAGTTTTCCCACATTTCATGAGACGATTTCTCGAGATCAACATAGTGTAGCTCAGTATCTGAGAGAGCAAGACCAATAATGGCTTTGGCTTTATCATCTCTTGTTTCCCATTCTACCAATTTGGTCGGATCTGTAGGTGTTGGTTCTTTTCCATCTACTATCCTCCAGATTTTTATTCATCAATTGCATCTGGATCTTCACTTTCCAAGTATGAAAATTGAGCCCATTGAATTTTTCTAGAGGGACTTCCATTGTGAGATGGGAAAAAAATTCTAACAACACTTTTGACGTTTGACAAGACAATAATAACTTGAAAAATGATGACAACTTTGATTCTTTTGATTACTTTCGATAAAAAAAAATCCTAAAATCACCTAAACATATTTTGACGATACAATGATGAAAAATATATTAATAAACTGTAATAACAACTTCTTGATATTTGACATATTTATTTTGACAACACATTGAAGACATTTAGCAATTACACTACACCATACAAAAAGACAATCGATTCTTACAAAAATAATTAAATATTACTTTTAATGACAATACAAACACTATTTTAAAAAAATTGAGGACTCGACACAATGACTCAAAATGATACTTTATGAAATTGACCAAACTTTAATTTTATAGACAAATGAGACACATAAAGACTAGACTCACATTACGGTTGTATGACTGTCTCTCAGTTTCCTTTGGAAAATGGCGTGGAATGGATAGTGTAAATCAGATCTGAGGCTTCCATCAGAGCCAATCCATCTTGTTCACATTAATATCTTCACGCATGGAGTAAAAACCGGATCAGAGTTGAGGCAGTTCGAAATACCAGCTGAGGTCGCATTAGTATTGGACACCATCGGTTTTACACATGTGGATTGATCGAGTCGATGGTCTATGGATCTGCGCAGTATGGCCTGTGTCCTTCACAACACATCCTCCTCCACGCTCTTCAAAATAGACCAGAAAGAAACACGTGCAGGTTGAAGCCGAATTAAAATGCCAAAGAAAAATGGTCCAACAAACCACAGATTTAATTAAAAAACAAACTAATCTGAATCAGAATAAGTATTCCTCATCCGCGGGGCTAATAATGAATGCCTCTAGAATACGCCTGCACAAATATTCAATATAGCTATTAATCTACTCAAACAGCTGCGCCAATATATCTCCTCTCTCATGCTTGGACTACGAACACGCCAAGGTGCAACACATGCAGATCTGATCAAGCATTCTTACATGATAAGGATCAATATCACCACCCCTGCAAACAATTTATTGTTCCATTACACAAACCAAAGCTCCGATACCAAATGAAAATGCTTTGTCCGAGATTTACACAGGAAATAACATAATAATATTGTATCTTCTTTTCTATATCTAAAACATCCGCATCATACAAATGATTATATAGGAATTATATTTCCTATAATATAGGAAACCACTCACCTAAATTATACAAGTTGTTTTAACAACTCGTAACAACTCTAAAACTAATACAATACAAATAACATTGCTCACACATTAATGGAGCACTAATATAATTATTTCCTAACACATTATGGTATCGGAGCAGGAATAAGAAAGAGAACAAGGATTAAACAAGGTTTTGTAGAAATAATACATTGCAATTTTTATAGGATTAGCTAAAAAGGAAGGATTCAAACCATGAAGACAAAGAATGTGAAGCAAGAGGAAGAAATAGGGAGAGAAATATCAATGTTGAGAAGATATTTGTAGAGGTTAGAATCTCTAGAGAAGATGTGGATACAAGCAAGAAATCAATTAAAAATTAAATCAAGGAATGAGTTAAGAGGATGGAGATTGAAAAGAAGAGTGAAGTGGCCAATCAAGTCATTGAAGAAACAAGCTAGAAGAAATGAAGGAAGTAAAGAAAAGAGAGCATATGGAGGCATAAGAAGAAGAGAGTTTCCATGTGAGAAACATGAGGAAGAGAAGAGAGTTCTCATAGTGGAGAACATAGTGAAAGAAGAAGAATGGAGAAGAAAGGAAGTGAAAAATGAAATTCTTAGAGAAGAAGGGTGGATAAGGAGGATGGTGTCCAAGAAAGAGACACTTATAGAGAAAATTTGGTCTCTGATTTTATATTCTAATGTTGTGTTTACATGTGTGTATACATGTATGAAAACTTTTGAGGATAAAATCAAGAAGAAAGCAATGAATATTGTGAGTGAAAGACCAAGAAGAGACTCCTTTGAGTCAATTGAACATGAAAGAAGGAAATAACATGTTACATAAGCTTATGAGGAAAATAACAAGGTGTTTCAAAATTGTCAATGAAGAGGAAGAAGAAATTACAAAGTTATATGATGCCTTGGACAATATTCAAGAGAGAGAAGACAAAGAAAGGAGAAAATTCAAGAAGAAAGAAGACAAGAAGGTAAAAGAGAAGGACATGATCACAGAAATGGCATATCATCAGGTATGGAAAGAGGAGGAATATGATATTTTGTATGCATATAATATTTAACTTTTTGATGAAAAATAAAGTACAAAGAAAGGTGAAGATAAATAATTAAAATATGAGTTCAAGCATGGCTATTGCATGCCTAAATGGCTTAGGAAATCAGTTGCTTGTGATCAAGAAACAAAGTATAAGGAAAAGGATAATAAGGTTGTGGTATGCAAAGTAAAACAAGAGGAAAATTGTGGAAAGAGGCCATATTTCAGTTTAAAGAAAACATGCAATGAAAGTGACCAAGAAAGGAAAAGTGAAGAAAGAGTTTTTAGGTACATATCAACCTATGAAACAAGAAATAAGACTTAAATTATAGGTATAAATCAGCCTAAATAAGAAAGAATATAAGTATGGAGAGTCAGAGAGAAAGAAGAAGCACTGGAAACCATCTCAAAGGTTGGCAAGTAAAGCCAACAAGTGAAAAGCAAGGTAAACATAATAAGTTAAATGTTTTTGTTGAGCAAGCAAAGAATGAATTATTTGAAGATGAAAATGAGTTGTTATCAACCATTAACATGCATGATGGATACCATGAGAATGAAATACAAGAAGAGGAAGATGGGAAAATTAAGAAATAAGAGGATGAAGTGAAGGTAAAGGAAGTGAAAGCTGATTTTTGTAAGCTAGCACGTGATTTCAAAGAAAAGGAAGACCAAATGAGTCCTAAATATGATAATTTAAGTGGAGGAGAGTGAATTCTTGTTAAATTATGAAATACAAATGATTGAAATGATACTTGGGATAGGTACACTTTAAAATCAGTCAAGGGAGTATAACAACAAGAAAGAAAATGACAAAGAAATGCAAGGAAAACTAGTGGCAAATTTGGGTAATAGGAATCCTAATAAAGATGAAGGAAGACTACAGGTTCAAAAGTAAACAAAACAATAGAAATATCAAGAAAATTAGTCAAGAATAACAGAGATGAAAGAAGATGATCATAAATGGCATGAATAGTTCAAGGAAAATAATAAGGAAGGACAAAATGAGACAAGTTTGTCTCCTCTTTTTACAACTAATATTGCTCCTAGTTGTGTTTTTACAGGTGTGAATCAAAGAATGACCAAAGAAGGTGGAAAAAGAAAATAAAATGAAGAAAATGTACAAATGAGTCATGAAGAACAAGAGAATGAAGCTTATGAAGAATATTTAGAGCAAAGTGGAGGCATGGAAAATAAAGAAAAGAGTAAACAAGAGAATCATAAGGAGAAGAAATCATATTTATTGAATATACAAACAAAGCAAAAGGAAGAGAAGATAGTGTGGAAGAAGAAAGAGACAAACAATGAACAAGAAAGGAGAGAAAAACTCAAGGCAAGCAATCAAATTCAAGAGGTAATCCTCGAAAAAAAAATGCAAGGTGAGAGCATTTGATTCCTTGTTGATGGACATTGAAGATGAAGTGGGTGAATTCCTTGAAATTGTAAACTATAATGTTGATTGTCCATTTGAAGTTGATGAGAAAATATGCGGTGAAGCTTTTGAGCATAATATTGATGATATTTTGCAGCATTGGTTGGATGAAGTGGATGGAAATAAGAAAAAGATAGGTACACTATAGATTGGGATGAATTCATGGACATGTGAAGATGAAAATAATAACAGAGAAACATGAAAACACAAATTTGGGACAATATGAGATGATGGACAATGAGCGTGAGAAAAAAAAAGAAATAAAATTCCAATTTTGGTATAACAAAGGATGAATACAAGATGGGCATGAAGTATCTAGTGGTGGAGTGTATCACGAAACATGGAGAAACATGTATTTTGTCTTTTCTAAATCTTTTTAATGTAGGTATGAAACAAGACAATTTGAAGATGTTAGGAACAAAGATGAAGACCAAAGAGAAATGGAAGAGAGTCAAACTAAATGATAACTATATGGGATCTAGGTGGACATGAGCAAGCTGAGAATAATGAGAGTAAGAAGAGAAAACACACACCAAATAATAAAATTAAAGACAAGAGAAATTAGACAAAGAGCATGCATGAATCTTCTCCACCTTGGGAGTATGATGCAAGAACATCAACTCATAATGTCTTATAGAGTTAAAAATTTTCATACGAGTGTTTTTGAGGGACCATAATAGGATTATTAAAATGCTTAGGGGTCATAGGAAAGGTTGTAACTTTGAATTTTGAAGTCCTATAGACTTTTCCTCCATTTCCCATATTTGAATTTCTAAGGGAGATTTGACACCTTTTTTACAATTCTTGGATTTTATAGTATTTTTCATGGGTTAGGAAGCTTAGAAAAGCATGCATAATATATTTTAGTATATCTAATGAGTCATGGGAGTGTCTATTTAGTCAATTAGTGATCATGACCCAAATATGGTTCCTTAACTCAATGTACGAGTTCAAGGCTAGTAAGGGTTAGCTAAGAAAGTTAGTTACCTTAGAAGAATTCGAATAAGGAGAAGAGAAATCAGTTTTAAAAGGTCATTCCTCATGTTAGGAGGAAGGAAAACAAGGAAAGAGCATGATTTTGTATGAAGTTTGAGGCGATGAATATGAAGTTGATGTATAAGCATATATCTCTGCTTATGAAGCATCTTTCTAAGTTTTGATATGGTGAATGAGGTATTCCTTCCTTCTTGTATGTTTGAGTCACCTATAATATTGTTTTGTGATCCTTTTTATAGATATGAGAACTTAAAATACCCTATCCGAGTATGAGAATAAGGTCATTTGTTCTTTGTTATGACTGTGTTTACTTTGGTAATTGTATCTTGAAGAGATTAACTTGTTACTCACGTGCAAGAAATATGGAGGATCATTTTCAAGCCCTAAATAGACAGGTTGCATAGTTATTGAAAACATGATTGAACCTTCTTGTGATAGTGGCTGGGATCCTAAGAAGTTATGCATATACTTGAAGACTACATAGATTGTGTTAGTGTTGTGAAAATGAATGAATGTTACCCGAGAGAAGAAGCCTATAGCATTTTCTTGCATGAATGATGAGTGCATGGTTTCGATTGATAAGAAAAGAGTTTTTGTTCTCTATTTGTTTCATGATTGATAATCCCTAGGCAACAGTTTGTGGCCTGAGACTAGAATAATGTGAGTTGTGATTGTGCTTTACCATGTGGCTTGAACAAATAGTTTGAAGACATTATGTTATGACTCTAAGAAGTATTCCGTAGAGGTGATTACATTGTTAGGTTAGAGTGATACTAAGAATATTTTTAATTACCTAGTTCCTCATAGGTAGCTGTTCAATAATTGATATCATCTATTTTCCATAGGACAATCAAGAGTAATCATGTAGAATTCTTGTTGTGGGGATAATGTTAGATTCTATCACTTGTAGACAATTCCTTTAACACGGATGAGATCATACTTCCTTAATAATCCAAATACTTGAGTGATTTGGAGGAGAGACACTAAGAAATTGAAAAAACAAGTTTATACCTACAGGTTTTGCAAAAGAAATAAGGATGTTAATGCCTGATTTGTGAAATCACGAGTTTATCTAGTAAGTTTCTTACTAAGACAGATTTATAAGGATCTTAAATTAATGAATATTGAAGTGAAAATTTGTAGGAATCATACCAAGAAGGTATAAAAGTATTTTCAAAAATACTTTTGATGTTCCACTAGTGAATTTTTGGAGAAAGAGATGATAGTTCCTCTTAAATAAGTTGCACATTGTTAAAGACCTTCCCAATAAAGCTATATTACAAAGAAAGTGGTATTTATTTGTAGAGATCAGGCTTGAAACTTCAAGAGAGTATTAATTATCTTATTGGGTGTCTAAATTACCTCTTTCTACATCTTTAAAGTACCCTCAATAGCATTTATGCATGACAGTCTTGTTTCAAAGACCTTGTTAAGTGTTTGTAAACTAGATTTCAAAAAGGAAGTTATTAGGAGTTGGGAGAAGATTTGAAGTTTAAATTTTTTGGAGCATATCAGGATGGGTAAGAAGGAAGCATAGGAGTCTTGAAATCCCTCTGGATGCCTTGGGAAGCATGTAATCATAGTTGGATCATGGTACATGGTTGAGAGGCATAGGACACACTATTTAACCAAAGGGGTGAATGCAAACTTTTTGAACTTTCTTGATTGCATTCTTGACAAGTCTAACTATGTTTTAGGTGTGGAAAAAAAGAACTAAGAATAAGAAACTTTGGAAGGCAAACATAAATGTTTAAAGAAAATAATTAGTACTTGAGACCTAGAGCAACTTGAAGAAGGGAGAGTATTAGAAGTTTTTCATGAAAATGGGTGATTTGACAAGTTGAGAGGACTATGTGATTGTGGATAGAAAGGCATAAAATGGATTTAATGACAACATTCAAGGTAACATTGTTTCTTTGAGATAATATTTGAGCATTCATAGCAGAGTTTTAGTCTTTTAGATTGTTTTGATCCTTTTACAAGAGTTAGAGTGGAATTTTTTTGCTAAAAACCTATTCAGCTTCTACAAAGATCTGGGTATAGAATTGGGTCTACACCATTACGAATTCATTGAGAAACTCACCAATTAGACCTCTGTCATGATTTCTCAAATAATGAGAAAGGAAGAAGTTTACAATTACATGGAGCTAGGTTTATTAAAACACTAAAATTACTTCCATTCAATTGATTAGCTCTTATGAATCATGAATCCCCAAGAGATGAAATATTCTTTGAAGGATTGTCTTACTAGTTCAATATTGTTATGCTTTCACTTTTACATGAATAAACATTGTCACAAGAAACTATAGAAGACTTTCTTATATTCAACTGAGGTGTAGCTTAATTAACCACAAAGAGAGTTCTCTCCAAACACAATTTAAAACCTTGACTAGAAAATCATTTTATTGGTAGGTATTTGCTTTGAAAGATGTTAAAACAACCATTTGGTGGAACCCACATGATTTAGCACAAGTTTTAAATTTTTGCTAAATATATCTCTTTGCATACATAATGAAATTCAAAATTTCTTGTTGCAAATGTTTTTATTAACCTACGAGAGAATTGTATGAATTTTCATGGGATTTGGTTGGTTGAAACGTTTTATGCAATCACAAATTGTTCAAGGAAACCTAGATCGGGGTTATGATGTCTCGTGAAGACATGATATCCTTTATTAATGAATCTCTCACCAATTTGTTAATGAAATTTGAAATTTTCACGTGTTGTGACCTTGTATAAATGTTTTCCATCTTCCTCCATCAATTTATATGTTTGTAAACCTTCAAAACTTTCTCCTAGACATCATTGTTGTAGTGTAGCATTCAAGAAATTTACCGAAAAATCACTTGTCAAGAAAGAAGACTTAAAAACTCTTGATTAAGTTCTAAAACTACATTGAAAGGGCTAATGAACATATATTATACTGTAAATTTCATATACTAAGGTGATAAAAGTGAAACACAATCTAGTTTGTCTATGCCATAAATGGAATGTGCACAATCTTCTAAGTGAAGGAGAAAACCACCATTGCAACCCACTGCTTCAACTCTTTTAGGACCAATTCTTGAGGAATAACACTTATAATATTCCATTCATGCTAAGGACCCTCATACAAGGCTTAAAAACTCTCATTGAAGAGCTAGATAGACAGAATCAAGATGACTGTACCTTGAAAGATGACCATTAGTAACATGTACACTGAGCTTGATAGGCTTGAGAACCATTTATGACCAAGAAAACATGGAGACACCATCAACCACATATAATAAGTTTTACACAAGCTCAAACTAGTGAGTTTTATAATAAGATTTTACTTTCATTTCCATTCACTAAACAACCTGCCTGGGAGAGAGAAAAACTACCTTACCAAAATGGATAGAAATTTTTAGTTACACCTCTTTTTGAAAAAATTATTTTTGCGAAATAACTATAGGAAAATTCACTACAAAAAGTATCTTATGAATTATCTAATCATTCCTTCATATTTTTATTTGACACCTAAGAATTCAAGCGAACTCAAAATGAACTTCTCAATAAACCAGTCTTAAGAGCTTGAATAACTTGCTCAAATTACCTCCTGAAGACCTGAAATTTTGCATGGTGCTCAAAGAAACCTGGATTCACCATCTCCCATGGTTTGTTTGTAAAACTTAAATATGAATTGTTCTATCCCATCCCATTTTCCTGTAATAACAACTAGGTTTCTCAAAATCGGTTTTGGCGAGAAGTGACATTTTACTCCAAAACATGAACTCATTACTCATTACTCCTGAAACACAATTTTTGTGAAAAATATGCCTTTGGGACATTACACATACACATCAATGAAAACATGACACAAGGTGGGAAACAAATTACTCTCTTTGTTTTTGACGGGTGTATATTGGGTTTAACCAATATTTATGTTTCTAAAGATGCGATCTAACGAGATTTATTCTAAAGGTGGCTTCTTGACTCCTTATCCAATGCTCTTTGGATTATATGTGGTAGTTTTAGTATGGTTGAGTACTCGGAAGACAAGTTTTATCATTTTCACATGCGTTGGTGTGTAGGAGAGTGGGATGCCTGGTTATATTTGAGGCACAAGCTTGGACTTTTTGTCCCCAACACCCCCTTTAAAGAGAGCTCTAATTCTTCCTCGTTCACTTGGTCTAATTTTTGATATGGTCAAGATTTGGATTATGCAATGTATGGATCGTATTCTTATTTGAAGTCAAGACTTATTTTATCTTTCCCCATTTTAGGAAGGCCTATTGTGATTGCTAACAATGCTCTCTTATTTGACCATTCCCCAATTTTCTCGACATTACATGGGTCAAAATTAAAAAAAGCACAAGGTTCACTCTCAACTTTATTTAAAAAATTTACACCTGAAGCATGTTGAGATAGTTTCACATATCCAATGCATTTGGAACTTGGTTCTTTTCCCTATTGGCTAGGAAGGCTAGATTGCTTGGTGGAAATATTCCATCAAAATAACCAACACCTTCCTTCGCATATATGGAAAACAAGTTTCTCTTTCAACATGTTATGCATGAGTCTTCATATCATGAGTTTCAATGTGTCTCACAAGATTATAATGCCTTTCCTCTTGATCAAACCCTGTAACTCTAGGTTTCCCATTGGAGGCACAAACTTAAAGTGGAGGAATATTACAAAGCATGGGGTGCTTTGATTTGTTCTCCTTTACATTGGATCAAAATTAGTGACAAATCCTCCAAAGAGTTAATTTTCATGCTTCGTGCTAAACATTATTCTAACCAAATCAATTTCATTTTTAAGGGAATGCCTGTCATACTACTTTTTCTAGACATCCTCCAAATTTTTTTCATCACTACCATGGGGTTTTTCCTCCTAGGTTTTCACTCCTACTAGATAAGAGGCTCTTTTGAAATTCCCGCAACTTATGACTTGCAAATTCACACACCCTCGATGGGTTACGTGTGATAGGATTTTTCCGTCGCAAACCTTAAGGAAGTATCCCTTTGAATTCTATCGACCTTATGAAAACTTTAGGAGCTGATATGAATAATGTGTACCTTAAAGCCTTAGACTCCAATTTTTTGGGTGAGTTGATTAACAAAGGTAACATCAAGTTTATCCCAAAATCTAGAGACCATGAACAAATTTCAAACTAGACACCCATCGCTTTGTTTAATATGTCTTACAAAATTATTGTTAAGGCTTTATTTAACAAGGTTTCCAATCTCCTTCCTCTTCTTTTTATAAGTGAGCAGACTAGTTTCATTAAACATATGTTCATCTTAAATAATAGTATTGTTTTATGGGAAGGAATGAAATGGGCTCATCTCACTAACCAAAAAGCTTTATTTATAAAAATTGACTATGTCAAAGCTTATGATCAAATTGAATTGTCTTCCATTATGGATATGATTTAAGCTCTTGGATTTGGGTCAAGATTTGTTCACATTGTGAATATTCTCTTAACAATTTTGGAGCTTGCATCTCTGTCAATTGGGCTCAATCTTCCAAGTTTTAGTTGTTCAGATCCATTGGGAAAGGGTTTCCTTTGGCCCCCTCACTTTATATGCTTGCAGTTGAAGGGTTTAGTTACGTGTTAACCCATATTACTTCTCAAGGTTTGATTAAAGGAATCTCTTTACACGCCTTGGATTAACAACTCATCAATGGCCACTTTGCAGATGACTCTTTTCTCACATTCCTTGAGGAGGAGCAGCAATCTATTCAAAATTATTTGGATTGTCTTGATAAAATTTTTTTGGCTTCGGCTCATCCATTTAATGGGAAAAAACGAAATACTATATCAGTCCCAGATATCATATTCCTCCCTATTTAAAGGGATTACGGTGGATCTAGATTTATTTGGGTGTTCGATTCGGGTTTCTTGGCACTCTCTTTTCCTTTAAGGCTACTTCATGCAACTTTATACTTATGTGATTTACACGATTGAGCTTACTATTTCCTTTTGGATTACCAAGCCTCTTTCTTTGGTAGGAAAGTTTCATATTTATTCCAAGGTTTTAGCTTCTACTCATGTCTATTATTCCTCTTATTAGGATTCATCTAATTTTTCTTATGCAAAACTTGAGAATCATTTGGGGACTTTCTATGGACTAATTCTCAAGGGCATAAGGGGTTCCAAATGGTTTCTTGTGATATCTGTTATAGGTCTAAATAAGTTGGGGGCCTTGGTTTTCTTGACATCAAACTCCAAGGACAAGCTCTGTGTCAAGTGGTTAATTTGTAGCCTTGAAGGTAATGAGGCTTGGAATATTTTTCTCTGGAATTGCATTTTTCAAGGATCTCCTTTAGGTAGGAAAGCTTGGAAAGGTATCAAATTATAATACCTTATTATCTTCCCTTTTTGAGTTAAAATTGGGGGTATATTCATTGCCCAAATAATTTGGAAATCTTGGTAGTTTCTTAAACCACACCTAATTTGGAAGGGAGATGTATTCATATCTAGTTTTCCTATTAACTCTCATTCTCACTTTGGTGGTCATATTTTCAAATAAGGAATCAAGTTCGTGGTTGATTTATCTGCAAACACTCCATATCTTTTTTTTGGGGGGTTTCGCTTATTAAATTCTATCCTTAACATCGAGATACAAAACCAATCACGAAAAATTATTTCTTGCATACCTGATGAATATGTGCACAAGGTTAGCATCACCTCTATTGTTCCATAGTGGTGAGACTATAATTTTCCCATTGCTACATCTTTTTGCCACTACAAACCCCATTTAGGGTACTCCTTATTGGCCCCTCGGTCTGTATCCACCGACATTTTTAATCATTCTTGGAATATTACGTCCCATGATTCTATTTAGAAATGTTGGTTTAAGAGGGTTTAGAACATTTTTGTCAAATGGAAAAAATCTCATTTTTTGTGGTGTATTTTACATCAGGGGCACCCAGTAGGGATCGACTCAAGTATATGGATCTTAACCACACTTTCCTAGTCTACCATCAACCAGAGTCTATCAAACACATTTTTTGTTTTTTCCCTCAATCACTCTCAACGTGGAGTTGGATTCATACCATTTTTCATCCCTTTTCTCTAGAGTTCTTTACCTGGAAAATGCTTCTTTTGGGGGAATTGACCTTATTACCTACCATTTACAAAAAAAAATTGACACATCTTCATAACAGATATTCTTTTTCATCTTTGAAAAGACAGAAATAATTCCATTTTTAATAATGTTCTTCGGATAGAATTTTTTTGTTACTAATAAAGAGGTTTTTCTCTCCACTGTGATGCTCCAGATCCATAACCAGGCCAAGAAATTTTGGCTAGAGGTTGAGCACCTCCAGGATTTCTTGAGCACTCATTCATCACCCCTTGTACATTCAATCATGTGCCTCTAGATGTTCTTGTCTTTCATCCCTAATTGCCCCATTTGAACCACTCTCCTCCTCTACCTTGGGCCGGGGGCTTCACAAACGGTGCTCTCAAAGCTGACAAAGCCCTTATCCTGACTGAAATTGGTCTCCGACTCTCATCCCCCTTCCCCTGCTAATGGTGGAGTCTTTGGTTGGCTTGGTGATTTTGGTGGCACTGGTTGGAAATCCCTCGGTAGGGTAAATTCCCTCCATTTACTCTTGCCATTTATTCCTCTTAGCCATCTTCTAATAATCCCGAGTAGTAGCAACAATAACAAAAACAACAAGAAAGTAGGTGGGAGCCCATCCCACACTTGGCTCACCCATATGGTTCTGGTTGGGGTGATAAACTTGACATGACCTTTTGCCCCCTCCTTCATCCCCCATGTTTTTAGTTATGCTTAGTTTTCTGATATGTGTTTTGTTCTCCTTTCTTATTAATGTCTACACTTTGATTATGGTTGTGATGTAATCGGCCTCTTTCTGAGGCCTATCTAGCTCGATGTGATTGGCGTTACAGGGTGTGAATTTCTCCACCTATTTTTATGATCAAATTTTTATATCTCTTGTGTGTGTGTGTGTGCGCGTGCGCGTGTGTGTGTAAGTGCACTTTTCAATCAAAATTTATATATTACCTAATATGATAAAGGATATGTTTATTAATTCCTCATGAAAAGAAGAGGGTTAGTGAGATATAATTCAATCCTTAATCCTTTCTAAATTGATAAACGAATTACATTGCTCAATTTTAACAATATAAGATTTTTGTTAATGATCTCTCCATTCGATTTTTTATGTTATATTTTTGGTATTATTAACTAAATTTTATTAAAATATAATTAGTATATTTTGTTTCTTTATTATTATTATTGGTAAAATGTTTTGGTGGGAGCTTACCCGAGTTTACACAAAAAAGGCTCAACAGCCAAAATAATAACATAGAAACATTGTGGTTGTTTGATCTATGGGGTCCACACCCCTGACCCACAAGAGAAAAAAGTGGACATTTAATTTTCATATGTGATTAGTTAATTATCATGGTATTAGTGTGTTTATGTGTTTTAATGATTATTGGTTCAAAATAAATTCTTATTTGCAATTTTTTCCCGTGTTTATAAATTTTTAAATTATTCATCTTATATTGTTGACAAGGTCTCTACCTTATTTTCGATTATCAACTTTTTATTCGTCTATGTGTGGATCATGTTCTTCCTATTTTATTCTAATTTTTTTTTCTCCTCTATTTGCTTTATCTCTCTTCCCCTAATTTCTAACTTATTTTGCATTATTATTTTTATTTTCCTAGGATTATGATTGTTTTTATATGTATAAAAAATGTCATTCACTTTTTGTGGGACCTTTCAACCCAAATTTGATCGAATCTCGAGTTTTTATGGTTTTTCTTTGTTACCTTTCCCACTCGTTATACGTTGGCCTACATGTCTACATAGTCCTAATTTGAATTTAATATGTTTATAAATATAAAGGTGGACTGTGCATTTATGATAAAGAACACACAAGAAGAATTTGATCTGCTTATTTTTAGATATTTAGTTAACATTTACACATAAATAAACATAATGAATTGAAATTGAAATGCATATAATAAACACATCAAGAAGACTTGAATATGATAAAATTATAAATCAATTAAACATAGATCAATACTATAACTTATCATTAATGGTTTCAATTTCAAAATACATATCTCAAGACAACTTCTTTAATATCACAAATTGTCCAGGTAAGCTAATGAGACCACACTAACAATAGAAACGAAATGCGATCTCACTTCACAATGCAAAAAGACCATTCAATTAGCCTTTTCCAGGACACGAGATGTGCAATAGGTGCCACCCCTTAGACTCACTTTGTGGCATACCATCTCGTTGATATTTAGAATGCTATAGGTCTCCATGCCTTTACCAATGGAAAAATACAAAATTACTTATATTTTCCTTGCATACATTATGTTTTCATGCATTTTTTCTAGCCCAAAAATTTAAAATTTGAAACATGACAACTAAGCCAAATGTGAAAACATGCTTCAAAATCTCCCTAAACCCCTCTCTTGGTCAATTTTTCTTCTGTATCATGATCATACCGACCTTGTGGGTCCTCCTAATATTTTAAACACACATGCACAATTATTTTAAGTAATGTAACAAGGTTGTTTCTTTCATTGCAAAGTGCAACAAAAGACTAGTTCTCTGGTAGGCTTAGAAAGGCCAATTGTGGTCGTTTCAAGGCATGCATCCTCTAGGAAGGTTTCAAAATCTCGTAATAATATAGAGTTGGTATTGGAGATCCTATAATATGTTTGAAGTGGTTTGGGAAATTTTAGGGAAGATTTGGTGGTTTAGAGATAATGTGTACAAAAGTGGGTTTGCATATACAAGGAATACATGGTCAAAATATGAACTGAACTTCTCCAGGACAATTTTGGGAGCTACGTGAGGATTTATAAGGAAAAAAATATGAAATGGAAATATGGAGGAATCATAGTCGATCCAGGACTTGATAGTTTCTTAAAACACTTCAATCTTTACAGCACATCCTACTTTCCCGAAGAAAAAAAAGCCAATTTTTTTAATTTGAAAGAAGAATTAGGTTCTAAAACCTATTAAATTTATCTTATAAGGTTTCTTGAAGTCGAGAATCATATAAATTTTCATCTCAACATACCTCTTCAAGATTTGAGATCAAAGTTTTCAAGTCCTCTCTAGTGCGAGTGTATTGATAGCATACTTAACCAAATTTTTGATTTCTACATGTCAAATTATTTCTCAAAGAAAAAATTTATTTCCCTCTTGTACCTTTTACAAGGTAGTAGAGGGGAAAAAGCGTGTGCCCATGATAAAGCCCCCTCTTTTGTCCTTCATGTGACCCTCCTCAACCTAGCAAAGTGCTTATCTAGCTAACCTCATTTCCCCAAGCCCGCTTTCGATTGTTGTCAAGTTTCATCATCTTCTCAAAGTTCCATTTTTTTTCCCTCATGTTCCTTTTTCCAATGGGATAGATGGGATATAAAATATCACCCACAATCAATATCCTTCCGAGGTTATTCATGCGACCATTTTTCAGCCTCCTAGGAACTTGACTAACATTGTCACCCTCATGCACACTTCACCACAGGCTTCCAAGTGTCATTATCCTAGTCTAAACACCATTTTTGTCCCTTGTGTCCCCTTACTCCATTAAATTTTTTTTAACTCAACATAAGCTCCACTCAATCTCATATCGATGCGGATCAAACCACGCTTAATTGGGAAACATAAAAGATAAAAAACAAAGTGTTTTTAAGTTATCTCCTCTGCATTGTTCACTCTTTCACCATTGTTGCTGATGTTAATTCTTCAAAATTTAAGAATAAATGATGCATACTTCCCAATATGTTCCCTAATAACCATGACCATGAATCCCAAGTTTTGCACATGGCCCTCCGTCCAAAAATTGAAGCACGAGATCCCGATGTGAAGCTAAACGTAAATTGAGCTCATTGTTCTAAAAAAATTGGTCACTTTGAAAATAATTTAATGGCTGCCATGACATAATAAAAAAATGACAGTGATACCATTATTTATCTCCCGAATAACTAGCGGACGAAATCACTTTAAAATTGGAGAAAACGATCCTAAAAAAATCTAGTTTCACGTAAGCTATTTTTGTGAAATGAAGTAGATGATTTTAAGGGATATTTAGGACTAATTTTTCTCTTAGTATTCTTCTTTCCTTGAATAATTATTCACTTTCCCAAATATCTGGTAGGTGAAACCATCCGAAACGTGGAGCAAAGGATCTTGAAAAATCTAATTTTATTGGAGCCATTTCATTCTCGATGGCATTGTTAATTTTTCAAGATGTGGTGGACTGATTTTTATTATTATTATGCCCATTATGATGAAAAAATAATTTTCCCACTCATCCAGATGAAGGAATCATCCAAAATTTGGAGCAAGGAATCCTAAAATAAAACCTAGAATTCCAAGACTATTTTCATCACAATCGACATATGAGGTGCTTTTACTAAATAGTATGTGTTCATGGAGAGTACGTATACAAATATAAAGGATAAAAATGAGTTAATTATAAAAAAATTGTCCTCCGGATAGGAAAGGAACATCGGTGAATGAAAACAATGTAAAATTGCTAAATATAATGAGTCTTGGCTAGAACTCGCTGAAAATATAGTTTCCAATTTCAGCCTAGAAAGATTTGGTAACTCCATTTTTGTTTATATTGTTGATTTTTTCCATCATATCAATATTTTGAGGTTTTCTCATGGTTTGAACTAGGCCAGAAACAATCTGTAGGTTCTTAAAGCATCACTTTAAGAGATCTCATCACAACACAATTGGGTGAAAGGAACCTACTCATTCCAATTATGACAGAGAGAGTAATCCTAAGCATGTTTACATCATTAAGGAGACATAATTTACATGAATCCTCTCTCCAAAGGTTAAGATCATCATATTAATTATATTGGGATGAAAAATGGATCAGAGTGAGTCACTGTGTGTGAAAGACAATCATTTGGGAATTGGGAGAAACCAGGAACATCATGGGATATGAAAATGATTTAAACATCAAGAGATTCATTCAAGTCCAAGTTATCAAGATAATGATGTGATAAGTTCACTATGAGTGAGGAAGGAAGCCATCTCAAGAAATGCATACCTCGAGCAGTGTTTCTAAACACTTGATCCATGCTTGATAATGATATCACATTTTGCAAGTCAAAGAAGATGGAATTTTTAGTGTTTTAGTGCAGTGCGGGAGATTGGAACATGGAATTCATTCTCATTCATTCCTTCGGGGATCATTCTTTCTATCAAGAAGAGGTCACCTATTTATATGAGGAACATATGAGTAGGAGATGTATGATTTGATCTCATTCAAGAAGTTCTCTAGAGTTGGGAAAAACGAAAAGCTATGATCTTCATCCAGAGCATCATAGTCATAAAAATGGGCAACCATCTCTACTTCATTTTTTTTTACCCACTTGGTAGTGTTATTAAACACTCATTAAAAAATTTTGGTGTGATCATGCCTTGAGGTGAAAGGATATTGCCATCACCTCATTCCATTCCAACCAGTGGCCACTCCTCAAGAATTTCACTTAGGGGTAATCCTTTCACCCTCACGATGAAGGCCTATTTTATTTAAGTGAGGAACAAACATCATGAGGTTTGAGCATCATGTATTTTTCTATCATGATCATTGGAGTCATTTGTGAAAGCTAAAGGATCAAGAAACAAATCCTCACCCTCATGGTGAGATCAGAAATAACCATCATGAGTGATGCCCGTAACCATCTCAAGATCACATTAAAATGTCTCACAATAGGGTTCCTAAAAATCATTCTGTAGTCTAGAGTGTTCATGCACCTTACGGAAGGAGGAAATTGTGATAAAAATGCGTCAAATCGGTAGGGTTATCCATTAGAAAAGTTCCATCTTCATCATATCAGTCAACCCCTTCTCTCTCTCTCTCTCTCTCTCTCTCTCCATATTCTAATTTTCAATTAAGAATGTACTTGTAACTATTTCTTTCTATTCACTTAAGTGACCCTTAGCTAAACATTATAAGATTCCTTTCTCCAATAATAAGAAAGGACTCGCTTCCTAAGAATATGAAATTTCACAAGTGATGATGAGCACATGTGAAAGGTCATGTGGGGGTAGATGAAAGGACAATTTGTAATGCTATAAATTGGAATGGCTTCTCCATTCCAAGGGGTTGACAATTGTTGATTGAATGTATGTTTTTGAGATTACCACTTCTACATCAAGCAATAAAGCTGCAATTCTTCTATTTCTTTGTCAATGTTCCTCTACTCTCTCTACTTTCCAATTTTGTGAGCATTATGATCTTGTACAACCAAGAAGGAACTTTGTGTCCTTGATTGATATATTTGTAGAACTTTGTGTCTCTTATTTATCGGTCTTGTTAATGGCTTACATTATTGTGTTCTTCTAATTGAATGTGGACCTACTCTATTATTGTATGTGAACTCTACTAGTTCCTACTCACAATAGTAACCCTCTCTCTCTTTATTTCCCCACTCCCCTTTATCTCTCTTTTCTACAAATTTTCCTTGTACTTTGTACAAGCATTTTCCATAGGTTCATTGGAGTGTTCCTGTGTGATCCCTAGTCTATTGGCCATCCCACATATTTTAAATAGTCTAGGTAGTTTGTATTCAATAATTGGAGCCTCCCAATATACAAGAAGGAGAGGCTTAGCCCCATACAATTAGTGAAAACTCAATAATTTGCAACATGAAAAATTATTTTGCCAACACATTACATATCACACACCCTCTCATTATTCTAATATTTGACCCATTATATAGGGTGAAACAGGTAGTTACCGATGGGTACAACCTCTCAATACATTTATTTGGTATTTTAATTATGAATTGTAATTCAATCGTTATTTTAAAGTCTTTACAATTTTATTTTTAACCGATCATTCTTTGGGTTTTATTCACTTGTTCACATGTAAACACTTTTAGATCCTTATGTACTTTCTTTGGATTTAGTCATGAAACATTATCCCCTTGTAATTGTTAGTTGTTTTCCTCATTAGGAAAGTGTGGGTTTAAAGCATACAACACAATATGTGATTAGTGAAACATATCTAAATATCTATTTTAATATAATCAAATCTTTCCCATATTTTTCTATTAACATCACAATAAGTCCATTTAACTTTAACTTCTTTAATTTCTCTATTTCTTAATTTTCTAGTTCTTTCTTCAAGAATTTCTTCTGGTTCAATTTTAAATTCACAACTAGGTTCAATGCTTATATTTTTCCAATCAATTACATGTTCAGAGTTATACACATATTTCTTAAGTAAACTAACATGGAAAACATTGTGGATTTAGGATAATTCATGAGGTAAAGAAAGTCTGTAAGCTAAATCTTCAACTTTTCCTAATATTTCAAAAGGACCACGAAAATTCAAAGAAAGTTTATCATAATTTCCTAACTTTAATGAGCTACATTTGGGTTTCACTCTAAGAAAAACTTGATCACCAATTTCAAAGGTTTGAATAGATCTTTTAGAATCACCCCAACTTTTGTATTGACCTTGGGTAGATTTCATGTTTTGTTTTTCATTTTAAAATATCTCTTCCATCTCTTTTAATTGTTCAATTTCAAATCAAGCTCTTTAAATTGGATCGGACCAACAAATAGAGGTATTATAGTTTCTACCATAAATTGTCTAAAAAGGTGGCATTTTAATAATGGAACGATACACATTGTTATAATAACATTAAATCAAATGGAGATAATATTCTGAGTATCGAGGCATTTCAATAGTATACATTGTCACATGTATTCCTTTATCCTATAGATTCTCTCGGTTTCATCACCTGATTTAGGGTGATAGGAAGTACTTAAACTTAATATTGTTCTTAGTTCACTAAAAAAATATCTTCAAAATGTAGAAGCAAATCAAGGATCATGATAAAATATTAAATTCTTAGGAACACTATGTAAATGAAAGATCTATTTCACACACACGTGAGTTATATCCTCTGAAAGGATTTGATCTTCACATGTAAGGCGTGCATCGTTTTGGTTTATATATCAACCACAAATAATATAGTATCATGGACCCTATGGGTATAGGGTAAACATATGATAAAATTCATGGTTACATATTCCCATTTCCAATCAGGTATCGAAAATAGATGAAGTTGACCAAGTTATCCCCATTACTTTGCTTTAATATTTTGACAATTCGGACATGGGTACATATATGTGAATATCTTATTTCATCTTAGAAAAAAATAATGTTTCTTAATTGAAAGATAGATCTTTTGAAAACATGGGTGACTAGCTATGTGTATATCATGATAATTTCTTAATATTTGTCTTTTGATCTCGAGTGCAAATCAGGTGATACATAATTGTCCCTTGTAGTACAATAGACCATTCGATCCAATAATATAAGAATTGAGGTGATCAACCATATGCACATTAGATGTATGATTGAGAAATCCTTCATACATATCATGAAAGAAATCATCCATGGATAAATGTGATTTGATAGATTTTTCAAACTCACTACGTTCCGAGATATAACATTTTCATAAATATGTCTCCTACTTAAAGTGTCAACTACCACATTTTCTTTACCTAGAACATATTGAATATCAAAATATTATCTTATTAATAATTTGATCTATATTATTTGTCTCATATTTAGTAGGGGTTGAGTAAATCTATGTTGGAGGCTTCAATGATCTATTTTCAGTATAAATTTGTTTCCTAGTAAATAATGTCTCCATATCTTAAGGGCGTGAACAATTCCAAGTAACTCTAGATCATGGGTTGGATAATTATTTTTAGTTGGGAGTAACTTTCAAGATTCATAGTAGATCACTTTATCATTTTGCATTAGTAGTCCTCCTACACCCAATCCAAAATCATCAGTAATCACAACAAAAGGCTTTGTAAAATAAGGGAAACTTATAATTGGAGCACGATAAGAACTTATTTCAATTGTTAAAGGCTTGATCGCACTCTATGGTCCACCTAAATGGTTTTTCTTTTCTTGTTAAATCTATTAAAGGTGTGTCAATATTGGCAAAATTCTTAATAAATTTATGATAAAATCCTTATAAACCTAATAAGCTTATAACTTCATGAGAAATCCTTTGTATTGACCATTATTTAATAACATTTATCTTTGCGGGATTCAAGAAATACCTTTTTCCCGATATAATGTGTCCCAAATATGATATTTTTGTTTAAAGAATTTCATATTTTCTTAACTTTGCATACAATTAGTTTTTTACTTAATGTTTCTAATGCCAATTTGATATTTTGTTCGCGATCTTTCTCATTGTATAATATATCAAAATTTCATCCAAAAATATAAATATAAAACTTCCAAATAAGGTCTAAACACACCATGCATTAAGGTCATAAAGGTTAAAGGGGAATTGGTTAAACATGGTGACATTACTTCAAACACATAATTTCCATAACGTGTCCTAAATGCATTTTTGAAATATCAGTTTCCTTGAAATGTATTTGATGATAACGTGATCCTAGATTAATTTTTTAAAAATGTTTGACACCATTCAATTGATCTAGCAGTCATCTTTTCTTGGTAGAGTGTATTTTTTTAATGGTACATTTATTTGATTGGTGGTAATCAATGCATAACAACATAGTAACATCCTTTTTCTTCACAAATAACACTGGAGAACCCCATGGAGAAACACTAGGTCATATTTTTCCTTGTTTCATAATTTAGCTAATTGATTTTTTAATTCGTAATTTTGGGATTGATTGGTGAGAAGGATATTTTGATATGGGTTTAGTTCTAGGAATTATGCCTATGACATGTTCTACATTTATTTTTTAAAGGAAGATCGTTGATCTCATCAAGGAATACATCCATGAATTCTTTTACTACAAGTTTAATATTGATATCTAACTTGAATTTATCACCTTGTTGAATAACCGTAGCACAAAAAAGTTTGCAATTTTATTTACACCATTTTTTATTGTATGGATGATATATATTTTATGGTTATGGTTCATTTCTCCCCTCGTAGGAATTTAAAGTCTCCTCATTTTCTTTCTTAAAAGCACATGTTTGTTTTCATCCAATATCTAGTCATTATTCCTTTCCGATAATCTCATACCTTTGATAGCATTATAGTTTCCTAAGTTTAAAACATGAAAATGATCATAAGTTTTAAGTTTATCTAAGTAAAAAGGTAAATCCCCAATAATTACATGTCAGAGTGGTCTACAATTGAGGATTGTGACTAAATAGGATTGAATGCATAAACCAAAAACTTGTGTTGAGAAGTGAAATAAAAAAACATAAAAGGAATGATAAACAAATCATATCAAGCCACAAATAATTTAGATGATAATTAAACACAACACTCAATAATATGAAAGCAATTCTCCAGAATAACTTTACATAAACCTTTGCAAACAAATGAAACAACAATATCATATATTATTATGGAACTCTATGAAGTACAATGAGAAAGGTCCTTGTTTATATAGGAAGGAAGATCAATCTAAGAACCATTCAAGGTCATAGATCTAGCCATAAATCAAGGAAATAACTATCATCAAAGAACTAGTCAACACCATAGATCAAGGAAAGAACTATGCCAAACACCTAGATAATATCTTCCTAATATCTAAATAAGATAAAAGAAATATCCACACACATAAATGGGTGAGGATAAATAAAAGATAAGATCAATAAAATACCTAGGTGAACATGAGATAAGATAAATACCTACTCTAACACCCATCCTCAAGTGAAGTTAGGGGCCCAAAATAAAATTTAAATATCCATAATACGAGTCCCAACAACTAGGCTTGATCAGGTACTCATGTACATTATATCCATGAAGAAATCTCAAACCAAAAGTAGGAAATAATCATGCTAGAAGGAAAAATAAAGAAAACGAATAAGAATAAGGAAGATGTTATCACAAACACCCCCAAGAACAAATTCTAAAACCCCAAGAATTCCACACAACTCAAGGTAGTGAGATGATGCAAAAGGCTTCGTAAAGATGTTGACAACCTACTATTGAGTTGGAATGTACTCCAAGAAAAGAACTCCATCCTAAATGTGCTTTGACGAATGAAGTGTATGTGAATCTCAATATGCTTGGTCTTGGGTGCTCAATAGGGTTGCAAGAAATGTGAATTTTACTTTGGTTGTAACAAAAAAAGTACATATCGCTGAATCTTTGAGAAGCCAAACTTTGTCAATATCTGTCGAAGCCAAAGAATATGTTAACTCGCTATAAGTATTGCATTGTACTCTGCATTTGAAGATGAAATTGTAATAGCCTATTGTTTTTTACACACCTAGGTAATTGGAGAAGAACCAAGACAAAAAAGGTATCCATAAGTGAATGTCTATCATCAATAAAACCTTCCCAATCTAAATCTATATATCTAAAAACTTAGTAGAACCCCTAGTGTAGTGTAGTCCAAAGTGGGAAGTGCTCTGAAAATAGCAAAAAATACTTTTAGTAGCCTACCAGTGACTATTATGAGGATAATGTGAAAACCAAGATACAATCCCTACTATAAATGAAATATCAGGGCGAGTATGGTTCAAGTACATGAGACTTCCAACCAATTTCTTATACAATGTAGGATCACAAGTGGAGTGGTACATGTAGAAGTAAGAGTAACCCCAAATTGAAAAGGAGATGGAATTGACTTTCTATCCACCATATTAAAACGTTGAAGAATATCATGGATTTACTTTTTCTGACTCAAAAAAATTCCTGAATTTATTTGAGAAATCTACAAACCAAGGAAATAATTCAATAACCCAATATTTGTCATGTCAAACTCTGTGGAAATATCCCTCTAAATAATCTAAATGTGGGAAGGAGAGCTGTCGGTAAGTAACGGATCATCAATATACAATACGACTATCACAATATCCTCTCCAACATGTTGTATATATATTGTATGATCGGAGTGGAAACAAACAAAACCAGTAGATAGAAGAAAATAATCCATCTTATCATATAAACTTGATACCGTAGAGAGAAATTTGGAGTCTACAAACAAGATAAGAGTCATGAAAAAATCTAGTAGGTTGTTCCATGTATATTTCATCTTGTAAATCTTCATGTAAGAAGGTACCCTTCCACGTCCATCCGGTATATGGGCCACCTCTATGATTCAACAATAAAAGTACAAGGTGTAAAATCCATCTTGGAAATGGGTGCATAAAATCTCGAGTAATCTATACCTTTAACTTGTGAAAAACCCTTTGTAACAAGATGATCCTTATACTTGTCAATGGACCCATTAGCTGTATTTGGATCAGCATACCCACTTACACCTAACCATATTTTTCCTTTATGAAGAGATACCAAATCCCAAGTATTATTCTTCATCAAAGAGAATAATCAACATCTATTATATCATCCCACTCCAAAGATCCCATGAGCCTATGAAAAAGACTATGGATCCTCAGAAACTACTTAACACAAAAGTTAGAACTTGTAGAATGTGCATGATGATTTCTAATGGGTGGAAGATCATGTATGAAAGGTGTTACATCATAAAATTTATTATGATCCCACTTAGCCATAGTGACAACATCATTGAGAATAATATCCCATCGGAATTTATAACCTCATTATAACCCTCCTCAAAGAAGGGATCCTCAAGATGACATAAATAAGAATAAGAAGGCATGGATGAACACAAATAATCATGAGGAGTGAAGCGCTCATCAAATTGAACATGTTTTCGAAATATAACCTCATGAGTATCAAGATCTAAAATTCGATAAGCTCTCATGTCCTCATAATACCCTACAAAGATCAAGGGTTCCTCTTCTTATCCAAGGATTTCCTTTTCTTCTTTGGCACAAATGCCCAATCATGGCTCCCAAAGACTCAAAAAAATGAGACATCGGGATTAGTTTTGGAACAAGCTTCCTTTGGAGTCAAATGTTCAAGTGATTTATGTGGTGTGTGATTTTAAATGTAGTTAGCACAATTAACTACTTATGCCCAGTATATAGGAGGTAAATCTATAGAATGCATCATGTAGTTATCTATTTCCTTCAAATTTTGGTTCTTCCATTCTACTAAGCCATTCTGTTATGGAGTATGACGAACATAATGTTGATGAATAATTCCATGAGTTGCCAAAAAATCATAAAACTCTTTGCTAAAATACTCCCCCATTATTAGTGTGAAGGTTCTTTATGCAACTAGAAGATTTTTCTCAACCAAAGCCTTGAATACTTGGAAATGTGAAAAAACATAACTTTTTTACTTGATAAAATAAACCCAATTACACATCGAGAAATTATCAATAAAGGTAAGTGCATACTTATCTCCATTGAAAAAGTGGGTAGGAAAAACCATCAATTCACTATGCACAAGCTCAAGTGGTGAAGAAGCTCTCTTGGAAAAATTATTAGGAATGGATCTTGGTGTTGTTTCCTAATGCACATCTAGGTCAAAACTATCTTAAGACAAGAAACTATAGGAAGACCATAAACCATACCATGAGTGCTCAACTCCTTTAAATATTTGTAATTGAGGTGACCAAATCTCTTATGCCAAAGCTTACTCTCTTGAATCACGTATGAGAAACCAATCCTTTCCCTATATAGGAAGTTTCATCAAAACCCTCAAAGTGATATAGTTTATAACAATTATCAATAATACCTTGAGAAACAAATTAATGAGGTTCCAACAAAGTTCATACTTCTACCCCATGTGGTGTAAATTCAATGTTTTACCTTGACCAAAATGACAAATTTGATATACATAAAGAAAATTTGTAGGATGTTAGGAACATATAAAGTATCTTGGATATTGTCACCATCAACGTGTATGTCACATTTTAGATTATTAGAAATAAAGGAAGAATCTCTTACCTCTATTTTTCAAGTAAAACTCAAACCTAGAGATACAAAAGACTCCTTGGAAGAAGACATGTGATGAGAAGCACTAGAATTTATAACCCAACTATCTGCAAGTGGTGAGTGAGATCTCCCAATAACATTAAGTGATTTGTCATGTTGATTAGAAGGAGGAGTGGAGATATAAATTTTCTGATTTCTTTATTGCATCATTTAAGGCTTGCATTCGCTTGTAACACCTATGTTCTTCATGACAAATACCACCACAAAAAGAGCATAAAAGGATAGATTTATTCTTGGATTTAGAAGATTCCTTAGATTTAGAGTTGTTTTCTTTGGGTTTAGGATCATTTGGAGACGGATAAGGGATGAACTTGGATTTACCTTTTGGTTTCCCTTGCACTTAGGATTATATGCTACTAATGCTTTTTGATAGGTGGAAGACTCAAGGTTAGAAAATTTTGATTCTTCCTAGTAATTCTTTCACAAAATGTTTCTAAGTTAGGCATTTTGAATGTGTCACCTAAGGCATCTATGCTAGAAAAAAATGTAGATTAAAATATTTAGAATGGACCTCTCAACTTGGATAAAATTAAGTAAACACACTCTTCACTTTCTTATCTCTTCCACTCCCCTTCAATTTTATCAACAAATTCTTGAACTTAGTAAGATAGTCTATAATTGATGGAAAATCTTCAAGATTAAGAGAGGTGATCTCAATTTCAAGTTGCATGGCTCTCATGTGATCCACCTTACTAAATAAACCCTCCAATTTCTCCCACATTTTGAAAGGAGAGTGACATTTTTCTAAATGAAACAAAAGAATATCACTTACATAAGCTCTTATCAAACCCATACACTCATCAAATTTGAATTGATACTAAAATTTCTCATATTCTCTAGTGAACATTGGTTGTTATAAAGAAGTTAAATCCCAAAATCCTTTCGTTTAAGGATTTTTTCCATTCTTGATTTCCATGTGTGGTAATTATTTGTAGTTAATGGCTCAACTTGATCTAGTGTAGAAGTAGATAAAGATGTCATTCTCAAAAATCACCAAAAAATGTAAGATTCAAACAATGCAACAAGACACCCTAGATTTGGCACTTTATAATTTTAGTGCATTTTTCAAAATAAATAGTTCCAATGGAATAAACACAAAAAAAAGTATTTTGAAAAAATAACATTTCTCAAAATCAAATAGATATAAAAGGAACAATAACACACCAAGCCAAGAACAAAATGCTAGTCAAACACCATGCATAAGATGAAAGCAATTCGAAAACAAATAAAACTTTGCAAAAAATGAGAAGTAATATCATATATTATTATGGAACTCAATGAAATACAAGCTTTTGCTTATATAGTTTGTGCTCTAAGAACCAATGTTTATTTAAAAACTATATAAAATAACTAGTCATCAAATTACTTTTAAGACTATAAATTAAGGAGAGAACTAGATTATCATATGTACAATACCATAGATCAAGAAAAAAACTAGTCAATACCATAGATCAAGTGAAAAACTATAAACCACTAGTTAATATCTCACCTCATCCAAATAAGATTTTTAAGATCCACATAAGTGGGTGACCTCAAAAAGGTAATAAAGTACCAAGAACATCAAATAAATCTCTACTTTAGATGTGAATTTTCAAGTTTGTGCTTTAAATTTATTTAAAATCAAAATACCCCGAGAACTTTTCTGGAAAAAAATTTCCAATTCTATATCTACAAAATAGATGTAAAATCCATGCTAAAAAAAAACCAAAACCATTTTTTTTTACCCTTTATATTTTAAGATACCGACCTTGAAAAGAATTTCTAAGATCCTCAAATTCTCACAAGATATGAACTCTGTAAATAAAAAAAAGAACTAGAATCAAGTGTGTAAAACCCATAAAAACCCAAAAATTGTTTTTCTTACCCTTTTGCCTTCGACATTTCCAAAAACCTCAGCAAACGGGAACTTTGTAAAACAAAAGAAAAAACCTAGAGATGGTTTTCTTGCAATTTTTTCTCCCTAACATGTATTTCAAAACCTTGGCATAGATTTTTTAAAATCTTAAGATCCTCGCAAAACAGGAGCTATGCAAAATAAAAGACAAAAAACCTAGAACCGAACACAAAACCCAAAAAACTAGAAAATGTTTTTTCCCTTTTGCCTCAAAAAAAGTCTCCATCATAGGTTGAGTTTATAGTAGTTTTTGGGGTTTTCCACATTTTGAATCCAATAGAGTCCTATTTTTTGAAATAAAAATGCACGCTGCAAAAAAATACTAAGAATTTTAAATATATGAATGTAAAAACTTTGTTTTCAAAATAAAACTTATAGAAAATGTCAACAACAATCTCTTGCCTCTATACCATAAATGGAACGATAAACAAATCATACCAATCCACAAATAACTAAATGTTAATTAAACACCACACTCATTAAGATGAAAGTAATTTTCACCGAATAACTTTACATAAACCTTTGCAAACAAATGAGCAATAATATCATATATTATTATAGAACTCTATACAAGTACAATGAAAAAGGAATTACTTATATAGGTAAGGAAGATCAATCTAAGAACTAGTCAAGGCCATAGATCATGCCATAAATCAAGGAAAGAACTAGTCATTAAAGAACTAGCTAACTCCTTAGATTTAGGAAATAACTAGTCATCAAAGAACTGGTCATAACATAGATCAAGGAAAGAAATATGCCTAACAATATATGATATTTTTTCTCATTTGTTTTCAAAGGTTCATGTAAATTATTATGATGAATTAATTTTATCTTATTGAGTGTGGTGTTTAATTAGCATCTGAGTTCTTTGTGGCTTGGTACAATTTGTTTATTGTTCCTTTTATGGTATCAGAGCGAGAGATTGTTGTTGACATTCATTTGTAATTTTTATTTTGTAAATTATGGAACTCTTTGAAGTACAATGAGAAAGTTCCTTGCTTATATAGGAAAGGAATATTAATCTAAGAACCAGTCAAGATTGTAGATCAAGCCATAAATCAAGGAAGAACTAGTCAAAGATTTAGGAAAGAAATAATCATCAAAGAACTAGTCAATACCATAGATAAAGGAAGGAACTATACCTAACAACTAGATAATAAATTCATAATATCTAAATAAGATAAAATAAATATCCACACACATAAATTATTGAGGATAAATAAAAGATAAGGTAAATAAAGTACCTAGGTGAACACGAGTTAAGGTAAATACCTACTCTATCATTCTGGGACAAACATTGACAAACTATAAGAGATAAAAGGTATAGGTGTCTTCATACCTATACCTTGGGAACGTATACCTATGCTCTAGGCTCATTCAAATATATTCAATATGTATTCTAATAGTATTTAATACCTATACCTATACATTGGGGCTTTAGGCTTTATAAGCTTATCACTATGAAGTTGATTAATATCTATTGAGTTCATAAGGGAAGGTGTAAGTGCACGAAAAAGGAGTATGTTGGTGTTAAGAGTTATATATAGGTTGGCATTTTTGGGAAATTCAACATAACTGTATATGGGAAGGTGTGAAGTAAGGATTATCTCTGAAATATGTGTACATGAGAAAGGTGTTATAGATGTTAAGGATGAATGTGCTCATTAGTAAATCACTCATGATGAAGACCACATGTCAAAAGAGTCACGTAGTATAACATGAGGTAGGCATCGACATGAGGAACTACTTCACATATGATGTATTATGTATTGTGGCACAAAGGGTTATGTGTGAGGAGGTCTTAGTTAGTGAGCGCGCTGGAGGTTAGTGACAATGCAGGAGATAAGGGATAAAACAAAAATTCAAAAAGCATGCTTTAAAGTGGGAAATGCTTTAAATTTTCAAAAATAAAGTAAGTGTTTTAAAAGGTAAAAAAATTAAGGCGGTGGAGTTTTAAAGGTCCCAAAATTTATAAAAGGGGAAAATTAAGTTATTTATTACCTTGCATTCAAGAAGACTTGAGAAATTGAGATATTGAGTGATCTAGGGTGATAGAGCAAGAGAAGTAACAAGTAAACTAGAGCAACGTGTGGAAAGTGTTGTGTGCGGATCCTTTGTGGAAGGAAGTTTGAGCCAAGATTTGATTACAAAACTAGGGAACAAGTAAAAAGGGTTTATGAAATTCAATTTTAAGCAGCTAGGCTTTATACCACTTGGGTATTGATGTAATCCTAAAGGTTATGGAGTAGAAAAACTAGGGCACAAGCTGAGGTAAGAATGACACCCAAAAGAGCGAATACTTCATCATCGAGAGGAAAAAATAAGGCTCGAACAAATAGGGTTAAGGTTGAGGACCCATTGGAGGACATATACTCAGAGATGCAATACCCCTTGGTGTGCTTAGGGTTTAGATGTGGAGTCACAGCTCCCAAAATGTAATATTAGTGAGTATAATCCTAGGGCTTTGGGACATGAAGTGACCTTGAAGGTGGACATGTTAAAAGAGATTCCAGATAAGAGTAAAGAGAGGAAGGTATTGGTTGATGACTCAGTGAGGAGACTCCTAGAGAAATTAGGGGTTCCTTAAGTTATTTGAATTACCATTCTTCACAAAACCCAAACATTTATTTCAGTGGCTCATGTCTAGGGTACATGAGGATTATTTATCTTTCAGGGTCAAAGAATGAGGATCATAACCCAGCTTTATTGAATAGGTTATAGTGTTATGAGCTACATATGAAGACATAAAACTCAAGTTATGTTCGACAAATATTGATGAGTTATCCATACAATTACAATATAAAAGGGAGGAGGGGCCACGAGTATCGAAAATCTCATTGATCCACGACTAGGGTTGCATCTAATCTCGTACTCTGTAAATTAGGTGCCTCCGAGAGGTGGAATAATGTAAACAATTTCTTATACATTGTGCACATAATTTCTCACAAGACATATATGAAAGAGTGCATTATGTCACCAATGGGATAATAGAGGAGGCCAAGGCACAAAATGAAGAAGGATAAAAATTACTTGGGGCTCGATCCTCCTATTAATTATTTTATGGAAAATTAGAGTCCTAGATGGACCATATGAGAACATGTGGGTTCACCCACCAATGAACAAGTCCCCTATAATTCAGTTTGTAGGATACACCTGTGATGCCACAATCACCAATGTACATAAATCCAGGGTAGACAAGTGGTATAATAGGATGCATGTCCATGTTTGAGAATGAATGGTGTATACCGCTAGAATTACTAATAGATTTTAGGAGAATAGGAAAATTTTCAATAATGAAAAATTACAGTCTTTCCCACTTTAGAATGAAGTATGGAGAGATGGGTCCATGGTACAAAATACCATTTGCATTCACAGCTAATATTTCAAGTGCACAGTGAACCGAATAAGGATGCATAAAAGTTGAACTTTGATGCTAACAAGGTGGACTCTGATTAGAATACTTTGCATGCCACCTATAGGTATGATTCTAGGCCGACATACTTGAAGAATTTAGAGCTAAATACTTTGGATCTATACCCCCAGGTGAACGTCACAATAAAGGGGATGATATGTAAAGTTTTTTTCGTCTTGAGACAAAAAACCCATGGTGGAATAGAAATTTTGGTCACGAATACTTGCCTTCCACAATTAGGAAGAACTATTATGCCATCACTCAAGAGAGAACATGAAGAATCCCCTGAGGAAAAATAAGAGGAGGGTGGACTTGATCACTCATGAAGACAAAAATTTATCACAGAAGAAGGAGATGGGATGATGGTGCAAAGACTTCTCAGCCACCCAAGGACTATAAAAAAGGAAAAGGTCAAGCATGGAGAAGCGCAAGTGGTTTCTAGTGAAGAGGAGTATCTTGTGATAAATAAAAGGATGAAAATTTACTAAAGAGTTGAAGCGTGAATTTTCCAAGCAACTAGAGAAGAAAAAGGTGAAATAGGAAGCAAAATCTAGCATTAGGGAGGAAGAAACTAAAAAAATCATCCCAAGGAAAAATCACCAGAGTGTAAGGAGGTGCATGAGGAGAAGAAATCTGATGACACTTTTGTCATCAAGGAAGATAAGGGCATGGAAGGTGGGACTAGCACATGCCCCTTTACTCCAAGAAAGTGGAGGAAAAAATTGAAGGTAGTTAGAAAAAGGTGGACACCCCGATCACCACATATGGACTTTTTGGATGACCCTACAAAGGTTTTGAGGGTGTGATTATAGAGCATAATATCTATGGATAAATTATATGTTTGGGACCTAATAGATAAACATGGAGGGGTTCCACACACCAGGAAGATGATGTCCTGGAATTTCTATACGAATGCAAAATAACCTGAATTTTAAGTATGTGATAATTCCCTCAGTGTTATAGAGATAACGAGTGAACCTAGGAGGAAATACAAGAAGGTAGATCCAATGTATTAATAGATGAGAAGGCATGTAATTCCTTGAACAAGATGGCTACGAAATGTTACACATAGGAATTTGGATGTCGGGGATACAATTAGGGTGATGGTAGCAGATAAAAAGGACAAAGAGCGTGAGATTGAGAACCTTAAGAAGGGTATCCAGGAAGAACATAAGTGAAAACAAGGAATCTTATGACATAGGAGGACCAATGGTGAAACAAATTTTAGGTCAATGCCTAACCTTGGTGAACCAGGTGAGATGTGGCTATAATGATGAGATGGTGTACCTTGAGGACTTGGGTAGGGATGATTCTGGTAAACATTAAGAGTGGAAAGTGACCTACAACTAAAGAAATGGATAAGGAAAAGGAAGAAAATAAAGTAGTTGTTAAGGCCAGGATAATTGAACTTGAAGATTTGTTCGCACAGCTCAAGGAGGCAAGTACTAAAGTTGACTTGGATTTTAATAGGTGTCCGAAGTGCGCCCTTATCCTTAGCACGAGGTAAGTAATGAAGAAGCATAACTCAAGGTCATACAAAAAAATACACCCACTAAGATGTTGATTACTATATATTGAGTTTATGCAAAGAGGACCACACATAATTTTAGTGTGGGGTGAACTAGGCACAAGTGCACAAAAAAGGATTCTATTGGTGTTAAGAGTTATATAGGTTGGTGTGTTTGGGGAAATTCTACATAGGTGCATATGGGAAGGTGTGAAGTAATGGTGCTCTCTGAAATATGTGTATAGGAGAAAGTGTTATAGATGTTAAGGATGATGGTGCTCATAAGGAAATTTCTTTGGATGAAGACCACATGTCAAAAAGAGTCATGTAGTGTAATGTGAGGTATGCAGTGACATGAGGAACTACTTTACATATGGCCCAAAGGGTTATGTGCTACTTGAGTGTAGGGAGGCAGGTGAAAAAGGTATATGGCCTAGAAAGTAGTGAACATGTCGAAGGTTATGACTACAACATAGAAAGGGAGATAAGGGATAAAAAAAAGTGAAAAAACATTCTTTAAAGTGGGAAAACACTTTAAAATTTTAAAAAGAAAGCAAGTTTTTTAAAAGGATTAAAAAGTAATGTGGTGGAGTTTTAAATCACCAACAAGTTATAAAAGGTGGAAAATTGAGTTATTTTCTACCTTGTATTCAAGAAGACTTGAGAAATTGAGTTATCAGTGATCTAGGATGACAGAGTAAGAGAAGTAACAAGTAAACTAGAGCAGGTACGGAAAATGTTGTGTGTGGATCCTTCGTGGAAGGAAGGAAGTTTGAGCTGAGAGTTGATTACAAAACTAGGGCATGGGTAGAAAGGGCATATTTTCTTGCATGACCTTGAGTTATACTTCTTCATTACTTACCTCGACTAAGGATATGGTCACATTGTTGGCACTTTTTAAACTAAGTCATATTTACTACTTTCCTACTTGAGTTGAGTGAATAATTCTTCAATTTCATTTATCCTTGCCTCAACAACTACTTTATTTTATTCCTTTTCCTTATCCATTTCTTTAGTTGTAGAATCATGCCACTCTTAATGTTTACCAAAAGCATCCCTACCAAGTCCTAAACATACTCCATGTCATCCACTTGTTATCAACTAATTTTGAATTAGCAAAATTATTAAAAAATTGATTTTTTTTTTTTGAAATTTTTGAATCATCTTTCATCTATCAAGAGTTTCCTCATTTTTTTCATCTTGACATCCTAAGAAAATCCCTTTTCATTTCATCCCATTCCGATGAACGGTTCATTTTTTATGCTCAGTTCAAGTTCAAGATTAATTAATTAATATTTTAATTAATTTCCTCCTATTTTCCAAAAACAAATGAATTAATTTAATTTGGGGAAAATTAATTATTTATTTAAAATATTAATTAATATTTTAAAACCAAAGGGAAAAGCTTCTCGGATTTTTTCATGAATTCCAAATTGGCTCTCCACTTCTCATTTTTCCCTTTTTTTGGAAAATATTTCATTTTCCCCCGCTTGTGGGAAATTCCCTTGTTATTTTCCAGCACAACTAGATATCATATAGCTAAATATCTCCCATTTTCCCATGTGGATAAATGGAGGGGAATTTCCAACCCACTTTTCCATTGTCATGGGCAAATGGTTAAATTCTCCCTCTATTCTCCTAGAAATTAATGCCCACTACCCAAAGAAATTGGGAATTGGTTATTCAATAGGAAGAAAGAGGAAGTGGTTACAAATCAAGAAATCTTGAAACTCTACGAAAAAAACATGCAAGAGCAATATTGACAGAGAAGAAGATTTGAAGATTTTTATTTCCAAAGTTTATACGCTTAGGGAGGTAAACACGTACTAAACAATTTTTCAAAGACCAAGCATTGGCCATGCACACACTGAAAAACAAGATAATAGCCAAAAAAACTCACAAAACTCAATGTAAAAAGGCCACACACTTATCCACACACGTAGGCCTAGAACTCATTGGTTAATGATCCATCACATGGTCCTCACATGAAGAAATTACCACATAGGGGATAAGGCAACAAAGTTTATGCATTAACTCACCATACAAGCTAAAGGTAAATTCCATCTAAAGGTAGTAAAGGCCATGCATTCACCAACATAGGCCACACTAACTATCTTAGAAGATCCCACGTAGGCCCAAAACTAGACCACACATTTTCAAAGGAATACTGATCACGCATTAGCTGAGGAGATATCCACACAAAGTTGAGAAAGAAACAAAGCCACGCATTGGCCATATAGCTATCCACACTAGTCGAGAAGGTAATCCATGTTAGGGGAAAAATTATAAAATGTTGTCAAAGAATATCCACAAGTAAAGGAATCCACATGGTTCTATAAATAAAGACAAATAAATAGGCCATGCATGGTAGAAAGAAGGTAGTCTACACAAGAAAGAAAAAAGGTCCATACATCCATCAAAGTGAATGCATTGGTCGAGGAGATCCATTTCCACGCACTGCCAAATAAACAACCCACACATTTATAAACTTAGGCCATTGGAAACACAAGGGGGAAGGAAAGATAAATCACACACAACCAAGATTGGCCCATGCACGCTTCCCATGCAAGTCAAAAGAAGATAAAATTTCACGGAGATTCAAAGATTTTCCACACACACATACCCAACACATACCAAATCCCAAAGGACCAGTGGAAAACCATGCTCACCAACACAAAAATGCCAATCATAGTTGATCTCCAGCAAATCCCAAGCTTGAGCTCATATTGCCACTATGTAAAACTTGTAACCCATAAATTACTTGGCATTATTTTAATAATAATAAATAAAAAGCCATATTTTTCCTTAATGTTATGGTGGTCCGGAGACTAAGACCTGAAACCATTTTGCATGCTTACTTTTGTTTTTCTTCAAAATTCGTAATGGCTGAAAAACTAAAAAATCTATAGGAAAGTCAAAGAAATCCATAGAAAGGTCAAACAAGTCCACACTTAAATATGAATTCCAAGGGATCATTCCTCCCACTTCTATCAAATATGTGTATGACAATATCACCGACACCGATCTTGGCCACATCAATGTGACACAATTTTGTGATCGGGTGAAAGCCAAGGGGAAAACCATCTTCTCAAATAGACTCTATCATAGTGGTCTACCTCAAGCAACATCTTTTCCTATTTCAATATAATTCCCTGAGCTAGTCATTTCCTGCGTGGAACATTATGATCCTAAAAGGTAAGGAATCTTCAAGGATAATCATGATCCTTTCCTTTTAATCACACCAAAGATCACATCGAATAATTTCTCAACATCCTTGATTTCCCTGAGAATGCTAACATCACTCAAAAGTTAGCATAATATTTTTGGGATGAAGAACCCCTCACGTGGACAAAGATGGTCAACAATAATTGGATAGTGGCCAAGAGGACTCGTGTTGACCAATTTCCCAATGAATTATACCACATTAAATATGTGGAGGAAATCAATGATATGATCACTCTTATGAGAAGAGCCCTCGCCTCCCCTCTACGCCAAATTTCTCTCCCATGGATGTATCAATTCATCTATATCATCCTTGCAAAGAGATAATTTGTAGATTAGGCCACCATCATTAGTGAAACTCTCCACAAGTAGTTGATCGAGGTGAAGATGTTTGGGAATTTCTACATGATGTCATACCTAACCTATGTGGTGACCAAAAGGAAGCTATTTTAGGGGTTAGAGATGAAAGGCATCACGGGTCCTTCAAATTGGGTTTTTTACTATTATCCACAATTGAGTTTCAAGAAAATACCTCTCATCACTTCATGAGAGTTAATGATACTTTATCTTCTCGCACGATTAGAAACTGTGAATAGGAATCCGTAAGAAAATTCTCCAAGGATTCCATAATGCTCATTTATCGAAGTGGGGAACACGGTTCATTCAATTCTCATCATTTTCCTACATTCACATGAGCAGTATTTGTAGGCACTCCATGGAAGCTTCCTAATTATGTCAGTGATAAGTGGGCGTTAATGGAGCTTGCATGGAAACTTTTCAAGTTCATTGTCTTCTCAACGAAAAACACCTGTCAGGCATCCACTTCCAATCCAAATTGGGAATACCAATTTTAAAATCTCTTCAATGTATAACTCATGGAGAAGGATTTTTCTCATTACCATACATTCATTTATGAAGAGATCCCAATTTGACATCAATGGATTCATGCAAAAGGATCTTGGAGTGAAGTATCAACACCATCCCACCATGGAAGACTTCTAGTCTTCTTCTCAGATGAACACGAAGTAAGAAGGAAAGAATTCTCCCACCTAACCCTTGCTCAAATCAAGGCCTTTCACATCAGAGATCCTCCAGATTCATTAGTAGATGATGGTGATAATTTTATTGATCCCTCATATGATGTTGTTTCCTTCACTCCATTTCCCTAAGTTTATTAGACCAAGAGAGATGAATTTTCTCTTGATAGCAAGAATAAGTCGATTCTAGAAAGGAACATAGCTTGGTATGAATGAGAACTTGTAAAGTTACCATCCATCCAAGTTCACACCCCAAGACCACAAAATTTCCAACACGAGGAGGTCTACATTTGACTAAAACCTCTTCTCAATCAACCTTCGTGCCATCAACCCATACACATCAAACAAGGAGAGAATGGTTTCCCAAATCCACTTCTCCAAAGAAGATGTCGCAAGGAGAAACATCCAAGGGTCCTAACCCTATTGAAGGAAGATAACATGTCTCAAGGTTTTCCACTTCAAGTAGAGGCTCATCTATTCACGTTACTGATAGTTTGAGGAAGCTCATCATAAACACTACTCAACCATGCCATGCACAAGAGTATACTCAAGTGTAAGTGGTCCAAATATCAAACGCTCCTAAACCCCTAGTTCACGAAGAGGTTTCTCAAGGTTTCCTTGAGGTTTAGGAGGTTAATGTTGAATTTATTTCCTCAAGGATTGAATATGTGGAAATAACTCTTGTAGAATCCAATGATGTCGAGAATGGTGTGAATGTTTCTTCAGACTCTAGGCTTATGTTTGCAAAATTGGTCAATGAGACTCCTTCTTGGGTTGAATGTGAAATTAAGAAAATAAAGAGGGTTTTCAAGGCAATCAATATTGACTTTGATGCCCTTTCCAAGCTTTAAAATGATGTCATCCCCAAGAATCCTAAATTTTTCTCAAGAATAATGGTGGATGGAGATGGAAACAAATTTGTAGATCTTGTCATTCCCAAGTTGTGAAGGAACATAATGACATGACATCTACTGAAAATTAAGTATCTAGGGTTGGACTTGGACTTGGGAAGTCTACATTGGAAAGTGATATGGAAATGGCCCGAGATTCCATGGATATTGTGTTAAGAAGGCTTGAGAAATATAAATCTCAGAATTCTCAACTCAAGGCCGAAAAGAATCAGTTGGTGAATTATGTTCAACATTTGATAAATCCAATATCCTCCACTTTTCCAATACTTGATGTAGTGGCTTCCCCAAATGAAGAAACACTCAATCTATCAAAGGAGGTAAACACTTTAGGCCATGTCACTAAATCTTAACTTTTAGAAATTCTCATCTTTGGGAGAAAGACAATCGAAGTGGCAATCATAAATCTCCATGAAGACATTAATGCATACATAGATCCATAATTTATTTCAAGGAATATTTTTCTTCTAACATATCAAATCTCGATGAGATATTAGATAGTCTACAAGAGATGATGAGTATGGAGTCTATAATTCTAGCCATTGAATGGATCCTTTAATTCGAATGTTGAGGGACACACTTTCTTTGGTGTCTACATCTCAAGTCGAATAGTCATTATGAAATCACATGCATCAAAGATTTCACTTCACTCGCCTCAATTCATGATTTCATAGCCCAAATCCCTTGTGATTTTGTGGACGAGCATAATCAGAGGCATTCATCAAAACATGTTGAGGAACAATTCTCACAATAGTTTAAGGAAATGTACATTCCTGCCATAAATTTATCCTCTACTTCAATGGAATGTTTTATCAAATTGAGGAAAGGTAAGTGCAGAAGTTGATGGACAAATATAGGGTCATCTGTGGACATCATATTGCAAATAACAACATAATATCAACTTGTAGGGATTATTAGCAATACATACACTCAAAATTAGACAAAATTATATTAATATGAATCATAGCATCCGGAATCTAGTTTCTAAAATACTAATTTTTGTAAAAAATGGACAAGATTAGCTATATTAAACACTCAAAATTCAATGACTTGGTATTTTTTTAAAAACACCGATAAGATTATAGTCCGTTTGCCCACAATTTGGATGACCAAAAATTGATATATATTTTTTTCCTTTGGTGAGAAGTTATATGCCACTATCTATCTTGGGATGGATTTTATTTTGTATTTTTTTGAGTAATATTTTATTTTTTATGATTTTTTCCGTGAAAGTGGTATGAAAACATAAAGAAAACAGAGCACTTTCCGTTTGCCCACCATAACTTCATCAAAAAATATTGAAATCAAATAAATTTTTTTTTGAACATGTATATAATTTCACCATGGTTGGGATGGTATAAGTTTTATCACATTCTAATAAGTGAAACAAATTTTGCAGTCTTAAACGTAGACATAAACATTCACAGGAAAAAGTGTCTTAAAGACCTACTATTAGTAAAAAATTATAAAATGATATTTATCCTCTTCTATTCACTTTAAAATCAGTATTTCTACAAAGCTAATAGTTTCCCCTACGCAATGGTACCATTTTAATGACATATTTTTTAATTTTTGGAATGGTTCAAGTCCGCGGAAGACTAAATTTGATGTTTTGTTGTTTTTAATGTAAAATTCAGGATTTGATGTCCACTTAATTGTCCCCCAACTTGGTGCACTTACCCGAACCTGTTTGAGGATGCTCAATTGAAAATGGTCAACCTACATAATATGCCAGGTAGGATTTTAGAATTACAGGTGTTCTGCGAGGTTGTGCTTCAACCGAGTGAACCTCCTAAAGAAGAGAATATTTTTGAGACATTGGAAAGGTTCAAATATTTTCAATTGGAAAAGGCGGCAGATCCTAATTCCACCAATGGGTGAGGAGATAACATTATGGTATCTAACAAAGTGGGAGAGTCCATTTCTCATATGATTGAGATAGGTGGACCCCACTTTAATGGATAAGGCATTAGGTCTTGTTTATGTTTTGAAATGATATTTTAAAGTGATGTTATTGTTAAACTCATTTTTAGTAGACTTTTGATCACTTAATTGATTTCTAATTTCATGTTACTTTTTAAATTTGGTTTAAATATTCAATGTCACTTAAAGTGCCCTAATTTAATGTTCATGTAAAACCTAAATACATTGTAACAAATTTTTGGTTATAAAAGGAAGCTAGGGGCTCATTTGTAAGGGTGAATTTCAGAGAGAAGAAATACTTTTGTGAAAGTTTTGTTTCAATAAAAAACTTTGTGTTATTTTGTGAATACATTTTGGAGATTTAATGAAATATGAACTTTGTGTCCCATTCGTTATCTCTTGTAGCATTTGATGTTCTTATGTTCATTAGATGTTGGTATTTGAATCTTTCATGCAAATACTATCTTTGATCTTATTTTGAATGCTATTAATCTATTTTTCTTGTTCTAATGATCAAGATCTAATATCTACTTGCTCATGTGTGTTACCTTTCATTTATTATTTTTAGCTGATTCAAACTCCGTTTTATTTGATTTAGTTATTCATTGTTCTTCTTCTTCTTTATGCAATATTAGGCTCTATTTTTACCTAACTATTATATGCTTCTTCCATCCATTCCTTTCCATTTATTTCCTTCATTCCATTCCATTTACCTCATTCAAACTTCTTTCCATTTGATGTCCCAAAACACCCCCATACAATTTTGAATGTATATATGTAAATACAGTTTTGGTTTTCAATAAAGTAACCTCACCTTCATTAAGGAGAAATTTTCCCCTAATCAAGTTGCATGTCATTTGCATGTGTAAATCCATTTGCCAACACATTGTTATAATCGCATCTTTCCTAGCTCACCAAGTCGGGCATTGACCTAAACAAAATTTTCACCATTTTACCCACATGTCATAATCTTTCTTGGTTTGCTTTTATTCTCTCTAGATATCCTTCTTAAGTTTTCAATCTCACTCTCTTTATCCTTTTTATCTATTACCATCACCCTCATTATAACATCGATATCCAAATTCTTGTATAACATCTCACGACCATCTTGTTTAAGGCATTATATGTCTGCTCATTTATTAATAACATAGGATTTACCTACTTGTATTTCCTCCTAGGTTTAGTCTTTAGCTCTATAACACTGGGGGAATTATTACTTACTTCAAATTCAGGTTCTTCCGTATTCGTATGTAAATTATGGGACAACATCTTCCTATTGCACAGGACCCTCCATGTTTATCCATTAGTTCCCAACCATATAATTTATTTGTAGTTATTAAGTTCTATAATCGCACCCTCTTAAGACCTTCATAGGGTCACCAAAAATTCCATATGTGATGATCAGGTGTCCACATTTTTTGGACTACCTTCAACTTCATTCTATGCTTTCTTAGAGTGAAGGGGCATGTGCTAGTCCCACCTTCCACCCTTATCTTCCTTAATGACAAAAGTGTCACCAACTTCCTTCTCCTCATGCACCTCCTCATACTGTGGTGATTTTTCCTTGGAATGAATTTTGTTCGTTTCTTCCTCCCTAGTTTTATATTTTTCCCATTCTTTCACCTTTTTCTTCTCTAGTTTCTTAACAAATTCACACTCTAGCTCTTCCAAGAAATTTTCATCCTTTTATTTTCACTAGACTCTTTTTACTAGAAACCACCCGCACTTCTCCATGCTTTACCTTTGTTTTTTTGTATAGTCATTGGGTGGCTTAGAATGTCCCTACACCATCATCATATCTCCTTCTTCTGTGATACATTTTTTGTCTTTGCAAGTGATCAAGTCCACCCTCCTCTTCTTCTTCTTCTTAGGGATTCTTCATACAATCTCTCTTGAGTGGTGGCATAATAGTTTTTCCTGGTCATGGAAGAAAGTTTCTATGACCTCCATTTCTATTCCACCCTAGGTTTTTGTCCCAAGACAAAAACCTCTGCATATCATCCCCTTTATTGTGACATTTTGGGGTGTAGATCTAAAGTATCTGGATCTAAATTCTCCAAATATGTAGGCCTAGAATCATACCTATAGGTGGCACACAAATTATTCTAGTTAGATTCCACCTTTTAGCATCAAAGTTCAACTTTTTTGCATCCTTTATTTGGTTCACTACGCACTTGAAATATTTAGTAGTGAATGCAAACGGTGATAGTTTGTACCATGGACCCATCTCTCCATCCTTCATTCTAAAGAGGGAAATAATGTAATGTTGCATTACTGTAAATTTTTCCTATTCTCCAACCTCTGCTGGTAATTATGGCAGTGTACTCCATTCATTCTCAAACGTGGTGCATCCTATTATACCACTTTTCTACCCTAGATTTATGTACATTGGTGATTACGCCATCACATAGTGTATCAGTAAAATGAAGTTACAAGATACTTATTCACTACTGGGTGAACCCATGTGTTCTCATTTGGTCCATCTGGGACTCCACTTTCCCATAAAACAATTAGTAGGAGGATCTATCCCCAAGTAATTTTTACTCCTCTTCATTTTGTGCCTTGGCCTCCTCTATTATCCCATTGGCATCATATTACGCTATGTTGTACTTGTGTCATGTGTCCCATTATATGCAAAATGTATAATTTCTTGTTCACATTGGTACACCTCTCTAAGGCACCTAATTTATAGCTTATGATCATATCTGTAACCTTAGTCATGAGATCAGTGAGCTTTTTTATACTCATGGCCCTTCCTCTCTTCTTATATTGTAATTGTATGACCAACTTCATCAATATTTGCATCAGAAAATAAGTCCAATTCCATGTCTTTTCTTGTACCTTATAACCCTATAACATGTTTAATAAGTTGGGTTGTGATCCTCATTCTTTAGCCTATGAAATAAAAATAATCCTCATGCACCCAAGAAATGAGCCACTAAAATAAATGTGAGGGTTTTACGAAGAAGGGTAACTTTCTAAGGAGTCTCCTCAGTGAGTTGTCAACCCGTACGTGCCCCTCTTCACTCTTCTCTGGATGCTCTTATAACATGTCCACCTTCAAAGTTGCTTCATGTCCAGAAGCCCTATGATTATATTTGCTAATTTTAAATTTTGGGAGTTGCACCTTCCACATATGAACCCTAAACATGTCAAGGGGTAATGCATCTCTAAGTATATGTTGTCAACCTTAACCTTCTTTGTCTTAGCCTTGTTTTTCCTTCTTGGTGATGAAGTAGTCACTCTTTTGGGTAACATTCTTCTTGCATGTTTTGCCCTAGTTTTTCTACTCCACAACCTTTAGTATTACCTCAATATCCAAGCATTGTGAAACCTAGCTTCTTAAACTTGAATTACACAAACCCTTTATGCTCGTGCCCTAGTTTTTTAATCAAATCTCAGCTCAAACTTCTTTCCTTCCACGATGGAGCCGCACACATACACTTTATGCATGCTACTCTGAATTGTTTATTACTTCTCTCGTATGTCACCCTATATCACTCGATGGATCAATTTCTCAAGTCTTCTCGAATGTAAGGTAGAAAATAACTCAATTTTCCCCTTTTAACTTTTCAAAGTGCCTTAAAACTCCATCACCTTCCTTTTTCTACCTTTTAAAACACTTGCTTTCTTTTTAAATTTTTGAATTGTGTTCCCACTTTAAAACATGATTTTTCACTTTTTTGTTTGATCCATTAACTCCCTTTCACGCACCGTAGTCATAACATTTTGGCACTCTCACTACTTTATAGGCCATAGACCTCCTCACGTGTGCCTCCCTACACCACTATTCATAACCATTTGCACCATATGTGAAGTAGTTCCTCATGTTGTTGCCTACTTCACATTACATTGTGTTATAGACACTAATATTGGGTCACACTCCCTCGGTCCCTCGACAAATAACCAACTAGAATACATTCACCTAATCGTGGCCCCTTTCACCCACTCTAATATTAATTTAATTAATTTAATTTAATTCATTCATTTTCCTCACAATATTTATTATTTAAATATCCTAATGGGATAATGCCCACACCACCACCTCATCTAGCCACCTCACCCTAAGACCTATTCTTAGTAAGTTGCCATAACTAACTAAGACCTGCCTAAACTCTAAAAATCAAAGCCTACATTCCCTCTAACCACATTCCCACATGTTGAAAAGGAAGCTTCCATTCTAATCCGTAGGGGCAAATGAACGAGATCCCAGAAAATCAAGGGGATCTACCTAGTTTAGTAAACCTAGGAAATCCTGCCTCTAACCGACGCCTGCTTACCCTAAACCGCCACGGTCAACCTAGAACTGTCTATCGATTACCATTTAACCCCAAAACAACCTTATTTTGAGGTTGGCACATTTTTGAGAGGTTGGCACATCTTCTGAGAGTGAGAGACGAAACTAGAGTTGCATGCAAGTAGAACCAGAATTTGTACACACGCATCGAGCACCCACAAAAAGCACTGTAAGTAATCATAGAGCCATTTTCCTTCACGGGAGCATCCGAGGAAGCGCCAACACCACACCAAGTTCCTTCCATTTGATCACCCACCATTTCCAACCAAACATCAAGCTCATGCAACAGTAAGTGTTTTGTTAACTAGCACTTGTCCATTGTCATTTAGGTAGACTCTTTTACTTATGTTATTAGTTTCTACTCCCATTCCCATCCCTTCACCCACACACTTGAACTACCCATACCTGTATTTTAATCATCCCCGTGCATATCTAAGACCCATATGAACCTTTCCATTACCATTCCATTTTCATCTACCCTCGATCTGCACCCGCCCAATTTTTATTGAGTTTCCAATACCACGACCATACCATCGCGGTTAACCTAAAACGACACCGGTCATACCAAATTGAAGTCACCTATGTGTTTTTACCATCAGACCAAGAACAAAGCCTGAACTCTCTACCCAATACCCAAAACAGCCTAGAACTTGACCCTGACCAATACCAATACCCTGACAAACACCTTGACCTTCAGATTCAGTCATAGCTTAGCCTGTTGTGAATGAATTTTCTTATTGTAGATGAATGAGATACCTAAATCATTTTAAATATAGTAGGATTTCATTTATTGTTATCATTAAGTTGTTTTAAACAAAGGATTGACAAATGCTCAGGAAGTATCACACTTCTTGGATCTAGCACACCCCAAGCACCCACTATATATATTGTTTAAATTTTATTTGGTGGTCTTGTTTTCCAATTCAGGTAGTTCCTCCAAGCAAAAAGGAAGCTCTCATGATCAGGGGTGGATCCAGAAGTCATACGCGTGCAATAACCTACAACCAGCATCTCAACAGGTATTCCTCCTAGCCCTTTACCCTTATTTGTTTCATCAACATTCAAAGAAATGGTCTAGAATAAGGTGAAACATTTTGGCATGCCTGATGGGACCCATTCGGGGTTCTTTGCATTTCTTCATTTCTAGGTAAAAATTTACATGTTTGTTTCCTTTCTAAAAATATTTTCACATTTAAATTTCACCCTGGAATATTCTCTTCTTCTATTGTCTAAAAGCAATCATATTTTGGTGCTTTAAAATGAACATTTCTTCCCTTTCAAAAGTATTGCATTAGTGAAAGAGCATCCCTTCTCCTGTTCATCTTTTTATGTCATTGAATTCAACATTTCAATTTGGGTTTTAAAAATCATTTCAGTTCATTCTGCTTTTCTGCATTAGCTCACATTAATTGAGGGCAACCTATACGCTAGAAGTCATTCCTATTTGATGGTTGACAAACAAATCATAGAAAGCACTTTCTTTCTCTTTCTCTCTCTTTGAGTCTTACCCAAACACCACAAAATTGAAAATATACACATTCTTAAACAACATCTCTCTCGGAAGAAGTTGTAGGTGATCACATGATCACGGCACAGTGGGCACCTAGCTCGTTACTTCTGTTGAGTCATTATCTCATAGGATAGCCCACCCCCACCATAACATACCTGAAACCTCTCCCTTTAGATATATTTCTTCATAGGAAGCCTTCCTCACCAAAAATTCTATTCTAAAGTTCATGATTCAGTCCTTAATAGCATAAGTTGAACAAACATAATAGAAAAGACACTCTTAGGATCATATTTTTCTTAGTGTTTATGTTTGGCTTGTGTTTTGAGGTGAAAGGACACATTCTTCATTTTCTTATTTCTCCTTTTCATGCTCCTCATCATAGTTGGTGTATTCCAACTTCATCTGAGTGTGCCTGCACCCTATTTTTATCATTATGAGAATTATGCGTTTGATTCTACATCTAATTTTAACTCACAACCACATTTTCTTCATCGTTGTTTTAATTTCACAAGAATCGGTGTCGTTCCAAAGATTGATCATCACGGCTTACCCTATGACTGCCATCAGTTTCACCCAACCAACGTTGGTTTACTATTATTTTGGTTAACCTACCCAAAAGGACACCTGTTTCATATTCTTTGTTGTTCAGAGTCTCTGTCATGCTTATCATATTCACTTTCCTAGTAAATTCATCAACACCTTATTGACTTGGCGTATCATCGCTTTTTTGCCTTATTTTAACAAACTATTCATTTTCACAAAGTGATCAACCGTGGTTATCTCAGTGATCGGTGTCTTTTTACCCTAACTCCGACATCGGTTAGCCTTGTGAAAATTTCTAGCCGACATTCTATACCTAACCTCCCTACCACCGCTTGTTTCACCTATCTCTGCTATATTTTTGTGTCATTCACGTAAAATAGTCCTACCACGCAAGCACATATTCACATGGTGTTGATGTGTTGCCAAGCAAATGCCCTCATATTCCATGCCAATTTTTAACCACTCCAACCTAGTCCTTCACCACCTTCCATTCTATCACCACCCATGGAGCCTATCCAACCTATCTATATCACTATTATCCAATTTTACGCACATGGAAAAATTGGAAAACAGGGCCTTATTACGATCAAATCACGACATTAGTCCTAGGGACCCACTTCTGGTCAACAATGTCAAATCAGGAATAAAGAGATGACTCCTCGGAGGAGCTTGTGCCTTGTCCTAACTCGGTCATAACTCAGATCACAAGCCTTAGACGAGTTCATGAGTAGGAAATGTAAGCTCAGTAACCGAGTTTGGCTTGTCGTAAAGGAATCTCGATAGGAGCGGAGGATGTTTCGATGGTTGGCTCATTGAGGTAGAGAAATGACGAGCTCAACTCGGTTTAATTCAACATGGAGAGATTGATGCTTCCTTGTTGGAATATGAATTCAGTTTTAATGACTCGACGAGACAATAGCTACCTCGAGATTTGGTCGAAGCTTCTTCCATGGAAGAGAGTTTCCAAAATGAAAAGGTGAGACAACTCAACTAAAACTTTATCTCATTCTTCTACTACAACTGCAAGATTTTACAACAACTGATCACGACTGTGGTCGCATACAACCGGAACATCAGGATCAACACCAACGGTTCCTCGGGATCACCCCGCGGCAAATGTCACAATCAACTCTATCCTGAGGCCACTCATTTTCTGAGATAAGTTTACTTCTCTACCCTGTAGCTGCTGCGTATAGCCAATTACTTCCTCATGGCACTTTCCTAGGAGAATTTCAGTTCTACGCTCAAAGCGGCTGAGCATTCGATGCACAGGCATGTTGCAGTATAGTAGAAGCTTTTTTGAGCAAGTAGGTTGTCCAACTATGTTGTTATCTGATCAGCATCGAATGCATCCTCAAATTCAGGATTTTCCTTCAAGATATTTTTATGAAAATCGATTAAGTAACAGTGAGAGTGTTACCAGGAGACCTGAGGAAATTTATTACAAAGATTCTCTATCGAGATCTTACTTGTTTTACGATGTAACTCATGGAAGTGGATCTCATAGAGGTGGAACTGTTTCATATCAGAATATTCATGGAGCATAATTTGCTTTGCAATTATATGAGCATCTTCAACGAGTCACTAAGTTGGAGAGCATAAAGGTTTCTATTGAAATTATCACACCTTACAAGCTACAGCTTAAATGTTTGCACTGAGAGTTAATGTTATCCTCAAATCTGATGAATCAAAACTCGGCAGGAGGAAAAATCGGGAGCACGATCATGGCAGACTGAGTAGGTAATCCAGCGCATGGGAAATATTTTACTATCTTGCCAAGGTTGCATGGCGAAGCTAAGGCCGGCGCCCGTGGATTAATTTGGCCAAGCCATTATGCGGGGATTCGGAGCTGGAATGCCAAGTGGGTTTTCGTGGATGGCAAGCCAAAGAAGAAATCCCGGACATGGGAAATAAGGCAAGCAATGCCAAGTGGAAATTTGATGATGGCGGGCCAAGCTGTTAATCCCACACTGAGGCTGTTCACTCCACATTGGAAAAATTGGATCAGATTGCCAAGTGGAAATATAACCGTGGTAAGCCATGATCAAACCTCCGCGTAGGGGAGAAATCGGATCAAATTGCCAAGTGGAGACAATACGATGGCTATCCAACATCAGACTTCCGCACGGGCCGTGTAAATAGGATCAGAGCATGTTGTGTGAGTCAAGAATGATGCCAGGTTGGAGGAACGAGTCAAACGCCGAGTGGAGCGGCGAGTGCATGGAGATCAAAGGATGCGTGTTGCATGGACTGTGGATTGGGTTTCATAGATCATACGAGAAAGTGTCTCCTTTCATACAGATCCACCCTTGTTAGGATTCCACTAAACTTTCAGACTTTGAATCGGCTAAGATAGCTCCACGACCTTCTCCTCGTCCTCTGTATAGTTCTGAGCATTCGGTGGTCGCGAGAAACTCCCACATGCAGCACATGCAAATCATGTTGCATTATAGTAGAAGCCATTTTTTATCCGCTTCAACTCCTGACTATGCGGCCTAGGAAACAAATATTCACTGCCGTATACGATGGATTGGAGTCACACTATTCAAGGCTTCATAAAATTTTCCCGAGTCAGGAGATGGAAGTTTAAAATGGTGCAGAATGAAATGATTCATATTGCTCAGCATGTTTTCTCCTAGAAACGAATTGAATGTGAAGGTCAACTCTGAAATACCTGGTCGGCCGTTTTGCATGCTACATCCTTGTCACTTGTAAATGGTCTCTTTGAGAAACTCTGAGGGCAGAAGCAATATTTATACCCTTCCATTATGTACGTCCAATCAGACAATAAAAATATTCTTTTACCAGGTTCAGAGAAGCTTGTTTTTAAACAATGGACGATTATACTGTAGTTTCAAGCTGATTTTATCTAGCTTATTTCTATTAGCTTTTATCCACGACTAAGGAAGAATTCATATGGTTGTTACCTGTACATTTTTCCAAGGTCCTTTTGGTTGCCCCAGTTGTTCAACGTATTTTTTTTAAGGGCTTATTTTATGTGTTGCAGATTGTAACATAAAGGATCTTTTTAGTTTCTGGAAAAATGAGTATATTGTGTAGCTCACAGCTACCCATTCCATACTAAGACCCCAATAGTGGCATAATTGTTGGTTGGAGCCTAGATTGCAGAGTGCACTACCAAAATACCGAAGGGTCTCTTTGTCCAAGAATCAGTCTTAAGGGTGTCTATCGACATGTTATGGGCATGAACCTGGGTCATCATCATGGCAGCATTAGGTCTTTATTGATAATGGCATTTTCTCATCGTTTGGAAGGTACAAATTGTGCTTATTATGGCAAATCCAAAACATTCTTACTACAAGTGTTATATGATAAGGAAGAACCATGAGCATTGTGGTAAAACCATTCTTTTTAGAAATATTGGGTTAAGCTCGGTATTCAAGTGAGTTTGAGCCCAGGAAAGGTAAGATCGTTTGCTGGATGAAGAGCTCAATGACTTCACAGGAGCTCGTGGTGATGTTTCATGAAGTTTGAACGTGGAATGCATAAATGGCCTCGAGTTAACAGAGGAAAATGATAAGAATCGAGTTTGATAGCTCACCATTCGAAGGACTCAATGCAAAAGAGCCCGATTACCAAAGCAAGGAAAGAGTTAGTGTGGGGTTCAAAATCGATTGCAACACCGAGTTAGAGGATTCGAAGCTCACCGAGTTGAGATTTGTGCAGACTCTATCCACATGGACCCCCCTCCTCTTCAAGTCAAACGGGTCAACGGGGGGGTCCCAACATTATGTTAATTAAATTAATATTTTTATTTAAATATTTTAATAATAATATTTATTATTATTATTTAAATATTTTATTTAAATATTCTTTTAATTAATTGAGAAGACTAGGTCATCAGGCAATTAATGACCCATGATGGAACCTTCTCAGGTGGTTCAACTAACTGCAATAAATACATCATGGGCCTTCAATTTAGGAATGTAATTATGACCTTTCCTCTTCTTTCTCACATATTCTTCTATAAATGTAAGTTGGAAGCTCATTTCAAAGGGTTCCAATAGTTCTGCATAAGTTGACAGCTTAGATATCTCAGGCAAGTGTATACTTTTCAAGAATCCTCTCTCTTCTGCAAGTTGTTCTTGTGTGTTGAGAGAACTTTCAAGCCTCCTCTTCAAGACTGTAATGGCAACTATTGCCTCTTCTGAATGTATGATGCATTGTGCATGTTATTGAAGCAATAAAAGTGTGTGTTTTGTGACTAATCTCGGTCCTTTCATCCTTCTATGCTTCTTTGTGCCTTTCTCTACTTGCAGTACACTGTGCAAGTTTAAGTTCTATCAGGTGTTCTGGAGTTCTGTGCTTATCGAGTGGTGAATTATTGCATGCAGTTGAGTTGTGGTGTCTGTTCACCCTTCTTGAGTTCATCCTTCTTCACTGGGAAACTATATATTTCTCGGTCTGATAAAGTTTAACAAAGGGAACGCGTGTCTCTTAGTTTGTGGTATCCTGTACTTCTCTCTAAGTCAGTGAGGTGAAGTTGACTGCGTGCACATACACACACCCTCTTCAAATTAACCCTTCCTGAGTTTGAAGACACCCTTTATTTGGTGCATCACCATCCCTAGTATAGTTTCATTTCTATAAATCTCTTTCCCTAAAACCCCATGAAAATGTTAGCATAGGATTAGATAATCATTTTTGTTACACTAGGAGTAGTACAACACTTAGTTTAGGAAGAGGAAGCTGTCTTCTCCGGAGGTTCACCTCGAGCCCAAGTCCCATAGCTTGAGAGGTGATCCCATGTGTCCCAATCACACCGAACCTCCTATTCACATCCCGCCATTCGGAGGGTGCAAAGATTTGGCGACAACATTTTGCACGGCACATCACACAACACTGTTTAGAGTTCATCTTTCGAGCCATTATCAAACAGAAATGCCACCGGGACAGAAGTTGGTACTTCTCTTCTCACTTACACAAGTCAAAGTACTGCGACTCTATATCTCTCGGATTCCAAATCTCAAGGCAAGAACTTATGCGAAGAATTCAGACAAGAGCTTCTTCAAAGAAAGGAAAGTATCAAAGATATCAAACTTTCCTTGTCTCCTCCAAAGAGAAGCGAAGAGGCATTTCCACATCCCCAGCTTGCAGATTTACCTAGTAGGGGTCATTCAACTCCTCCTTACGGAAGATTTCTCCACCTGTGAACAATCAACCTTTCGCTGCTATGGCGAGGAACCAAGTTTTTCCCCTTTCAATGCAAGCAGTCCTCTCTTATGTTGGCTCAACGTGACCCGATACCTATCATGCACTCAAAATTTTACCCTTCTACATGGGGGAAACTCACATTACTCCAAAGGAGCATATCTTCGATGTAGCCAAAGATCTCAGCAAGACATAATATCACCGAAGACAACGTCATAGCTTAGACTTCTTGCTACCTCTTTCAAGGGAAAAGCGCTTCAATGGTTTCGCGGGTTAGGTGTCGCACTATAACCACTGGGACGAGTTGGGAGAAAATCTATGTAAACACTTTGAAGACAAAAGTGATCACCTATCACTTTTGGAACAACTTACTACCATAAAGAGAGCTTCCCAAGAATACATGAGTGATTTCAACTTCCGATTCCAAGGACTTGAATAGGATTCCAAGCGCTCATAAAGCCTTCTCTCACACATAATGCATTCTTGTACTATTTGTGAGCCTTGAATAGCGATGTAGCAGCTTATGATCCAGCCCATGGGAGGGACTACACTTCCTTATGCTTACGAAGTTGCCATAAGTGCAGAGAAATTTCTTTGATTCAGCCGGAAAGATAGCTCCACGACCACCAATGCCCTTTTCTCCAGATCTTACGAATCATCAGCCTATCATTGCTCCTATTCCAATAGACTCCAAGAAACCATCTCAATCTTCCCCTGCCTCTTCAAATGACCTATTTGAAGTCAAGTCACTACTGCAAAATTTTGGAAATGAGCTCGTTGCACTCAAAAGGCAACAATTTCAATACAATCGTCCATATCAGCCACAAAATCAGCAGTATCAGGCTAACCGTCCTCCTTTTCAAGGAAACAATCAGCCTCAAATCAAACTACAAGTCAAGTTGCAAATGTCAGGCCCTTGAACTTTTAAAACCCTCTTGCAGCTAGCTCATCTAGAGCTATAGTACCTGTTCAAAATAATCTAGTTCAAGACTACGAATGGTGTTATCCTTGCTCTCAACCTCACAATCAAAATCTTTGTCCCAATGGGGTTCTTAGCTAGGCCCTTATGGTTCAAAGTGTATCTACCCCTTCAGAGTTAACAAACAATTCATCTACGCAAGAAGTAGCAGATCAACCGCAGGCACCTGAAGAATCCACTTTGCTAAACTGGCAAGAAGAAGATTTTTGTGGATTAAATATAGATTCTTCATCAGTGGCAGCAAACACTCATTCCAAAAAGAGAGCAATGGAGCCTCAACCTCTCAAGCTGATCTAGCATCCACTTCTCAACCTGGGTTTCAAATGGCAGTTGATAAAAATGTGGAAAGAAATCACTAGAAACACCGGCTAGCCACACCGCAGGGAAAGATGGTTCTCCAGGCATCACGGTACCCAACAAACATTTTCCAAAGGAGGACCCCAATGCCCAAAAAAGTGTCATCAAAGTTGGAGCAATTCCTTTCAGCATAGTAGAACAAATGAAGAAAACCAATCTGAGCGTTACCATGTGGGACACTCTCGATCCCTTCCCAAAGAAACCTGTTGCGAGAAGCTCTGAACAGTTTTAGTACAACCAACGGATCACCAAGCCATGGAGTGACAAATGCTACAAATTTGTGTCAACCGGAAGGGAAAATCATTCCTACGGCAAAACAAACCACCGCCATTCTACATTTCCCTGATCATTGGCGACCACCTGGTACATAATTGCATGATCGATTCTGGTGCCAGTAGCTCTGTCATGCCGAAACAAATTACAGATGTACTAGGCATACAATATGCGCCAGTTACAAGAGGGGTTGTTCAACTGATGGCACAACTGTTAAGACTGTTGGGGTTATCAAAGGACTTCAACTTACCATTCATGCATGCCCAAGTTTTTCATTCACCCAAGATATATCGGTCATCGATCTCCCTCCTCTCTTTGCCATCTGCCTATCACGGGATTTCACCGCCAAGATGGGTGGTTACCTATCAGCCAATTGGTCACATATGATTCTCAGGACTCGATACGGAACCAAAGTAACTATAAGGGCAGAACCAATCTGCCATAATCATGTAGAACCCTACACTGCTAGTCCCATAAATGGAAATTACACCATCGGTGATCCAGAAGAGGAAGATGCCGATCATGAACCAACCACCCTTGTTGAAGAAGTTCCTGATACTTTGCTGGATGAAGTAAGTAGAGATCATCAATACAATCCCTACGCTGATGTATTGGCAGAAGAAGAAGTTGGTTTGCTGGTTTTGGAAGAAACAGATTAGGTACTTACTGTATCCATGAAGAAGATACGATCATACCACAACTTGTCAAAACACCAAGTGATTCTAAAGGACTGTGGCAATTGTTCTTCGATGGCTCAAGAAGTAAGAATGGATCCGGTGCTAGTGTTATGTTAATTTCTCCAGAGGGAGATAAGTACTTCTCATCTTTCTAGTTATAGCTTCAATCAGCACTAACAATGTTACTGAATACGAGGCTCTTGTGCAAGGAATTCAGCTAGCCCAAAGGAAGGGAATCAAGGCCCTGACTATTTTTGGAGATAGTGAGTTAGTTGTTCATCAAGTTTCGGCACATAGTGCATCCAAAAATGATCTTTTAAGATCATATAAGAACCGAGTCTAGGACCTGATTGAAGATTTCGAAGCTTTTGGAATCCATGCAATCCCTAGAGATCAAAATCAAGATGCAGATAGGCTTGCTACAATTGGTTCACAATACAACATACCAGTTGATATCATGAAAGAAGGGCAGCAATTTGTTAAAATGGTGGTTCGACCAGCAGTCCCTGATAATGTGAGTAGTTGGCAAGTGTTTAATAAAGGACAAACAAATTGTCCTCTTCCTACAAGAAGAGGTGGAGTTTGCTACAAAGAATCAAGATAAGTTACAGGAGTCATATGGTGAGAAAATTATTCAATTGAAAAGCAACAAGTTACCAAAAGGTTTAGTCACTTTGGAATCCATTTTCAATTCAGATGACCAAGCCACAAGACAAAGCCCTAACATGGTGGTCAGAGAAGAATATTTTGAGGAAGTCAAGTATCAAATGAAAAATTTCTTAAGATCGGAAAAGTGTGTACTTCTGAAGAGAAAGAAGCTTTCATCAAACTTTGTCAAGAGTATCATGACATATTTGCATGGAGCTATAAAGATCTGCATGTGGTTTTGATCCGTGTCTAAGCACAACATACCATCGAACTCGGATCCTAATGCTAAGCCAGCCATGTAAAAAAGAGACCAATTAATCCAAAAATTGAGCCACTAATGAGAAAGGAGCTAACCAAGCTCATCGAGGCCTGTATAATTTTTCCCATCAAGCATTCCTCATGGGTAGCCAATTTAGTGCCCGTGAGGAAGAAGAATGGAGAGATCCGATTATGCGATATTTCAGGATTTGAATCGTGCATCATTAAAAGACCATTATCCTCTTCCATCGATGGAGCAGATCCTTCAAACGGTGGCAGGAGCTCAAAGATTTTATTTGCTCAATGGATATTCAGGTTACAATCAAATCCTAGTCCAAGAATCCGACCAATTCAAAACGGCTTTCACTACCAAGTGGGGCACGTATGCCTACAATAAAATGCCATTCAGATTGTCCAATGCCGGGCTACTTTCCAAAGAGCCATGGACATGGCATTTAAGGGACTAATCAACGATATTATTTTAGTTTACCTTGATGATATAACTGTATACTCTAAGCATGCAGAAGATCACATCACGCATCTAAGGAAAGTTTTCCAAAGGTGTAGGGAATTTGGGGTTTCACTTAACCCCAAGAAATGTATTTTCGCAACATGACACGAGGGAAAATTGTTGGGGCATGTGGTTTCAGCAGAAGGATTATCAATCGATCTAGCTAGGATTCATTCAATTATGTCCTTATCTCTCCCAAGTCACAAGAAGGGCCTCCAGAGTTTTCTGGGAACCATAAATTTTGTGCGGAGATTCATCCCTCAATTCGCGACATTGGCTAAACCACTGACAACCATGCTAAAGAAAAACATGCCATTCTCATGGACAAAGGAAGGATGAGAAAGCTTTGAAGCCATCAAAACAGCCATTTCTCAAGCTCCCATGCTTGTGAACCCCAGGTTTGACAAAGATTTTATCCTTTATGCTTTTGCAGGTCAAGAGAGCATTTCAGGGATCCTCACCCAACAAAACAACAACCTGATGGAGCAACCAATCACTTTCTTCAGTCAATCCCTCAAAGACTACGAGTTCAAATACTCATTCATTGAAAAGCAAGTCTTTGCGGTTATTCGAGCTTTGAAGAAATTCAAGCACATGTTGTCCAACAACAAGATTCATCTGATGGTGTCTCATCCAGGTGTCAAGGAGTTTTTACTAAACAAAGAAATGAATGAAAAGCGTGCTGGATGGATCACAAAGGTAATGGAGTATGACGTGCACATCAAAGTCACTAAACTTGTCAGAGGTAAGGGTTTATGTCAAAGAACTTGCAATGCATATGGAATCAAAAAGTAATGAGGATGTGACACTCCTAAATACTGATGAGGATGTTGATCAAGCTGATTGGTTATCCAAAATGAAGAATTTCATCTTCTCAGGAGCATACCCAGAAAACATGGATAAAAACCAAAGATGAACTTTTTGTCTTCAATCTATCCCATATGTTTTGGTAGATAACATTCTCTTTCGAAAAGATTTGAATGGTGTTCTCCTTCGTGGTGCATAGGACCAGAATAGGTAAGTAAGATACTAGAAGAGTTTCATAATGGCTTATCTTGAGGACATTATTCCGCATGAACAACAACTACCAAGATCATGCGAGCCGGCTACTATTGGCCGATTTATTCAAGGATGCCCATCTTTGGGTAAGGAAATGTAAGGAATGTGCCTTTTTCACAGGTAAGCAGAAGTTGGCAGCTCTTCCACTGCATCCAATTCAAGTGGATCAACCCTTTGTTCAATGGGGTTGACTTCATCTAATGATTAATCCTCCATCCAATGATGGACATAAATGGGTCCTTACTACAACATACTATTTTACTCGATGGACAGAGGCAATAGCATTAAAAGAGAGCAATGAAAAGGTAGTTCTAGATTTTTTGGAGGGTATAATGACGAGGTTTGGTGTTCCGTTTACAGTCATTTCGGATAAATGCGCTTGGCTTTTCTTGGTATGAAATTGAGTGAATGGGCTGTTAAAAATGGGGTATACCTCAAAACTTTGTCCAATTACTATCCTCAAGGAAACGGATTGGCTGAGTCTAGCAACAAAAACCTCATAAGGATTATTAAGCGCACAATGGAGACTAACAAGAGGACTTGGCATACACAACTTAAGACCGCCTTATGGGCAGATCGAATCACACCTAAAAGGGCCATTGGAAATTCTCCTTTCGTTCTTGTATATGGAAGAGAGGAAAAACTCCCACTCTCATTGGAGTTACCTTCTTTGGAGTTAGCTCATCAACTTGAAGTTATAGAGAGTGATCCTCTGATAGTAAGGTTTGCTGAACTCATGGAATTAGAGGAAGTACGAGATAAGGCTATGAAAACTTTGGAGCAAAGATTGTTAGGCTCAAGTTAAGAAATCTTTTGACAAGAAGGCGTCTGACAGGCATTTTCAAGAGGGAGATTTAGTTCTCAAATGGGATGAAGACAGGCCAAACCAGCAGCATGCCAAGTTTGACGCTCTCTGGAGTGGGCCATACATCATCACAAGTTACAAAGAGGTGAATTCATTTCATCTATCTAGGCTCAATGGAGAAGAACTGCCCATTCATGTGAATGGGATACATCTCAAAGCTTGTTTTTGAGAAGTGTTCTACCCTCAGATGCTTTAAATTAGGTGTTTTCCTCCAAGTTCTTATGTACATTGTTGTGTGTTGTTGTTTTACTTTCCTTGTTGTCGTGTTTTGTGTTGTTTTGCACATTGTTTCACCATTGGAAGGTGTCAAGGACAAGAAGGTTCAAGGTTTCCATAAGAGTTCAAAATCTTGCTTCATTCAAATTTTTGTAGTGTTCCATGGATGTCAAGCATTCAATAGATTCAATATACTTCATGCTTAGCATTCCAGGGAGGTCCAGGATATCGGCAATGCTCAAGGAGATTCTGGGATGTGTCAAAGAAAATCATACTACTTTCAGGATTCCAACATAGACTCCATGCCCAATGGATGACTTAAGGCTACTGGAATCATGCTTAGCAGGCAATCATCCCCGAGAGGTCGCCAAAAATGTTATCCAATTTTACGCACATGGAAAAATTGGAAAACAAGGCCTTATTACGATCAAATCACGACATTAGTCCCAGGGACCCACTTCTGGTCAATAGTGTCAAATCAGGAATAAAGAGATGACTCCTCGGAGGAGCTTGTGCCTTGTCCTAACTCGGTCATAACTCAGATCACAAGCCTTAGACGAGTTCACGAGTAGGAAATGTAAGCTCAGTAACTGAGTTTGGCTTGTCGTAAAGGAATCTCGATAGGAGCGGAGGATGTTTTGATGGTTGGCTCATTGAGGCAGAGAAATGACGAGCTCGACTCGGTTTAATTTAACATGGAGAGATTGATGCTTCCTTGTTGCAATATGAATTCAGTTTTAATGACTCGACGGAGACAATAGCTGCCTCAAGATTTGGTCGAGCTTCTTCCATGGAAGAGAGTTTCCAAAATGAAAAGGCGAGACAACTCAACTAAAACTTTATCTCGTTCTTCTACTACAGCGGCAAGATTTTACAACAACTGATCATGACTATGGTCGCATGTAACCAGAACATCAGGATCAACACCAACGGTTCCTTGGGATCACCCTGCGGCAGCTGTCGCAATCAACTCTCTCTAGAGGCCACTCATTTTCTGAGATAAGTTTACTTCTCTACCCTGTAGCTGCTGCATATAGCCAATTACTTCCTCACGGCACTTTCCTAGGAGAATTTCAGTTCTACGCTCAAAGCGGCCGAGCATTCGATGCACAGGCATGTTGCAGTATAGTAGAAGCTTTTTTGAGCAAGTAGGTTGTCCAACTATGTTGTTATCTGATCAGCATCGAATGCATCCTCAAATTCGGATTTTCCTTCAAGATATTTTTATGAAAATCGATTAAGTAACAGTGAGAGTGTTACCAGGAAACCTGAGGAAATTTATTACAAACATTCTCTATCGAGATCTTACTTGTTTTACGATGTAACTCATGAAAGTGGAACTCATAGAGGTGGAACTGTTTCATATCAAAATATTCATGGAGCATAATTTACTTTGTAATTATATGAGCATCTTCAACGAGTCACTAAGTTGGCAGGCATAAATGTTTCTGTTGAAATTATCACACCTTACAAGCTACAGCTGAAATGTTTGCACTGAGAGTTAATGTTATCCTCAAATCTGATGAATCAAAACTCGGCAGGAGGAAAAATCGGGAGCACGATCATGGCAGACTGAGTAGGTAATCCCGCGCATGGGAAATATTTTACTATCTTGCCAAGGTTGCGTGGCGAAGCTGAGGCCGGGGCCCATGGATTAATTTGGCCGAGCCATTATGCGGGGATTCGAGCTGGAATGCCAAGTGGGTTTTCATGGATGGCAAGCCAAAGAAGAAATCCCGGACGTGGGAAATAAGGCAAGCAATGCCAAGCGGAAATTTGATGATGGCGGGCCAAGCTGTTAATCCCATGCTGAGGCTGTTCACTCTGCATTGGAAAAATTGGATCAGATTGCCAAGTGGAAATATAACCGTGGTAAGCCATGATCAAACCTCCGCGTAGGGGAGAAATCGGATCAAATTGCCAAGTGGAGACAATACGATGGCTATCCAACATCAGACTTCCGCACGGGCCGTAAATAGGATCAGAGCACGTTGTGCGAGTCAAGAATGACGCCAGGTTGGAGGAACGAGTCAAACACCGAGTGGAGCGGTGAGTGCATGGAGATCAAAGGATGCGTGTTGCATGGACTGTGGATTGGGTTTCATAGATCATACGAGAAAGTGTCTCCTTTCATACAGATCCACCCTTGTTAGGATTCCACTGAACTTTCAGACTTTGAATCGGCTAAGATAGCTCCACGACCTTCTCCTCGTCCTCTGTATAGTTCTGAGCATTCGGTGGTCGCGAGAAACTCCCACGCACAGGCAGCAGGCATGTTGCATTATAGTAGAAGCCGTTTTAGCGCTTCAAGCAGACAGCTGCAGGAAACAAATATTCACTGCCGTATACGATGGATTGGAGTCACACTATTCAAGGCTTCATAAAATTTTCCCGAGTCAGGAGATGGAAGTTTAAAACGGTGCAGAATGAAACGATTCATATTGCTCAGCATGTTTTCTCCTATTCTATGGGGATCTAGTTAGAAATTTTCCTATTATTAACATTGGTTTATTTTTCTAAAGTGATCTATGTTACGTGCAAAGATTGACCGATCATAAGAAAACCAATTGAACTCTAGCTTCTTTTTCAAAATATAGAAAATGTATTTTTAAAATGGTCAATTCGTGATATGATGTTTCATAAATTGTAGTAAAAATTTTCCTATAATGTTATTTCTATGAATCCTATGTGTTTGTGAGATACAAGAAGATGATTGGCAGTTTTAATGGATAAAAATAGCTTTTGTGGAACAAAATCCTTCTTAGTGGGGAGGTGTGATCGAAAGATCAATTCAATGGGAAAAGTTTCCCTAAATTTTCTAGAATCATAACAAAGATCTGATAGAAGACTCTAAGATATTTTTGTCACCTATTTGAATGTGGAAAACAAAATCTATTTGACCAATCAGTTCAACACATGACAATGCAAAAATGACAAAATGGTGTTTATAGTTTTTTACCTCTCTGCATTTGACACTCAAGTTTGGATAGGTGGGCCCCACTATTTTCTAGCTAGGGGCCCTCAGCGAGGTGGACACACTCATTTTTGGGGGTTCCTTTATCTTTGTGACTTCACTTTACCACTATCAACATTTTGCATATAAGTGCCACAGATTGTTATTATATGGTGCATGTGGGATTATTCCCAATATATTTTGTAAATTATATTTACCATGCATTTATAACCAATTACATGCACCGACTTGATGTCATATCACCAAAACAGCTCAGCCACATTCCCCACCAACTCTTTAATGGATCATCCAACCATCCAGGCTCACATTCTAACATTGGTGCAATAGTTCAATAACTCACTAGACCGAGCTAACCGAGGAGTCAACATTGTAACCTCTACTAAAAAACATTGGCTCATCTTATTTCCATGTCCCACTATGGGCGCTTAAACAGGAAAAATGATGTATGCATGGCCACAACCATGATTTAAGTAGGGGATGCATGGCTTATTAAATCCTTGTTAAAACAACCCCATGGAGGATGTGGGATATACATCCCAAATAGAAAAATGCAAAGCTATGGTGGTTGGGGTGGTTCGAACGCATTTGAACCCACCACATACCAAAATAAACACTCACTGTTAGACTAAGTGGAAAACTAAAAGCTGATAAAATCACAAATTAACACTTATTGAAGGTAAATTTTATGACTATCTATTGGATCATAATAGATAGTTTTGGAAAAATGAGTGTAAACTGGAAAGTTATCGAGAACTCCAAGATGCTACTTATGCATATGTTATTTTCCTATTTTAGAGTTTTTGATGTCATTTTAAGGAACAAAAGTTGCTTAAAAATGGATAACTAAAAGGAAGAGCTTCGTAAGTGCTTCGAAAGGTGGAAGAAGAACACTAAGCCTCACTAGAGTCCTTTAAAGGTATGAAGTCAAAAAATTATAGGTTTTGGATCTATTAATGTTTATTTTACGTTTATTATACTTACAGTTGGAACATTTTTAATATATCTGCTCAAATAAACGCGGGACATAGGAAATTTACGAACCACAGAAAACAATCTAGTGTTGTGTTTTTTAGTTTTGCATTCAGATTTTTAGTTTTTAAATCAGCTTTAATTAAGGATTTAATCATAATAAGAAAATTTAAATAAGTTCATGACATATATGAGAAATCAAGTAAAATAAATTCTAAATTATTTTCATTGAGCAACGAATGTTAAAGTTGATTATGGGATTCACTAGATTAAGTTCTAGATCAGTTCAAAATCATATTTTAATCAGCAAGATTCATTAAAAATCATGTAATTTGATTAAGTTAAAGGATCTTTTGAAAACACGTAAAACAATAGGGGATCTATTGTCATTTACGATCACACATTCATCTTGGGGAAACTTAGTTGAAGCCCAATATCTTGGTGCGAATGGCACAAGGGTAACTCAAATTCAAGGTACACGATTCTATCACATAAACACACCGAACTAAATTGAGTTTACAATATAGAGTAGTGTTAGGTGATAATCATATTGAGGTAACCACTAAGGTCATTAAAACTCAAGAATATGCATATTTTATTCCATCTAGTGTGTGGTTGAGCCTTGTACAAGTAGTTAGGGTTTGTTTTGAAGGTACAAGTGTGATAGGAAAACCCTACAACAAAGTTAGAGAGACAAAAAAATTAAAGGTAACATGATCAAACCCTAAAAGAACCAAATCCACACCCACTACCAGACACTCACGCCCAATTTAGACACTAGCGCCTGGCCAGGTCCCATTCCCTTTTAAGAGCTTTTGTCTAACATACCTATCAAAAAAATTCCTTCCGAACAAGCATGCATAGTCTAGATTGAGCGTGTTCCATCATATTTGTAGCCCGACTGGCATAAACATCATTTTATCAACTAATTTACTCTTATCCTCTTCTTGATTACACTTTCTTTCCATTGCATGCTACATTTTATATATTCTCGTTAGGAAATAAGGGATAAAATATGTGGAATAATCCATCACGAATCACAACAAGAGAAAACTAATATGCGTAAAAATATTACGGATCTCAAATAAAAGTGCGAGAATAAAATAACACAACACAAAGAGATGGTATTTAACATGGTTCACCCAATTTGGGTTACGTCCACCAAGAATCACTTTCTCGCATTTTATTACAAGCCATTGCTCTCTCAATACAATAACCAGATCTGTTTGGAGCTATGCTCAACAAACTCTCTGAAAATTCACAACCGAATTCAAAACACATGCAATGTTACATTACTCTATCATATGCATAAAACCATATAAATAGACAACTGCTTAAGCAATTTTACAAAACCGTGGGTATCAAAACCATGGGCCAAAACCATCCCATAAACCTATGGGTCAAAATCCCACCCATATGAGAAAACACATTTCTGGTATATCCGCACGTTTTAAGGCCAAAACAAAATTTCTCGGGCTACTGCCCACCAACCCCAATGAAGACAACATGGAAAGTGTATAATACTCTTAGTGTACAGTCTTCAACACTTTCACACATGAAAATAGGCTCCACAACCTAACATATTCTTGATATTATTTGATTAATCTTAGTCCTCTAATTAAAATTTACTTTTGTTACATAATTTGGTTAACCTACTTATTGAATTGTGAACATTAGATTTATTTTTTCCCATCATGGCTAGTGCTTCTCGTGAATTTACTATACAAACATTGTTGACTATCACAAGAACTTGGATCTCTTGTTATATGCTACTCGTGAAGAGGCACAATGGTTATTTGAATCGACCAATTCAGTTACTAATTCCATTCTCACCGAGTCCCCACATCTTCTATTCCAATTTCCTCTCCCCAACCGCTATGGGGGCATCCAGTGTTGAATTCTCTTATCATTTCTAATATCTAACCTAGTTATTCTTCTAGCACCCATGCCTTACATTCCTTATACCATGATTTATAGGATCAAAAATTTTAATTACTAAATTCTTCTTCTTCTTCTTCTCCATCTCTTGATTATTTTCTTCTCCTACATAGTCCTCTTGCACCTGAAGTTTCTTCTTACCCACTTCTTCCTAATTTTGTTTCACCCAAGTTTCCTCTTTTTGATGCCATGGAGATTTGTAAGATCATCTTAGATCATTTCATGTTGCATGCTTGGACTATGCTTGTGATGATACATTATTGACCAAGTTGTTTCCTAAGATCCTATAGGATTATGCTTTATGATGGTTTTATGATTTTCCTTTACACTCTATTAAATATTTCACTCTTCTAGAAAATCTATTTTTGGATCACTTTTTATGAACATTGGAACTAAAATATCATATGCACAAATGGATAAACTGAAGAAAGGACCTAGTAAAAATATTAGTGACTATGTTTTGTGTTATAAGAATAATATTTCTAAAATGAATAATGTCTTGGATGAATTTGAATTGCAAGATATATTTATCCAAAGTCTATTTCCTCCTTTATAAGAATGTGTGCTCTTTGATTCTTTTCATTCTTTTGATAATTTATGTCATACTCTTAAAAATGTAAACTAAGTTACTTTCTATGGGAAAGATTAAGTATGTTGATAATACTTCCAATAAATCTACAAAAAAATTAAGTGATGAGGATCATGAGAAACTTAACAATGAGAAGGATTTTGATAATAGGCTCAATGTGATGAGGATTCTCATGAATTCATGCAAAAAAATGAGATATAAGTTCCACTTGTTCATGATCCAAAGTGTTATCCTTGTCATGGTTGTAATCATAAAAATGCTCACTATTAGTTTCAATGTCATGTAATTATACCTCATTGGTATAATCAAGAATAGATGGATGCATAGAAATATGCAATGGAGAAGAATCCATAAGACTATGATGTTTCACAAGAAGAGGAGAAGGATCAATATTATCACCGTGTTTATTAGTAAATTGAGCCATATACCTAAAGAGAATAGGGAGAAAGCATATGCAAAATGAAATGATATGAGATCATGAAGAAGGAACAACAACATGTATTTTTGAGAAATAGGAAATCCTAGGGAAACAAGGGGTAGAAGAACAATCATTGAAAAAAGAGGTGGTCTCACTAAAATGTTTACACATTTTTCATATTGAGTAATCTAATTGTTGAATGATTTAAGTATAATAAGGATGTAATGGTATATATAGGGGGCTATTATTTTTAGTTAACTTCTAACATTAATCATACAATATCATGACAACACATTCAATGCCTACACAATATTATAGAAACTTAAAAACATAAGGAAATGAGTGTATTTAGTTAATTCTATATGATTCTAGGAAGTTTTGAGTGTGTACTATTGGAAATAGGGAATTTGAACTCGATAATGCTTTGTTCCTAGAATTTTGATTATAAAATAACCTACATAGGACCATACAAACATGTCAATACCATTTGTATGGTCTTAACCCTGTATCGATTATGCTTCTGTAACTTTCTTGGAGTGTTTCCTACCTGGAAATATCGGTCAATATAAAACCTTAATTGTCGATCATGTTGTGAATCCCTGTAAATATTATAAATAAGATATTAAACCTTATCCATGGGTAAATTTACATTCAAAACAAGCAATAGTTAGGTTGTGGGAACCCTTGTGCACCCCTATTGTTGGCACTACTCTAAAGAGGCCTCAAATCGCATATCATTCTCCACCTAGCATGTGATATCTTAATGAATGCAGCTATGATTTGGTAACTTCTTTGACAATTCTTGAGTTGAGTCTCAATCTTGGTAAAATATTTGGAGAAGGGATGTTTGAGTGCTTATAAGGGAGAGAACATGACTTCTTGACCTAATATGATACTTCAGACTTGTAGTGATTGCTTCCTTAATGAGTGTGCATGATATTTTGTGAGATTTAGGGAGCCTTGGGTTCCTTTTGTAAGAGTAGGAAATCATTGTATCAATGTTGTGACATGAGATTTCCAGTGTATAAACAAGAGAGTCTATACTTATTATATAGGGTTTCAAGTTAAATTATCAAAGAATGAGAAACCTAGAGGCATTAAAGGGCCCATCAAAGAATGTAAAAATGAAAGAAAATATGGAGTACATGTTGGTGCAAAACTATAAAAATAGGTCAAGAATGAATATAAAATCCTAACCAAACTACACGCTTTTGGCAGGGATGAGAAACATGAAAATTGGAGGTTTCATCTTATCAATTGGGGTTTGTCTATGGATTTTACGCATTAGACTCTCATAATCTATCAACATATTAGTGTGTATGACTAAGCAATCTAGAAAAGAGATCTTGGGATGTACTAAGTGGGGATAAAAGAGTTTGTTTATCTTAGCAAGAGTGCAATGTCAAAACCAACAATGTTAAATAGAAAATTGGTAATTTTTGTGTCTACAATTTATAATTTACCCCATTGTTGTTATTGATATGATTTAAAAATTTGAATTTCTAATATTTAAATAAAACTTCATATCATTTGAATGAAAATTCAACATACCTTTGTTCTTGATTTTGTTTACAAAGGTGGAACATATTATTCCTCCTCTTCTTCACCTTTTATTGTTGGGCCTATATAGTAGTCCATTAGAAATATTTCTTTGCCACCTTGTCTAATTATGTTTGTCTTTATTTCTTTTTTCCCTCGAATTTCTACATTCTCCTGTCATTATTTATTTTTCCCATTGTTGTTGGTTTTATTGCATTAGTTGTCCAAATAAAATAAAATGAAGTATGTTTGGCTTTTGTGTGTCACCACTTTTTTACTTTTATTATTTTAAGGTGTAGTGTGGAACAAATGTGACATAATTTGTGTCATGTTTGCACCGATATCATGTTTTTATATAAATGAGGTGAATTTATTTTAAAGAAATTTTAAATTTAATATAAATTAATATTATATTTGTTGGCAAATATGTTTTCAAGGAAAAATGTGAATTTCATCAACACATGCGGGACTAAGTCCCTCTACTTTAATATGGCGTGGCTCCCATTTATTGAAACATGGAAAAAATACACTCTAAACTATCTCTCAAGGTGGATGTAGATGAAATAATGTGAAGAAACACCCCTTTGTGATCACACCAATATATGAGACAGAAATATAGGCAAGTGAGGAGAGAAAAAAAGATGAGGGAATTGTATTATTTAGCCGAACCTAGATTTCATTAACTACAATTCAGAGAGATTTCCACTTCAATCAAAAGATAGGAAAACACATGAAATTTTCACAAAGAATATGAATAAAAATAGAGATTGACAAAAAGATGCAGATTTTCATTCCATTTTCAATAGGCACAAATTCCTTTTTTCCTTACAAAATTTCCATACATTCAACTAAGTGAAAAGAAGGAGAATGGAGGAAAATTACTAAGTGGGAAATAGAAGAATTACAATATGCTATATAGAGATAAAAATCAGTCCATTAGAATGGGGAGGAGGATCCAATATATAGCCAAAAAAGTGACCTTTCATATTCCTACATGATTGTTCATATTTCTTTCTAGAATAAGACACTTTTCCTTATTTTAAGAAAAATGCTTTAATAAAAGTGGAATATGAATTCACCTAAGTTGCTTATCAAAAAAGTGAGCTCCCAAAAATGAATTATAAATAACTTGCTTTTAGGAAAAACTGAATTCTTCATTGGAGAATCGGAGAAAGAAGAAAGAAGAAGAGGGAAAAAATCATTTCATGGATAGAGCAAATGAATATGGAGATCCTTGGATGTATCGCATAGAGATATCCTTTGAACTTTCACCACTAATTTGAACCTGAAAATGCTTCGAACTTCTCTTCCATAGGGAATACTGGTATTTGTAATGATATCAAACCAAAGAATATCTACTCTTTGGGTTATATTGCAATTCTTAATCCATTTTGGGATATTTTGAGATGCGTTAGAAATGTCTCCTTGTATATGTGAAAGGGTGTTTATGAGATGATCAATGTAGGACTCCAAGTTGGATAATTGTCCTTTCAGAATTATCCAAAAGTGCTTAGGTATTTCATCAAATGATGCAAAATCATAGTGTAATGAAGGGAACCTCCAAGTGCTCGGTGGCCATTGACCTCATATTTTATTTCTTAGCCTTAGTTAAGGTAGTACGATAATATTTTACAACCTCATTAAGGGATCTCATTTTCTACTCAATTTTCCTAATCCATGTTCATGAATAATTATCTTGAGGACTCAACAACACTTTCTTGTTGATAAAAAAATTGGGGTCGGTGAATCTCACCTCGTGAATGACTAGCAAAATATCATTCCAAAGTGGTCAAATTCCTTCTTGATTATGGAGAATACTTTTTGTACTTTCTTAGTCAATAAAGTGGTTATCTTGTATATTTTACTACTTTAGGGAGAAGGTCACAACCTTTTTTCATGATGGATTCAATCCATAATTTGATCGTCCTTGCCATCTTACCAAAATGTTGAGCTTCTTGAACAACATGTGGGTTAATTTTACTCGGGGAGTAATTGATTCATAGGGAATGAGAGGAGGATCCTCGGGGTCCAAGAATGTATGAACATATGATATCAATGCATGTACCTGAATTTCTAATTTTTCTTGAGTTGCTTCACCTTTCCTTGTTTGAGTAACAAAATTGGTAGTTATTAATTAACGAAATTGACTAAGATAATGTAGTAAGAGATAGTTACTCTAATATAGGAGGACATATAATGCAATAAGTAAATGTACTAAAATAGTATGTAAATGTATAAAATAATAGAAATAGTAAAAGAAAAAACCCTAATGTACAAGGAGGGAAATGAAAGAGATTAGTTGAATAATAGAAGCCTACCAGCTTTGTCGCATTAACACAAAAAATTAGAAAGTAGGAGCGACTATGTTAGGGTTTCGCAGAGGATATATTTGGATGATGTGGCTAGACTGGGGCACCTGGAAGAGGACTAGGTGCCCACGAACTCCAGTAAGGAATAAAACTACCTTGGTATAATACACATAGGTTTGGAAGGTGATCTTAAGCTCTATCTTCCCTGCCACATTAATTTTTATGTATTGCGTTGAATGCTTCAAATATTCCAAGAGGAAGAAATAACCTACAAAAGACCAAAAGGAAGTATAAAAACCCTAAAAATAAAGATGCATAATGAATGGGTCAGATTAACCTTAGCTTCCACAATAGTGGGCTTACTAATTGAGCATTACACTACATTTCGGACCTGAATGTATTTCGGTGTGTATGTCCATGTCGTTCCCTAGGTGCTCTTGTGTTAGTCACACTTTGTGAAATAGTGAGCAATAGCTAAATGTAGAAAATGTAATAGAATGTGTGCATGGAATAGAATAGAATCCCTCCCCCTATGAAGTGTGATGCAGATGTCCTAGCTTGTGCCTTGATGATGGAGCTATGTGGATGCCAATGCAATAGATGGATGTAACTCTAGATGGAGTGATAGTAGTGTATGATGTTAGGTCCCTCATTATGGTCTCATAACTTTATATTTATAGGGTTATCTTGCTCTAATTTTGTAATTAACCTTGAAAAGTCTGACCATAAGAAAGATAAAGATGAAAAATGGCTAGAAGAGGCCCAAAAGTGGTGGGAAAGTGCTAGAAGGATCGGGATGCCCCTAGGTGAGACCAGGGCGCCCATGGACACCCCAGTACTAAATTTGGGCACCCCAACCGAGGCTAAAATAACATGGGATGTCTAGAAATGGTTGGGCATATGGGTGTAATAGGTCACAAATTACAAAATAAAATAAACAAGATGGCCAAAGGACAAGGGTTATTTAGTACGTTCTTTACTCAATAACTTTCTAAATTGTTGTATGAGACTAGGATAAATAAAATGTCTAAGGTGCATGATTTTGTGACTACATTTTGCCTCCACTTTATGTTGGTGAAAAGAAATATCAGTAACATAAAGTAGATAGAGATGCGTACCTAATTTCCATGAAGAGTGCGGTAGAAGCATCTTTGAAGTACTAGAAAAAAACATGTAATGATAAAAATGGAGGGTGGAAACTATAGATGAAAAATGCACAAATAAAAATTGATGAGAGTGAACCTAGGGCAAAGCACATGTGTGTAGTGTACTTGCATAAAAGTGTGATGTGTTTGCTATAGTGTGCTACTTTGCGTATAGTGTTGTTGTTTTTTTTTGTTTCCCCCATTTGACTGCTTGTTTCTCATACAATCGGAACTACAAGGAGAAAATGATCAAGTAGTAAAATGTGTATCTATGTAAGTGTAAAAATGCTATATAAAGGATGCATGTGTATGTAAATGTAAATTATGAAAATATAAATGGAAAACATAAATGTAAATTTAAATGGAATATGTGCACCTGATCCATGTTGAGAAAGAGTGTAGAAGGATATCTTGTATTGCGAGTTTTTTTGAATGATCTCATGCCACCCTGGCTGAAGAAGTGTAGGGAGGAAATGCTTTATGTCCTCCAATATCTAACCACTTCTGTTGAAATGTGTGTGAAGAGATCTTTGTAGTTTGCTTGGTTTTTTGGTGATCGACGCCACCGGCTGAAATAGTTTAGGGAGGAAATGTTTTGTGTCCTCCAAGCTTACAACTGCTTCCCAAAAATGTTAAGGACACTATGTCATATAAAATCCACTCGTGTATGGGTCTTGTATACTATTCTCAACCCACTTGCTGAATAAAACTGAACTCGAAATGGTGTAGAATCTATGTGTTAGTATGTAAACCCCAAATGATGCCCCCCTCTTTGGGGGCACATGCGACGTTGTTGATAGGAGACATGTGACCCTAAAAGAGGGCCAACCACATGTATGCTAAAAAGTGTTTGTTAGAAACCAAGGCACACACAAACAAGAAATCTAGCCAAAAAAAAGTGTAAACACACATGCATGAAGAAAACAATGTATACGCTACACAAAAAATGTAAAAGCTACCAAGAAAAGTAATGTAAACATGTAAGAAGACAAGTATGTCACACAAAGTGGGTTGCAAACATGGGACATCACTCATGATGTCGCAAGACGCATAAGGCCATCATGGAAGCAAACAAAAAACAAGTGTGGATATCAAACATAGGGCAAGGCACACAAACAATAAAAACAATAGCAAATAGTAGCAGAGACAATGATAGACAATGTAACAAACAGGTATGGAAACCGATATCTCTACATAACAAATGTTTTGCATGAAACACCTATTAACATGTTAGAAATATATTGAGTATTTAAAAAGCGTGTATAAGAAAGTAATATAAAGTGCTAAGTACAACATGAAACAATAACACCTAGAAGAGACGAATGTGTGGATGCCCCCAACAACTAGTGTAGGAAGGGTAGAAGGTGAGTATCCATGCTACATGTAAGAGACTTGTATTTGTGATCACAACTAAAAATTAAGTGAACACGTATGTTTGGATGGTATAGATAAATGACATACAAGTAATAAAACTAGCATGTGTAATAAAGTGATCATGAACAAGAAAAATTAAGCAAGAATATAAGCAACCATAGTATGCAACATGATGTGGATGGATGGAATGAAATTCAATATGGAATGATAAGATCCACATGCCCCCTAAGTGAATGGAAATGTATGCATTGAGGTTCATTTTTTATCCCCTATGCAATCAAGAATGAACCGTAAATGAGAGTTCGTCATCGGGAAATGGCTGAGTAGTATGTATCATGTCTAACACGTTATGAGGAAATGTGTATATGTGTAGTGGTGATGATATGCAACATGTAGAATAGATGTGCATGGACCTTATAGCCTAAGTGTATACCATGATGAGATGAAATGTGGAGTGATGATTTATCCCTAAGTGTATATCACTATAAGATGAATGAATGAGTGATGATTTAGCACTAAGCATATATCACTATAAAATGTAAGGAGGGTGTGGTGATGTAATGTAAGGTGTAGACCACTAGAAAATGATAGAATAGGTGACGATTTAGCCTAAAGTGTATGTCACTACAAGATGAATAATAGGGAGTGGTGATGTAACCTAAGGTGTATACCACTACAAGATGATAGAATAGGTGACGATTTAGCCTAAAGCGTATGTCACTACAAGATGAATAGTAGGGAGTGGTGATGTAACCTAAGGTGTATACCACTACAAAATGATAGAATAGGTGATGATTTAGCCTAAAGTGTATGTCATTATAAGATGAATAGTAGGGAGCGGTGATATAACCTAAGGTGTATACCACTATAAGATGATATAATATGTAATGATTTAGCCTAAAGTGTATGTCACTACAAGATGAATAATAGGAGTGGTGATGTAACCTAGGGTGTATACCACTACAACATAAAATAATAGGTGACGATGTATCCTAAATTGTATATCACTAGTAGATGAATGATAGGGAGTGGTGATGTAACTGCTGTTGCCCAATTTCACATCCCTTGCAAAATTTAAACAACTTGCACAAGTGTTAAACTTGGAAAATATTATGAGGAAAATTTGAAGAAACTGTGGAGGCTTAGAGCATTTCGAGAATGGAGAAACATTACCATAGAGGATCTATGAAGACCACGGTAAGAAGAAAGTTACATGTGGAATGAAGAAAAGACTATGTGGGTGGATATTCAAAGCTGCACTACTATAAATAGTGTCGTGGGATAAGACAACAATGAAAGGAGGGCCGTGGTTCATAAGGAAGAAATTCATATCATTGGGGAAAGCTGCGAGAAGGTTTTCAAAAGCCATGTAGACCTAGGGTGCCATGATACAAAGGAATGATCCGTGGATGTCAAATAACCACACAAGACTGAGTGGAGAAGCCACGTAATAAAGTAAAATGATGATTCTTCATAGAAATTAGAAATCGATTGGTCTTCAATTCAGTTATCAAATATTTGCAAATTCAATAAGATTTTGTTGTTCTCTATGCAATCAAATTTGATTTCATGAGTCAAATCAAGGAAAATGGGAAAGAGTCAAGGAAACTTCTCTAACACGCAAAAGTGTAGTTCCAGTGACACAACCACCAACATTAAATGTAGTATGGGCACTTAGTTGAAGAAGGCATGTAACAATGGATAAATAGAGTGGCACCCTATTCCCTAAGAGAAATTAATGAAGGTGGTTGGGATTGGTTGAGGAATTTGAATTTCCCTCTAATTTCTTCTCTTTCTCCCTTCCACAATTTTCTATATATTGTAGAGAAATGCACATTCTTACGAGTTGGATACTTTTAGAATTTGGGCATCTTGTAATATAAGGCTTCTCTCTTGTGTTGCATGTATTTCCAAATGATCACATGCCTTGGATCTTGATTCAGTGAATGCTCACATATTCCTCTCGATTGTAATAGTCTGTGCACAATTTCAGGAAATAAAATTTAATCTTGTGGCTCATTCTACCCTTGTTCTTATTTTATTGCACTCCTTGCCTTTCTTTCATTTGTAGGTGTGTTGTATGTTTCATTTTTGAATCTTTGTCTATTATGTATTGTGAAAGTGGATTTTGGGAGTGATTTTGATCTGTGTCTCATATCCATTCCTCTTCATTATCATTTCCTTCCCTTTCCCCTTATCTAAATGTATTCATCCCCTTATTTTCTAGTGCTATCACCTCTGTAGATTAGGATTTATGTTTTATGCATATCCTTCTCACCCTGGTCCCTTGGAAAGTTAGAGTAGAGATAGATAGTTATATTTCAATTCCTAGGAGTAGTTTAGCATTAGGAGTAAGTAGAGGAAGTTGACCTTCTCCGGAGGTCTGTCTCAATTTGAGTCCCACAACTTGGAGACAGTCCCATGTTATCTCAAACCCCGATTCTTATGATCTAGGATGGGTGCACATTTGAGCTCCAATAATTTTGGCACGCCTGGTGGGACATTTAAAATCAATATTTCTAGTTTTATCAAGTTTTGATGTGTATCTTGGTGAAACTCTAGCCTTTGGAGGCTTTTCAGTAACACATATGACAACTCTATTTAGAATATCAACTGGTTTCAACAAGTATTGGTGATCCAAACATGTCCCTAATTCATGAGAAGGATCTAAACAAGGTCTAGAACAAAACAAGAAGGAATATTTGAGTATTTGTAGTTATCTCTAGGAAGACAGAGAAGAGGAAGATAGATTCAAAGATCTCCATCTCCTCCAAATCAAACTCTCTCCACACCTCCGCTTGGTAGACCCTTCAATTTCCATCCACAAGAGTTCTTAGATTAATCGAATGGATGATCAATTGCTACCACCTCAAAATCCATTTGTGAACTTCACAGGCAATAGCCTGCTTTCCTTGAATGCACATAATCCTATTCCTGTTGTGGCATTAAAAATATTCCATATTTTACTGGAGAAAATCACACTACTCTAGTTGACCACATTCAGGACATTGCAAATGTCTATGTTATCCATGAAATTGCTGAAATGGATGTGGCAGTAAAACTTCTGGCTTCATCACTTAAAGGAAAGAATCTATAGTGGTTTAGACGCCTTTGAACGCAGCTACATCAAGAATTGGAATGAGTTATGCACAACCCTTTATAACCAGTTTGGTGAAAGAGAAGATAATTTGTCTCTTTTGGAGTAGTTGACTATAATCAAGAGAGCACCTAATGAACAAATGGCATATTTCAACTTCAGATTCTAGAGAACCTAGGACAAAATTCCAGTTCTTTTCAGGCCTACAATTTGAAGGTGCATTTCTTTACTTTTTGAAAGCTCTTAACTCGATATATTTGTTATGGTGTAATATATGGGAGGTGTAACTCTACCAACAGCTTATGCATTGGCCATTAGGGCTGAAGAATTATTTAATTCAAGATGGAAAATTAGCTCCTAGGCCACCTATGCCATTATCCCCTGAATTTCCACAAGCCACACAACCTTCCATTTCTCCTATTCCTCAACCAAATCCATAGCTTGTTGCTTCCACATCACAAACCCCTACACAACAAAAGGAAGATGAGGAAATGAAATATCTAATTATAAACTTGACAAAAAAATTATATCCCTAGAAAAACAACAAGCCCAGTCATATAGAAATTATCAAAATCAAGGAAATATTCAAATCAGGGATATCATCCATATAGAAACCAACAATCTAATCAAATATATGCACAAAACCAAAAAAATAATAGATGGAAAAGTCAAAGTGATCCTCTTCCATTGGAAACAATTCCTCCTCCACAGGCACTCCCTACCCCTAGTTCTAGTCAAGCCTTAGTTCCAGTACAAAACAATATGGCACAAGAAATAGAGTGGTTTTTCCATGTAATATACCTCATAACCAACTTGGTTGTGAAAGGGAAATGCATCTCTAAGCCTACATGATTCAAGGTTCTTCCATTAGTAAGAACCACTTATTGAAGCACCAAATCATGGTGTGGAAGAAACTCAACAAGCTACACCTAATGCTAACCTCATGTTTTTCGAGCTGAGGATTTCTATGCACTCAATCAAGTGTCTGGTGGCTCTGGTAGACCTCAGATGAGTGTTGTTGATAATACGTGGAACAAGAAAAGAATGTTGGAAGCTCAGGTTGTAACTCCTGCATATCAGAGCAATGTCACAGGGAAAGGAAAAGACATTAGAGGGATTAAGGAAAAGCCATAGACTAAAGCGGAAACAAAAGGGTGCAAGAAACTATGGAATGAAGTAGAAAATGTGTTAAATTAGACTACGAAGTGCTTGATGAAATTTCCGCGAAAAGGAGGTTGTTGTTCAAATAAAGCCACATGTTTAAACAATGCCACAACAACATAAGAAAGAAGTTATTATGCCATAGATGTAGAGGTCGGTGGGTCTTTCATTCAATATTATAGAGAAAATTAAGAAGACCAATGTAAATGTGACAATGTGGGATGTGCTTTCTATTCCGTCTCAACGAGATCTCTTGTGTGAAACCCTCAAGCAACTACCTTCGGTGGATCCAATAGTGTGGAAGACTCATGCCGCGGTTCATGTATGTCAAGAAAATGGTGATCAAGTAAGAAAAACCATTAAGACCCCACCCTTTTACATGTCTATAATTGTGGGTAAATACCTAGTTCATAACTGTATGATTGATTTAGGGGATAGTACCTTTGTAATTCTTAAGAAAATTTCTGACATCCAAGGTCTCAAGTACAGTCCTATGTCTAGGGGAGTTTTACAGATAGATGGGTCAATTGTGAATGTCCTAGGGGTAATTAAAGACCTTGAGTTGACACTTCATTCTTGCCCAAGCCTTACCATAACCCATGATATATCGGTCATAGAATTTCCGCCCATATTTACAATTTGCCTGTCTAGAGATTTTACTGCTAAGGTAGGTGGCTATCTTTCTTTAGATTGGACTCACATGCTTTTAAGGACCAGATATGGCACAAGATTCACAATCCAAGCCGAGCCTATATTTTCCTATCACATAGAGTCATATGAACCTTCCCCTATCTAATCAAACTGTTGAATACAAGAAGAACAAGATCAGTTTTAAGTCCAAAAGAATAGCCTGCTCCCCATCTCATTCCTAATTTGTTCTTTGATGAATGGGCAAAGAGAGATCATAAATTTGATCCATATTCTAAAGATCTTAAAGCTTATGAAACTAGTCTTGGAACCTATTGTGTCCTGTAAGAAGAATATGTTATGCCCACGACATTCAAAGAAGACAAGGATCCAGTCTCTGGCTTATGGAAGATGTATTTTGATGGTTCTAGAAGCATAAATGGAGTTGGGGTAGGTGTTGTTCTTATTTCTCCAAAGGAAGAGAAGTTCTTCTTCACCCACATATTACAATTTTCTTGTTCCAATAATGTGGTGGAATATGAGGCATTAGTGCATGGCTTGCTGATTGCGGAAAAAAGAAAGATCAAGAAGTTACAAATCTTTGGAGATACTTGAGCTAGTCATTAACCAAGTCCTGGTAGATGTGCTACAAAGAAAAAACTATTGAATGCCTATAGACATAGAGTTTGGGACTTGTTGGAGATTTTTGATGCTCTCAACCTACAAGTTGTATCTGCGAGAAGATGAACAAGGAAGCAAATCAAATGGTGGCTCTTGGATCTCAGTTTTCACCTGCAAAAGACCTGGTTAAAGGAAAGATGCAACATATCAAGATGGTTGTTAGGCCATCCATACCTGATAATGTAACCAGATGGCAAGTATTTGATAGTGATGAACAAATTATCTAATTCATACAGAATGAAGCTGAATTTTCTTCAAAAATGTAGTCTAATTTGCGAACATCTACAGTGATCAGATTATTCAACTCAAAACAAATAAATTACCAAAAGGATTGGTCACTCTAGAAAAAAATTTAGTCTAGACGATGAGTTAAAAAGTATAAAAAAGAGCATGATGGCAAAACAAGAAGACTTCCAAAGCATGTTGTAATTACCGTAGGAAAAGAAATTTTGCTTGGAAATTTATGTGATGAACATGAGAAGAAATTTTTGTTTCCTTATGTCAAAATTTTAGTGATGTGTTCTCATGGGGCTATGAATATTTAAAAGAGTTCAATCCAATTGTAGCCTAACATTCTATCGATCTTGATCCCAATATCAAACCAGTTAGGAAAAAACAAAGGCCAGTAAACCCCAAGATAGATCCCCTCATGAGAAAATAATTATCTAAACTCATCGAGGCTAAGATTATTTTTCCCATTAAGTACTCCACTTGGGTGGTGAACTTGGTTCCAATTAGAAAGAAGAATGGTGAAATCAAGCTCTGCGTAGACTTTAGGGACCTAAACAAGGCCTCTCTCAAGGATCACTATCCTTTTCCTTCAATGGAGCAAATTCTGCAGATAGTGGCTAGATCTAAGATATTTTCAATGCTTGATGGATATTCAAGCTTCAATCAAATAAAAGTGAAGGAGCAGGATCAATACAATATTGCGTTCACCACCAAATGGGAACATATGCATATCAAAAAATGACTTTTGATTTATCAAATACATGTGCCACCTTCCAAAGAGAAAAGGATATCACCTTCAAAGGATATATTAATCAATTTATCCTATGTATCTTGATGACATAAATGTTTCCTCAAAGCATAAAACAGATCATACTAGTCATCTTGAGAAGGTATTTGAAAGATGCAGGGAGTTTGGGGTATCTCTTAACCCCAAGAAATGTAATTTTGCAGTCCCTAGAGGTAAGCTTTTGGGGCACATTATTTCTAAAGAATGCATTTTCATTGATCCAGAAAGATTCTCTACCATCCTTTCTCTTTCCTTGCCAACTCACAAGAAATATTTGCATTCTTTCCTTGTTTTTTCATGCAAATGTGCAACATGGAAATTGAAATTTTTAGCATGACAACAATACCCTTGTGTCAAAACTTTCAAGTTTTACCCTTCCAAGGCACCCCAGTCTACCCAATTAATCCAATGACCTCCCAAATTATGTTAACTCAGTCCCCTAGGTGATTTAGGAAAGTCAAGTCAACCCCCTAGGTGATTTTAGGAGTTCTTGAAAAATGTAAATTTTAGGAAGTTGTGGGAAAGGCTATCACTGGCCTTCCCAGACGAGAGAAACCCCATAGATTGGAAAAAAGGATCCTAATCTGACATGGAAGTTAATTAAATACCTAGAAAAATCATGGAAGTGATTCAGGAAAATTCATAAAGGGTTTGGAAGAGTTGGGCGGTTTCACCAAAAACATGGTTCACAGGCCTAAGCAATGCACAGGGTCAAAAGAGCAGCTAAGCTTTGAAAAGTGATTCCAGAAGCTCTAGATGGATTTATAAGCCAAATAATACATATTCGGAAAGGTAATTCTATTCCCTTAAATATGGTGAAATAATATCTTTCACAACACTTTGGTGCAATAGGCGTATAACTGGTTTTTTTCATGCACAACTAAGGAGATAAATCAAATATCCAATTTTTCGGGGCTCACATTGAGGAACAAATACATGATAACTCAAGCATTGGATTATGAAGTCCATTTTCAGTCAAATTCATATAATTTTTTTCCGAAAAAATCCATCGGGAACTCCAGATAAGGCCTTCAAAAATTCACTCTCGAGGTTTGACACTTAGCCAAATTTTCAAGAAGACACATGTCAGCACTAGGAACCTAGTGGGATTTCATGTCCCTTTTTTTCCCCTTAAAAAGGGACACAAAAATGTGTTCAGCCATTTTTAGCTTCCCCGGACCTTAATACGACCTTGTGCATTTCCAGTTAAGCCCCTGGGAGCTAGATGGAGCCTTACCTCTCACTGCACGGATGATCGCCAAGTGTCGCATGGAGGCGCGATGTGAAAAATGATATCCCCTTTGTCCCCTTTAGAAAAGGGTAATGAGTGACATGAAAATGCACACATCCCCTTGAATCCCTTAGGTCATCCATGTGACCCTCTCTAGTGCAAATTTCTAGCCCCTAGGAGCTAGTCGAGCTAAACACTCGACCGTCGGATTTCTGCCAAGTGTCGCATGGAGGCGTGTCATGAAAATTGATGTCCCTTTCATCCCTTAATTCTTAAGGGAAATTAAAGGACACAAAAATGCACCCCACCCTCTGGTATGCATTTTGAATTTCTTAAAATCTGCCACTTAGCCATTTTTCCCCATTTCTTCTTCACATCTCCATACCCCGCCATACATCTCATTCATGCTTGTCTAGACACCCAGTCCACCATTGCTGCTCTAAACCAGCTCCACCATGGAAAACAAACCCTCCACTCTATGAAAATAAAAAAAAATCGGAGGAAGGATTTATCAAAAGAGTTGAAGAAACAAAAAATAAAGATAAAATGAAGATTTTTCACCAGATAACCATGAAGTCTTCCAATCAAAAAATCTTCATATCTTGCAAAAGACAAGTCAGATTGAGATGGCGTATTTTACAGACTTCTTCATTTTTCAATACAAGAAATATGTAATAAATGGGAGGTTGAATGGTTCCTTGAATCATTTGTTTTAATAAAAACTCTATCTCGTGCCCTAGCTCACATTCGTTGGATTTCCCATCAATCTGGTGATGGAAATGAGATAAAAACTTACACATAGACTCCAAATGAAAAACCTATCACAATGGAGTTGATTTCTTCATGATTGGAGACAAAAAAAATACCTGCAAATTTAGAGCTCCGTTAATGTCTACCATCGCAGTTTCGTGCTTGAAGCCACTACTAGGAGAAAATTTTAAATTTTATTTCCTAGCTTTCTAGAGGGTGAAATGAAGTGAAATTTTGAGTACGTGACTACGAAGACGAGCTAAGTCCAAAAAATATGTTCCATTACAAACCGAGCACCAAAAATCCACTTTCCAAAAATAGTAAGCTTTCCTACATAGGCTTGCTATCTTTGGTAAGTCTTCATCAAAAGTGACTACAACAAAGATAATGTGCACCGAAGGTCACCAGAAATTAGAATGAGTGTTCAAAGCAGAAAACAAGTGAAAATGACCACTTACTAAAAATAGTAAGTTCCCTATATGGGTGCTTACTAAAAATAGTAAGTCACCCCAAGAAGTGGCTGAGGCAAAGGCAATGTGCACAGGAGTGAATGAAGAAGTTCATCTCATCGAGATGGTCAAGAAGAGGAAAAAATCACCTCTTACTAAAAATAGGCATTCAAGATCCATCTTAGGGAACTTGAAAGTGTCTCTCAACACTCACTTCATGGCTCAAGTTGTAGGAGTATCATGTGTTGGGTGGAAGTTGTGGTCATTGGTGAAACAATTCATTCAACTTGGCAGTATCAGTTCTAAACTCCTATCTCTTCGGAAGGGATCTTCGTGAGTCGTGTTTGTGGTCATCATGATGTCATTCAACAATGTTCTTAAACACTTAACCCAAGGTGTTTGTAAGTCATCTGAAGGAGTTTCTCAGGGTGGAAAGAGTTCAAGGATTCGAGTTCATCACATCGAGCATTCCATCGAGTCATCTAGAAGGATCAACGGACTTTGTCAGAGGCTAGGTTCTTCGTCAACATTGTTCTTCCTTCTTCCTCTTCTGCTCTCTCACTTTCTTCTCTCCCCTAACTTTCTCTCTTCTCAATGTTCTTATTTTGCGGAGGGGGTTGCACTTTTTGTATGTCTTAATTTTCCTAATGTAACAAGTCACCTTTATGTTATAAAAAGGGACTTAATGTTTTCCTAAGAAGGCAAAGAGTCTTAAGTCATGTCAAGACATATGAAGAGTTATTGGGGGTTATATGAAGAGTCTTTTCTCTTCCTATAAATTGTAAAGCCATTACCATTTCAAAGGGGTTTGTGATTGATTTTGTAAACTCAAGAGTGTATTTTACTTTGAGAGAACAAATAAGATAGCCATTTTCTTCCATTCCCCCCTCACTAGTTTTCCTCCATTCACACACGATGTACAAATTTTGTGTAAGCAATCAATACAAGAAGGAGTTTATATCTTTCTTTGACTAAGGGATTTCTTGATACTTTGTGATCATAGATTATATTTGTTCTTATTGTTACTTACAAAGTTTTTTCCTCTATATTTTAATGCATGTGATGAAAATTCTAACTAGTGTGTGCAGTAATATGATTTTCTACTTGCAATATTAGTTCTCGTATCTAATTTATCACTCCCATTTCCCTTTATATAGACAAAGTCCTCTCTAGAAATAAATTTCTAGCTTTTCCACAGGGTCATTGGAGTTCCCCTGTTATATCCCTAGCCAAAATGCCACCAAGAAAATCCACCTTTTACTCACGCATGCATATACGAAAACTACACCGGTTAAGTAGAGGGATTTAGATTCCTAGAGAGTTGGCAAGAAAAATCCACCAATTTTTCCTCAAAAATTTTCTTGCCAATATTTTTTGGTGCCGACCATGGGGCAGATTTAGTAGCATCTGCACCAAAATTATGACCGCAAGGTCCAAAAATACAAAAAAACAAATATTGAAAAAACAAAAAAAAGAGTTCCGTAAAATCCATTGCTAAAAGATACATTGTCAATCCCTAGAATGTGACATTTCATATTCCACAGTGTCCTTTCCTATCCCCACTGTAAGAATTTACAAAAGCTGGCTAAAAGGAGATACACCAGGTTGAATAGATCAAGAGGAATTGTCGACCTCACTTTCAAGGCTTTGAAAAACCAGTAAGAATGAGTTAGAGATAATCCCTACTACTTTTCTCAAGCCTCATCCCCATCTGGGTCATCAATTAGTTCACCTAGAAATCCCATCCAAAATCCTGTTGATACTCCCTCTTCAAATTCTCCAAGTTTTCAACCACCGTTGAGCCTTTACTTCTCGAAGGAATAATAATTTGAAGAAGCAAGAGTGTAAATAGAAACAAAAATGGCGATTTAATAAAAAGACAACCCATTGTTCCATGGGGAAGAAATATAGACTCGCTCACTCTCAAATCACCTCTTTAAAATCTACCAACAAGTTAGCATAATAACTTTCCAAATTTCAAAGGTGATGTCACAAAAATACCTAAATAACACATCGCCACTTCACCACATCATGCAAGATTCTTGGAGTTGAACATGAAGATGTTTCTATAAGGTTGTTTGTGGAATCTCTCTAAGAAAAAGCAAATTTGAATGATTCTACCTCCTACCTACCTGATCCATCACTTGTTGGAATGACATCAAGAATTCCTTCAAGGAAATATTTAAATCAACTAAATACTATGAGGACCTCTTGGTACAATTGGCACAAATGAAACTATGAGAGACTTCATGTCTTTTTTTGACCGGTCACTCCGTAAGATACTTTGGAAGAAGATTCACCATCCAAAAACAATGTCAATAGATTCTTCATTAATGCTCAATCATTAAAGGTAGGATTTTTCTTATGAAGGGTTCAACCAAGGAACATTACAAAATAAAAAATAATGGCCATTGAACTTGATGACGACCTCATCCTCTCTGGAAATATCAAGAATCCCACAAAGAGTAAAGCTCAAGTGTTTTGGAGATGAGAGAATAGATTTGTTGTTGCAAAAATTAGCAAATGAAATGGTATTGTTGAAGAGGGAAATATTTAAATGAGTGTCTTCTCAAAGAAATCATATTGCATGAGCACCCCAAGGATTACCTTGGAGACCCCACCTATCAATACATGTTGTAGGAGTAAAGAAAATGAAGAAGAGGTTGAACAAGAAAATAAAGGTGGTAGTTTCCTAGTAGTTGAATAACTTGAGGATGATACACAAATCAGATTATGTGAGTATTCTATAGGTGATGAAGATAACAAAGAAGATGCTCCCAGTTTCTCATGTGCAGCATTCACTTGTTCTCAATCTGAGAAATGAGCCTCTTCCTCCACAGTTTCAAAGAAAAATAATATTGAATATCCTCCTGTGGCGACTCTACAAAACAAAATAATTAGTCAAGGATCTCCACTCCCACCTTGTATGGAGTCCACACTGGAGAAACCTGATCCTGTAGCAAGCATAAGGTCACCTACTTTTCCAAGTAAGTATTTCAATGTTTCTTCCAATTCTAAATCTAAATATACTCCTGTAAAATCCAAGTGCTTCAAAAGTTCCTAGTGTGCCTTACAAAATACCTTTTTTACCCAAACATATACCACTTTGCTTCCAAACCTATCATGAATCTAAAATTATTCCCTTCATCCCCCTTTTCCACATCTGATCCCTTTGACTTTGTATAATATGAAAATAAAGACAAGGTGCGAGATCATGAAACCAAATATTTGCGGACTCACCCCAAATAATTTGAGATATTTGTTTAATATATTAGAAGTGGTAGTTTAACAACCAATGTTGTAACTCCTAGTTCTACAGGAGTTCTACCAAACCCACCTACACCTCCATCACAAAATATGTTTTCTTTTATCACATCCAATACTAATAAGGTTGAATCTTTCTATGTCTCCCTTCTTGTTGGAGAATATGTATTAAACAACTGCATAATAGATTCTAGTGCCTCTGACAATGTAATGCCTGTAAAGGTTGCCAAGGCTCTAAAAATCACCATGACTCTACCCAGTGGCTCTTATTACTCCTTGGAGTCAAAATAGGTCCCACTTGTAGGTAAGGTCAAAGATGCACATGTGGCTCTCACCAAATTTCCAGACAAGAAGTTTTCAATGATGATTCTGGTAGCAAACATTCCAGCTTCATTTGGAATGTTACTAAGTAGGAATTTCCATCAAAATGAGGGGGTAAGATCTAGATGAACTGGTCTTTCACAACCATTCCAGTTAAGGGAGACATGGAAAAATTTCTTCTAGAGAAGAAGATGAGGTACATGGTGCAAAAAATAGGAAATCAAAGCCAACATTTTGTACCAAAACAACAGGAGGATGAATCTTTTCGTAACAATTGAAGAAGAAGAAGATATTCCCATCTTGATAGGACCAAGTATCTCTTCCCAAAGGAGTATGGATCTTGAAGAATCATTGAGGAACTTTGAGTTTGAAGAGGATATACCTGATTTTTTGAATGATGCGAACCACGAAGAAGAAAAAATGGTTCTTGATGATTTACAAATGGGGAAATCAGCTTGTATGCTTATCCATAAAGAGGATATGTTCTCATTCCCCTTTGGAGATGAAGATGATATCAATTATTCCATCCATGTGGGGATAAGACCAGATTTTTATGAGCCCACGAAAGGTATGAAATAAGAATATGTGCAAGATCTCCTCAGATTTTCTGAAGAGATAGAATATCTTGCACTTAGTATTGAACTCCCAATGAAATCCATGAATCTGCAAGACAAGTGTGAATATGATTTGGAAGCCTCAATCAGTGTGAAGGTTGGCCATATTGAAATAAATCAATATGATAAATCCAATGTATCTACTGAGCCAATAGTTGATGGATATAACGATGAAATGAAGGTATTTTATTTCCCATTTGAAGAAGAAAACTCTTTCCATGATGAAAAATATGAAATAGATGGTGTTAAGGTCATTGAAGGTGAATATCCCCTTGAGAAAGAAGTAGCAGAATGTAATAAGTTTAAGGGAAATGAATTAATCCATCCAAATAGTTTCCTTGAGATTAAAAATGAATATTCTTCAAAGATGTATAAAGATAAACCACATAAAACAATAAAGTATAACTTCGTGCAAGAAATCATGGATGTGGTAGAAAGTACAGAAAACTCTGAGCTAATTCTTTATCTCTTAGCTCATGCCATGGCTATACAAGACAAGTATGAGGTTACTTCCGATCCTCCATTAAATATTTAAGCACCTCATAGTGGAGTAGAGATAAAAGATAAGTATGAGGTTTCTCACAAAAAAGAGGTCAATAAGCATAGATATGGGAAAGAAAAGAACTCAGAATATTAAAGAAATTGGAATGAAAATCAGCCTTGGGTATAGATGGGATGGTCAATGAAGAATCAACTATGTGGATAAACACAGAATGCAACTAGCACTATGAAACCAATTTCAAAGGGAATGAAGGCAATGAAATTTCTAAGTGAAGGCTTGAGCATCAAGAATATCATGTAGACTCACTCCTACCAAGTACACAAACAATCATGAAAGCACCTAGATTTCATAAATAGTTAAGGAGAGGAGGATACTTTCTCAAATCGGTCAATGGCTTTGCAGAACAACATCACTTAGTTTTTCCCACTCAGCAGTAACTTCGAGAAGAGAAGAGTGCTATAATGAAAGCGGGTTGTAACCCACATTTGTACTATAAGTGATTTAGGTTTGTTTCCCCTTTCCCATCTATGTGAGTTTTTCCATTTTCTATGTGGTATTTTTCCTTGTCTATTTTTTTGTGTGTTTCCTTCCTTGTTTTGTGTGTGTGTGTGTCTCCTTCCTTGTTAACTCTCTCTTATAAGTTGTACATGACTCCACATGACCCAATGGATAAGGAACTAGTCTTTGTATTTTAAAGTTGAGATTCTGGGATTCTTCATGTCATGTATTTGATGCGCTCAGTCCATACAATGTCCTCAAGATAGAACCAATTGTTTTCATGCAAATGTGCAACATGAAAATTGACAATTTTCAAGCATGATAACAATACCCATGTGTCGAAACTTTCAATTTTTACCCTTCCAAGGCACCCAAGGTCTACTCAGTAAGTCCAATGACCTCCTAGATGATGTTAACTCAATCTGCTAGGTGATTTAGGAAATTCAAGTCAACCCCCTAGGTGATTTTAGGATTTCTTGAAAAATGCAAATTTCAGGTAGTGTGGGAAGGGCTATCACTGGCCTTCCCGAGACGAGCACAACCCCTTGGAGTGGAAAAAGGATCCTAATCTACCATGGAGGTGAATTGAAGACCTAGAAACATTATGGAAGTAATTAAGTAATATTCAAGAAGTATTTGGAAGAGTTGGGGCGCTTTCACCAAAAACGGGGTTCACGAGCCCTAAGCAAGCATACACGTGGTCAAAAGAGTTGTTGATCTTCAAAATTGATTTCAAGATCTCTAGTTAGATTTATGATCCAAACAATACATCTTCAAAAAGGGAATTTTAATCCCTAAAATATGGTGAAATCATATATTTCACAACACTTTGGAGAAATATTCTTACAATTAGTTGTTTCCATGTACAACTAAGGAGTTAGATTCAAAATCTGATTTTGAGAATGAAAATTGAGTATCAACACCTGAAAACCCCAATATTTGATTCATAAGGCAATTTTCAGTCAAATTCATATAAATTTTCACTGAAAACATCCATTGGTAACTCCAGATACGACCTTCACAAGTTCGCTCTCAAGGTTCGACACTTAGCCAATTTTTTAAGAGGACACGTGTCAGCACCAGGAGCCTGGAGGTATTTCATGTCCTTTTCATCCCTTTATAAAAGGTAAATATGGGGAAAAATATTCCCATCCCTTTTTAGCATCCTGGACCTTAATATGACCTCCCGATATGTCGCTAATCCCTCGGGAGTTAGTTGAAGCCTTTCCTCTCACTGCACGGATGATCGCCAATTGTCGCATGGAGGCGCGATGTGAAAACTGATGTCACACTTGTCCCCTTTGTAAAATTGAAATGAGGGACATAAAAATTCACCCAAACCCTTGAAGACCTCAGGTCATCCATGTGACCCTCTCCGGTGTAAATTTCCAACCCCCAGGAGCTAGTGGAGCTAAACAATTGACCGTCGGATTTCTACCAAGTGTCACACGGAGGTGCGTCATGAAAATTGATGTCCATTTCATCCCTTAATGCTTAAGGGACATCAGGGAAAAAAATTCCCCACCCTCTGGTATGAATATTTTAATTTCTTCAAATTTGACACTTAGTCGTTCCCCCATTTCTTCTTCACAGCTTCACACCTTGCCATAGCTCTATTCATGCTTGTCCAGACACCCAGTCCACCATTTCTTCTCTCGAACCATCTCCGTCATGGCTACAAAACCCTCCACTCCATGAAAATACACAGATTTTAGAGGAAGGATTGATGAAAAGAGTTGAAGAAATTAAGAATAAAGAGAAAATGAAGATTTTTACCAAATAATCACGAAGTCTTCCAATCGAAGAATCTTCATATCTTGCAAAATACAAGTCAGATTGAGGTGTTTTCTTTTACATACTTCCTCATTTTTAATATGATAAAGATGAAAAAATGGGAGGTCGAATGGTTCCCTGAATCATTTTTTCCAATAAAAACTCCATCTCGTGCCCTAGCTCACATTCATCAGATTTTCCATCAATTCGGTGATGAAAATTAGCTAAAAACTTGCACACATACTCCAAATGAAAAAATATCACAATGGAGTTGATTTTTTCATGCTCGAAGACAAAACTTGACCTATAAATTTTGAGCTCCATTAATGGCCGCCATGGCAGCTCCGTGCTTGAAGCCACTTCCAGTGAAAATTTTAAATTTTATTTCCTAGCTTTCTAGTGGAGAAATTAATTTAAATTTAGATTAATTGACATGACAATAAGTTGAGTCCAAAAACATATGTTCCGTCATGCAAAAGAGCACCAAAATAAACTTTTCAAAATAGTAAGCTTTCCTACAATCGGCTTGCTATCTTTAGTAAGTCTTCATCAAAAGTGACTACAATAAAGATAATGTGCATTGAAGGTTGCAGAAGTTAGAATGAGTGTTCGAGTAGAAAACAATGAAAATTACCACTTACTAAAAGTATTAAGTTCCCTATATAAATTCTTATTAAAAATAATAAGTCACCCCAAGAAGTGGCCAAGGCGAAGGCAAAGTGTGCATAAGAGTGAATGAAGAAGTTCATCTCATCGGGATGGTCAAGAAGAGGTAAACACCACCTCTTAGTAAAAATAGGCATTCGAGATCCATCTTAGGGAACTTGACAATGTCTCTCAACACTCACTTCATGGCTTAAGCTACGTAAGTATCATGTGCCGAGTGGAATTTGCGGTCATCGGCAAAATAGTTCATTCAACTTGCAATATCCTTTCTAAACTTCTATCTTTTTGGAAGTGATCTTCATGAATCATGTTTGTGTTCATTATTATGTCATTCAATAATGTTCTTAAACACTTAACCCAAGGTGTCTCAGTAAATCATCCAAATAATTTTCTCAGGGAGGAAAGAGTTCATGGATTCAGAGTTAATCACATCGGAGCATTCCATCAAGTCATCTGGAAGGATCAATGGACTTTGTTGGAGGTGGGTTCTTCATCAACATTGTTCTTCCTTCTTCCTCTTTCTACTCTCTCTCTCTCATCTCTCCCCTAAATTTCTCTCTCTTCTCAATGTTCTAATTTTGTGTTATGTAATAAGTCACCTTTATGTTATAAAAAGTGACTTAATTTTTTTCATAAGAAGGAAAAGAGTCTTAAGTCACACCGAGACATATGAAGAGTTATTATGGGTTATATGAAGATTCTTTTCTCTTCCTATAAATTGTTAAGCCATTCCCATTTCAAAGGGGTTGGTGATTGATTTTGTAAACTCAAGAGTGTATTTTAATTTGAGAGAACAAAGGAGATAACCATTTTCTTCCACCCCCTTCACTAGGTTTCCTCCATCCACACACAATGTACAAATTTTGTTTAAGCAATCAATACAAGAAGAAGGATTTTCTAGATTTCTTTGACTAAATGATTTCTTGGTACTTTATGATCATAAATTCTATTTGGTATTGTTTCTAGTTAGAGATTTGTTTCATCTCAATTTTAATGCTTATGATGAAACTTTTAACTAGTGTGTGCAGGGAATATGATTTTCTACCTACAACATTAGTTATCTTATCTAATATCTCACTCCCATTTCCCACTCTACGAGACAAACTCCTCTCTAGAAAAAAATTTCTAGCTTTGTCGCAGGTCGGTGGAGTGCCCCTGTTTTCTCCCCAACCTAAAGGCCACTAGAAAATCCACCTTTTTACTTGTGCATGCATATAAGACAGATGCACCGGTTAAGTAGAGGGACTTAGATTTCTAGAGCATTAGGAAGAAATCCACCAATTTTTCCCCAAAAATTTTCTACCAATAGTTTTAGGTGGAAAGGTTAACTTTGTTAGGCACTTTATACATGGCTTTGTTGGTCTAGTATAGCCATTCACACTTATGCTAATCGAGGGAAGGAAAACTTTGAAAATATCAAACAAGAAATAACCTAGGCTCCTACGTTGATTAATCCAGATTACTCCAAATATTTTATCTTATATGCGTATGGAGCTGATTCTTGTGTTACCATGGTTTTAACCCAGCCAAATGATCAAGACTTGGAGAAACCAGTAGCCTTCTTCAGCCAAACCTTGAAGGATTATGAGCTTAAGTACAACCATATTGAGAAGAAAGTGTTTTCCATCATGCACGCCTTGAAGAAATTTAAAATCATGATTGTAGCTAGCCACATAAAGGTTCTGGTATCGCATCCCAATGTCAAATATTTCATTATGGGAATAGATATCAGTGAGAAATGAGCTGGATGGGTAACTAAAATCATGGAATATGATGTGACCATTAAGGCCACAAAATTGGTAAGAGGTTATGCTCTCTGCAGATAGTTGGCTGAAGATGCACAAAATGACCTAGAGACTACTTTATTCCTAGAAGAGGAGAACCACGTGGAACCTGAGAAGAATGAATACATAGTCGCGGATAGTTGGATGAAGATAATGATAACATTCCTCTCCTCTGGTATATATCCTCCTAGGTCTCAACAAAGCAAAGAGGTGGAATTTAAGGTTGTAGTCTTTTCCATATGTGTTGGTTGATGGCATACTATTTAAAAGGAACATTGATGGCATGTTGCTCAGATGTATTGAAGGAGAATAATGTAATAGGATCCTTATTGAGTTTCATGATGGTTTCTTAGGTGGACATTTCTCTATTAGGGCTATAGCTATGAAGATCATAAAAGCAAGATATTTCTAGCCTATGTTATTCATGGATGCTCACAAGTGGGTTAGGAAATGTAAGGAGTGTGCTCTCTTTACCAGAAAGAGAAGATTGGTAGCCTTACCTCTTCATACAATTTAGTCATATCATCCATTCACACAATGGGGTATTGAATTCATTGGGATTATAAATCCTCCATCTAGTGTGGGTTATAAATGGGTTCTCATAGCAACAGATTACTTCACCAGGTGGACTAAAGTCACGTCATTGAAGGAAGCTACTAAATGAGCCATATTAGAATTTCTTGAAGAAATTATTACAAAGTTTGGCATACCCCAAACCAGTATTTTTGATAATGCTAAATTTTTCTTGGGATAAAAAATACCTGATTGGGCTCTTCAACTTGGGATTTATCTAAAGACTTCCTCCAATTATTATCCCCAAGGCAATGGATTGGTGGAATCTACTAACAAAAATATGATCAGAATCATGAAGAGAACCATAGACGTGAATCAAAGGTAGTGGCATACAAAAGTGAAAAATGCTCTTTGGGCAGACATGATAATAATGAAGAAGGCAATTGACACTTCTCCCTACAAACTGGTATATGACAAAGAAGCTAGGATTCCTTTGTCACTTGAGTTGCCTTCACTCGAATTAGCACAAAAACTAGAATTTGAAGGCGTGGATCAAAGAGAAATAAAAATGGTGGAACTAGTGGAACTTGAATAAAATAGAAATGCCGCCATGGTAAGGATGGAGAAATACACTCAAAATATGAGATTTGGTCTTAAAATGGGACGCGAACAAAGCTAAACTAGGAAGACACTCCAAATTTGATGTTATTTGGAGCGGACCATACATTATTACTGCTTATAAGGTAGCTAATTCTTTTGAGTTGTCTGATATTGATGGGAATGCATTTCAAATCCCAATAAATGGGATTTATCTCAAACCCTCTCATTAAGAGTTTCATGTATCTTGTACATAGTAGATTAGATTTCTAATTCCTCCAAGTGATTTCAGCACATTTTCCTATTGGTAGTTTAGGTTTCTTTTCCCTAAGTGCTTTGCACATGTTTTGTTGCTTGGGATCTTGTTGCACATGTTCCATGTTTTCAGAGGATGCTGTTATAAAATGAAGTCCAAAGCGTTAATAATCAATTTCCATCAAGTGAAGGATTCAAATACAAAGCAACTAAATCAATCAGCTGACTCCATGCCCAATGGATGCCTAAGGCTACTGATCATCCATCTAGCAGAAGATGACCCTTGTGAGTCAGCAAAATGTTGCCCAATTTTGCATCCCTTGTAAAATTTGAGCAACTTGCACAAGTGTTAGACTTGGCAGATATTCGATGTAAATTTGAAGAAACCGCAGAGGCTTTGAGCATGTTGTGGATGGAGGAACATTACCATGGAGGATCTATACATAACCATGGCAAGAAGAAAGTTTCATGGAATGAAGAAAATACTCTGTAGGTGGATATTCAAAGCCACGCTACTATAAATAGTGTCGCAAGCTAAGACAACAATGAAAGGTGGGTTGCGGGTCATTGGGGCAAGGTATGGAAGTTTTTCTAAATTTGCGTAGACCTAGGGTGCCACGATACAAAGGAATGATCCGCAGATGTCAAATAGTCATGCAAGACTGAGTGGAGAAGCCGCGTAATAAAGTAAAATGATGATTCTTTGCGGAAATTAGAAATCAACCAGTCTTCGATTTAGTTATCAAATCTTTGCAAATTCAATAAGATTTTACTGTTCTCTATGCAATAAAATCAGATTTCATTATTCAAATCAAGGTAAATGGGAAAAAGTCAATGAAACTTCTCCAAAGACACAAAAGTGTAGTTCCATGCGGCACAACCACCAACATTAAATGCAGTATGGGTGCTTAGTTGAAGAATGCATGTAACAATGGATAAATAGAGCAGAGACCTATTTCGTAAGAGAAATTAATGAAGGTGGTTAGGATTGGTTGAGGAATTTGAATTTCCCTCTAATTTATTCTCTTTCTCCCTTCCACGATTATATATATATATATATATTGTAGATAGATGTACATTCTTACGGGTTGTATACTCTTAGAATTTGGGCATCTTGTAATATAAGTCTTCTCTCTTATGTTGCATGTATGTCCTAAGGGTCACATGCCTTGGATCTTGATTCAGTGAATGCTCACATCTTCCTCTCACAATTGTAATAGTCTGTGTATAATTTTAGGCAATAAAATTTAATCTTATGGCTCGTTCGCCCTTTTTCTTATTTTATTACACTCCTTTCCTTTCTTTCATTTGTAGGTGTGTTGTATGTTTCATTTTCTAAATATTTTTCTGTTGTTTATCGTGAAAGTGGATTCTGGGAGTGATTTTGATCTGTGTCTCATATCCAGTCCTCTTCATTATCATTGCCTTCCCTTTCCCCTTATCTAAATGTATTCATCCCCTTATTTTCGGTGTTATCACCTCTATAGATTAGGATTTCTATTTTATGCATCTCCTTCTCACCCTAGTCCCTTGGAAAGTTAGAGTAGAGCTAGATAGTTTCATTTCAATTCCTAGGAGTAGTTTAGCATTAAGAGTAAGTAGAAGAAAATGAAATTCTCCAGATATTTGTCTCAGTTCGAGTCCCACAACTTGGAGACAATCCCATGTTGTCTCAAACCCCGATTCTTATGATCCGAGACGGGTGCATATTTGAGCTCTAACAAGAACCTAAGGTATATACCACTACAACATGATGGAATATGTGAAGATTTAGCCTAAAGTGTATGTTACTAGCTTAGGAATTTCGCATGGTTATAAGACGAGTAGTAAATGTGTAAGGTCCATTTTATTTGTAAACCCTCAAAGATCAGTATGGACCAAGGAACTAAAGTACATCATAGGGTAGTGAGTGCAACATGTAGAAGACAACGTAGTATATGTAACGATAAAATCCAACCATATAGTGTGTGGTATATGTAAGGATGTAATGTGTATAATGTGTAGATATGCTATGTGTAAAATGTAAATGGAATATGTGTAGGATGTGTAAAGTGTAATGTAGAAAGTGACATGTAATGTATGTAGAAAAATAGGAATGTAATGCTAAACTCCTATATGATGAATACTAGTATAATATGTAGAATATGTGTAAAAATACATGGTGTAATATGTATGGTATGTAGACAAACGGATAATGCAATATGTAGGATAAGTAGTTTAGGATGTAAGACGCGTAGACAGTGGTGTATGCCTAATGATGACTATCATAATGTAGGATGTGTAAATACGTGAATGTCAAAATGTTGTAATGTAATGTAGGGTGAATGATGCATAATTTATGATGAAGTGAAGTGTTTAATGTCTATGGTGGAGTGTGTGGGGTTAATTGTAGTAGTAAATCCTCAACAATGAGTGTGAACCAAAGCACAAGAGTGTGTCATCGGGTAATGATGGTGTTAGAGTATATGATGAGTATGCCTAACAAGTGTGTGAAAATAGAACAAGGAAAAATGTAGCTATGCTAAGACAAAGTGGGGGAAAAGTGAAGTGTTATTCCCCCATGTGTGTGTTCCAAAAGTTCATGTAAATTCATCAAGAATATCATCATCCTCTCGGGTCAAAGTAACATGGATAAGTATTAGTGACATGGTAAGCAATAATGTCTATTTGTTCATACAATGAGCCATTAAGGTGTAAGTTATACATGCCCATAACATGCTCCTCATCGGTGAATATATGAAGTGGGAAGCCGTGTTCATACCAACGAGTGAGATTTTGTGAATAGCTAAGAAAAGAGCTATTACAGTATACAAACATGATCAAAGGGAATAGGAAATGAAATGTTTGTACGACTAAGATATAGTGTGCCTCCAATATAAGTAAGCCAATATTCCCCTAATGTGAGTGGAGAAGAACAAGGGGTTCATGATAAGTAGACCATAAGATGAAATACTCACAAACCATAAGCAGTAGTAATGGTGATGAAGCCATAGTAGAGATGAGGGTCATGAGTGGAAGGATGAAGATCCTCAAAAGTGAAACCAAGATGAGCTAGACCATCATGGGAACAAATAGTGACATCACATGTAGGATCAAATGGAATATGTTCCCAATATGAGTTATTCATGAAAAGTGTGCAAGTGAATAGTGGGCATGCTAAGGTAGGTGGTGCAGGTGAAGGTGAATGTGATAGAGAAACACCCATAGACTAGACATTCCCCTGATGAGGAATCATAACAGTAGTAGTAGAAGGTGGAATAGAAGAAACAACATCTATCACACAAATAGTATTTTCAAGCGGTGGTAAGTGAAATAATTTGTCTATAGGTTGGGGATGATTGATAGTATTGATACATGAAATAGGGAGACTAGTGTTAGGATCATAATCACACTATTAGAATGGGTCACGGTCATTTAGAATAATATGTGCAATGTCCTCATGTAGGAATTTAACATAATGATGTACAATAGATACAATGGATTGCATGACATGGATCCATGGCCTCACTTGAGAATATATTTATAAGATACTTGGGAAATCAATGACAAAGAAGATAGTGTGGATAGTTTTTAGACCAACAGTAATGAGAAATGTAATGTGACAAAGAAACATACGGACAAAACCATAATAAGCACGCAATGAAATACTAGATGGGCTAACATCATGAGAAGAGAGTCCGAAAACTTATAAGAATGGCATAGGACACAAGTTGAGCTCGATCTATCTATTGTCAATTAAGGTGTATTTGACACCTACGTTTTGAATAAAACATATGATATGAAATGGTGGGTCGGTTTCAAAAGTATCAAACTTATCCCGAGGGATAGATTGGAAAGTGATACTATGATAAAATTCATCCGTAAAGGTATTATAGACTATGTCGAGATGGGTGTTGTTAGGAATGGGAGTAGTGAGTAAAAGATTAATGATTTTAGCTCACAATTCATAATGGAGAAGGAAAAATTCATGAATGGAGATAACCATGATAAAGAAACGCTAATATGAATGGGGATCTTATGAGTATGTAGTTCGAGTAGGGTTCACCAAAAATGATTAACTAAAATTGACTAAGCTAATGTAGTAAAAGATAGTTAATCTAATCTAGGAGGACATATAACGCATCAAGTAAATGTACTTGAAACAATATGTAAATGTACCAAATAATAGAAATGGTAGAAGTAAAAAACCCTAACATGCAAGTAGGAAAAGGAAATAACTCACTGAATAATAGAATCTTTTGGACTATTCACAAAGTGACGCACATAAAATCGTAAAGAAGGAGCGACTATGTTGGGGTCCCGCAGAGGATATATTTGGATGATGTGGCTGGAATGGGTCACTTGGAATAGGATTGGGAACCCACGGGTGCTCTAGTAAGGAATCTTGGCACCGTCTGAAAATAATTCCCATATTTGGTACTCACAGGTCGAAATGTGATCTCAAGCTATATCTCACAATTGCATTAATTTTTTTCAGTACTACGCTAAATTTTCCAAATATTCAAAGAGGAAGAAACAATCTATGAAAGACCAAAATGAAGTATCAAAACCCTAAAAGTAAATATGTAGAATGAATGGGTCATACTAACATCAATTGCCATAATAGTTGGATTACTAACTAAGCGTTGCACTACATTTCGAGACTCGGATGTACTTATGATGTGTTTGTGTGTGCATGTCATGCCTTAGGTGCTCTTGCACTAGTTGCACATTTTGAAATACCGAGCAATAGCTAAATGTAGATAATGTAATAAAATGTGTGCATGTAATAGAATAGAACACCTACCCTATGAAGTGTGATGTAGATGTACTATCTTTTGCCTTGATGATGGAGCTATGTGGATGCTAATACAATAAATGGATGCAAATCTAGATGGAGTGATAGTAGTGTATGATGGTAGGTCCCTCATTATGTTCTCATAACTTTATATTTATAGGTTTATCTTGCTCTAATTTTTTAATTAACCCTGAAAAGGTCAACCACAAGAAAGATAAAGATGAAAAATGGATAGAATAGGCCCCAAAAGTGGCGGGAAAGTGCTAGAAGGATTAGGGCATCCCTAGGTGGGACCAGGTGCCCACCAAGGCTAAAATAGTGTGGGATGTGTGGAAATGGTTGGGCATATGTGTGCAATAGGTCACAAATTATAAAATAAAATAAACAAGATGGCCAAAGGATGGGGGTTAATTAGTAATTTATTTACTCAAGAACCTTCTAAATAGTAGTATGAGACTGGGATAAATAAAATGTCTAAAGTGCATGATTTTGTGACTACATTTATTTTCTTGAAGTTTTGAATATCACCTTCAGAACCTAGCTTTCCAATAGGATACATAGTCATATCATAATTAGATATTTGAATTTTAGCTTCATCTTTATCCACCCTTGGATAAGTTAACTCGATGAATTGAGAACTTAAGGAATCATTTGTGATTCATGATGTCAACTTGGATTTTCAGGAGTGGGTGTGATTTTCCAAATCTCATATGATATTTCAACCATTTGAACCTTTTTTTTGGTGATGGTATATTGAATTTTTTTATAATATCTTAAGTCCACAAGAAAACATGACCTATATAGGGAGATGAAGAATTATTTTTAGATTACCTGTAAAGGAAAAGAAGAGTGAGGCATGGTTTTGGACTAGAGAAGGTTTGGGATCGATGTCCATGTAATATTACACTCAAATTCCAGGTGGCACATGAGGTGATTGCATGAAGGGGTCAAGGGAAGTAAATTTGTTCTTATATGGAGAGATGATGAACTCTCCTAGTTTAAGAGTATATTTGTCATTCCTTCTCACTTGTAATTTCCTATAGGGAGACTCAGTGTGAGACTCTAGAGATATTTTTAGGGAATTTTCCTTACTTAAGGGATGTGATCATTCATATAACCCCTTGATTCTTGTACACATACCTTTCTTCCTAAATTTATAGATTGTCTACAAGAAGGTGAAAGTGTATATGTGAGTTCATGTACCTTCTTAAGAAACCACTTCTTTGACCTTTAAAATACTACCACAATATTATTTAGTATGTCAACATGCTCCACAACTAACTAGTCCATAGGAAGGAGGGGTGTAAATCAAAAGGACTCTAGATATCCAGGCTAAAACAAATTAGTAACATCATCCAATATCTCCTCTGTGACACATTTGAGATGATAGTATTTTAGTTATTACACTATAATTTTAGAGAATTCCTGTTTCCAAAATTCTATCTCATCATTACAATATTCCCTATAATGCTCTATTTCATTTCTCCCAATGAGTAATGCCATGATTCTTGTGTTCAACTCCCATATACTACTTATTTTCAAATGATTTCCTATAGGTGTAGGCATATAATTTGAATAATCTTAGGAAATATTTGATGTTACATGCATATGTTGAATTCCTACAAGAGTAAATATCCAAATGAATTGGGAATTCTACTCCATTATTCTTTATTTCACAATAATTAAGGGTCAATATAGACAATTATTGACATAGCTCAATAAGGGCTAACTTATTACTTGTGTACCAAGGAAGCTTCATAGGAGTATCACTAAATCCTCCAACACACATGTAGGAGAATAATTTTAACTACATGAAATAGATTCCATAATTCTTGACCAGTTCAAAATCTTTCGTCGACAACATACAATTGATATCCCCTTCCATTTTTTATTAGGGTCATCATGAAGATAACATTGACTCGTATATTTCCTCTTATACTCCCTTAAAAGTGAACTGTGGATATACTTGATACACTAGTGCACCTTTTGAGACATTTCTTTCAAAATATAATCTAGGCCACTTATACAAATTTCTAACATCATACACCAAATAAGAAGTCATTGGGAACTTCTTAGTCCTTACAAGGTTTACCAACTACGAATACAATTTTTCACTAATTATTTGGCTCCAGTCAATCCTTTCGAGTTTCTTTAGTGGAAATCAAGATGTATTGAGAAATCCATGGATGGAATTCTTTGGTTGTGTAGTTGTTACATCACACACTTATTATGTACATATAACCTCTAAATAATTCATTTATATGCATGATTCCCAAACAAGAGAATTATTCATTAAAAACGCTTGTTTTTCTTTGATATTTCTTTTATCCTCTTATCCTTGTTACTTTTCTTTCTAGATTTACACCTTATAGTTTTACATATTACCTGAAATCTTACTCAATGCTGATTCCATTGTTTTATCTTTCTGGCATCCTATACAAAACCACCCATTAGGGAGAGGAGCACTCAATCACTACTATCCCCTCATGGTGCTTCTATCATACTTTCAGTTGTTAATGACGGAACTTAAGTTAAGGAATCACACACACACACACACACACACACACACACACACACACACACACACACACACACACACACACACACACACACACACACACACACACACACACACACGCAGCACGCGCGTATGTATATATGTATGTAAGTATGTATTATTTAACCTCACTAAGGGGGAAATTTCTTCAAGAGGCACATACTATTACAAGGAGATAATATATTATATCTACTACAAAAAGAACTGCATTTTGGGAATTGATACATAATTACATAGGAGGGCTTAATATAAATTCCATACCACACATTTTGCATAAGAACAAAGTAGTTATAGCTTGTTATTCTTTATGTGATTTTCACTAGGGGCATCCTAGCTCAAGGAAATATTCTAATCACACACACTAGAACTACATTGAGTCTAAAATGTAGTGTAACGCTCAATGAAAATCACATTGGGGTGAGTGTTGAGGTTAGTCTCGATTCAAGCATATGCATAATCGTATTCATCTAAAGTATACTTAAGTATTGTGCATGTAACTATGGTTTATTTTGCAAGTATATGTGTAACAAAGTAGAAGTGTAGCGAACTTGACGTAACTATGGCAATTAAGAAGTGATAATAAGTAACACAAAAAGAACAAGGACTGTATCAATTTTGTAGAAATTGACACCCAAAATAGACGCTAGTACCTAGAAGACCATAGCATTTTCCAATAAATTATGTCCCTGAAATTGTCACATTCATGTTTTTGATACAAAGCTTATACAATCCAGAATCTAGCTTTCCAACTTGTTCATTATTCCATAATTATAGTTACAAGTCGAGTTATCTTTATCTCCTATCTTTCACTTTTTCTTGTATTTCTTTAGCTATATCTTACCCGAAAAATGTTATATTTATCTAATCAAAAATGTCTTTACATAGATGTAAATTTCATCAAATAATTTGGTGAACCTACAATACTTTCATTTCTATCTTATTAGACCCTTTTCCATTATGGCTAGTAGCTCTCATGAATTATCTAGTGAGGATATCAATGAACTCAATTTTAATATTTTAAAGATTCTTAACAACCTACACTAGTTAATTCTTTCCATTCGTGAGGAATCCCAAAGAATTTGCACCTCCACTTCTCTTGCACCACTATTTTTACTACTACCACATCTTGTATCCATATTTCCTCCCCTCCCCCAATGCGAGAGCTTCTACCAGATCATATTCCTAAAACCCATCCTAATATTTCTTCTCCTCTTATCTCCCACATTCATGCTAGTTCTTCTTCAGGTTCCCATGCTTTATAGTCTCTTTATCATGATTCGAAGGCATAAATTCATTAGTTGAACACACTATTTCTTCCTCTCTGTCCCTTATTCTTCATTTCTTCTTCGCATTCCTCTTGCACCTAAAGTGTCTTCTTATTCACTCCCTGCCAATTTTGTTTCACCAAAGTTTCCTCTATTTGATGGCCATGGAGATCCTCAAGAGTACCTTAAATTATTTCATGTTGCTTGTTTGTACTATGCATGTGATGACACCCTCTTGACCAAGTTGTTTCCTAGGAGCTTACAAGATTATGCTTTGTGATGGTTCTATGAATTTCCCTTACATTTTGTTAAATCATTTAATACTCTTGCTGATTTTTTTAGCTCATTTTTATATGAATATTAGAACAAAAATATCTTATGCACAAATGGATAAAATTAAACAAGGATCTAATGAACATCTTAGTGATTACATATTGTATTACAAGAACAATATTTTTAAAATGAACAATGTATTAGCTGAATCTGAATTACAATATCTATTTATTCAAATTCCTTTGAATCCTTTGTAAGAATGTGTGCTTTTTTATTCCTATCATTATTTTGACCATTTATGCCATACCTTGAAGACTCATGAGAAATTTCAATCATTCCTCTTCTAAATTTCCAAGAAAGGTTCCCTTTAAACCCAAGTCTAATGATGTTAAGCCTATTGTCAATATTATTTCTCAACCTCCTAAGCTTCAACTCTAAGCCCCTCGACATACATTTCCTTATCTTCCCCATATGCTATTTCCCTAACTCATTGAAATTAATCTAATTTATCTTTCACCTCCTATTGAGAATGATCCTAATAGGCTTCATGGAAAGAGTTTTTATGAGCATGCACATTGTGATGACCATTGATGAAATGGCCATTCTACTAGTAAGTGTTTCAAGCTTCTTCATTTGATTCAAGATCTCATTTACAATAACGGTACCTAGTTACCCGAATCCCTTAATTCTAATTCTAAATCTACCAATGACAATGGAAAGTTAAAAATATTCAATGGCCCATTACCTAAGCATGAAAAATCATCCCTTGATTCATATTCCAATAATCCCCTTGGATTCATTATAGGTACTACTAATCTCCCATCACATTGCATTCCTCATTATCCTCCCATAGATTATATATCAATGATTTTTTCGGCCTCATGTTGTCAAAAAATTTATAGTATATCCTACATTCAAGCATAATACATGCTCATTATATTTCTTACAATCAATTGGCTTCCCTTTATCTCAGATAACACACAGGTATCTCACTTCTCATGGTCATGTTATTCTACCCATTACTTTGTTGGGCCTCTTACTATTTTTATTCCATTTATTATTGGATCTATTGTTACACATTGTGACATGATATTAGGACTCCCTTGGATTTGATGCCAACGTTATGAATTTTATTGTTCACTTATGCCTTAAGTTCATCCATGAGTACCATCTTATTACTATTTGAGGAATTACACTCTGGACACCTTTATCCTTGGATCCTCTTGCCATCTCATATTCATTTGTTCCTAATCCTAGTGCATCTTATCCTCTTCATGATGGCTCCTTATCCTTGTCACCTCATATGGTATATGTATCTATTTCTCCTCTTGTAACACCTTTTGCACATCCATCTTAGTTTCCTTTTCACGTGGATTCTACTCATAGGCCTCAATGCATTTGTATATCACATAGCCCACTTCATAGTGTAAGCTCTTCAAATCAGTCCTATTCTTCATATGATCTATCTAGACATATTTCATGCTCTTTTCCTCCACATACTTGGCTTAGGCCTATTACATATACATGGCCTTGTGCACTCTCCCATGGCCATCAAGTCCTAGATCCTGTTCACACGCATAACTCTTTTATATAAGATGATCATGGGCCCTTACCTAGTAATCTCATTGCATATATCATTTTGGAATTCACACTTGGGGGCATCCTAACTCCCACACACCACAAAAATGGAAAACTCTTATTCCTGGTTCATACTTAACTATTGAGGGAATCCTTACGTACATGAATCTCACTTCACACACACATCATGGGTATCCTTAGTCGTCCCTTATCACATCTATTTTTCATATAAATGCAATTAAAAATATAAAAACATGTTTTCTTAAATTTTGATTTGGATGTAATCTTATTTCTTTATTTCTAGTTTATGTTGTACCATTGCTTATCATGTTACTATTGTTCATAAAAGATTTATATTTTTTTCATACATACATTCACATGGTATCTTGAGGTGAATGTAGGTCAATTACATGTTGTTACGTGATGTATGATGTTTGTCCTTTTCCATTACCAGTCCCACTAAGGTACCAAATGGGCATCTACCCTTTTCCCACTTACTATCAAGTTCTATAATTTTAATATTTCACATTTTTCATTCCTATATTTAGATATTACATTATATAATACTATTTATCTTTCCTAACATCTTAATAGGTGTTTCATGTGTAGAATTTACCTTGTAGGACTCCTTAAAATCATAGTTGTCCACTTTACTTATATCTTGTTTACTATTGTTTGTAGGTTATGCCCTATGTTTGTTTGGTTCCTTGTTTGAACAAGTTGTGATGAATTTTATTATCTTGTGACATCCTAATTTGTGTCTTGCATATGTAATCAGATTCTCATTGTGTCAATATTTTTTTTTCCTATATGATTTTAGTATTTATTTTTTCCGTGTGCATTGCTTGTTTCCAACTAACACTTGTATGCTAACATTTTCCAATTGTTTTCTTTACGCCATGGTAACTACCATGCGTAATCCCTATTCCCCATACAAGAATCCCTATATATATATATATATATATATATATATATATATATATATATATATATATATATATATATATATATATATATATCAATCTGAACCTTCCTCATTTGTGCTCCATTTGTTTTTTTCCATATCACGTACCTTAAATAATTGGGGAAAAACATCGGATGAAAATATTCACCCTCCTAATAGTTCTGAAATAGAAGTTACATAATCATAGTCAACATGATCAAAGAAGTATTTAGTCACAAAAAAGGGCCAGAAATAGACTTGGCCACAAAAAATATCCTAAACATAACTGCCTAGTCACAGATAGGAGCAGTGGGTGCTAGTGTCCCACATAAGAACTCTTTTCATGGGAAAAAATAGTCACAAAGTAGTTACTACAGTTGAACAATTATAGTATTCTCCAATTTCAATATTTACACAGTCAGTTTCAACTTGTAATTAGTTATTAATAGGAACTAAATTTAATGGCATGTTAAAAAGCACTAACTCAGTAATTAAAGAAGGAAAAAATAAGGAATTGGAACCTAGGGCATATGAAAGATAATGATATTCCTATAAAAATGCATAACCCGAGGAAAGTTAAAAATCAAGTTTGTGATCATCTGTAATGGCACTTATATGTGGGGAAGCATTAACAATTATAGGAAAAGGCCCATGAGCTCTCTAATACACTTTCCCTTAATGATGAAAAGACACCTAAATCCAAAGTTTAGTATCATGATGTTTAAATCCCTATTTTGGTGACAGGACTCCCAAATCCTTTGTATTATTCCAACCAACTCCTAAGCAACAAGTCTACAAGTAGGAAAAAATTATACCCCTTTCTCTTTCATCATTTCAGGTGTACTCTAATCCCTTGGTTTATATTTTTCTAATACACATTTCCAATTTTACATATTTTTCAAGTTAAAGTTCAATTACATTTACCTAGATCATTGACTACACTTATTTTATTTTACAGGTCTTATCCTATCACAATGAAGGTAAAACATACAAACAACCATGAATCAAATATCAAGCATGTTATGGTAAAGATGATATTCCAAGGAACTAAAAACACACATCATTATCACTCTATACATGTAAAATTCACCCCTAGGATCCTTATCCTTCATTTCCTTTAGAATTCCATGATACACATTTTTAAATATTCCATTCGACACACTACAACACTCATTTGATACACTACTAGGAACAATCTTCTTTCAACTCACCAAGGTACACTTCTCTTTTCTACTTTATAACTTTGAATCCTTATTCACCAACATAAATGGGGGGAAATATAGTCACTAAATCATTTACTTTTTATGAAAGGGTAAAAGTGGGGGGTTTTGGAAGGACCTATATCCTAGTATAGAAGGCCCTTAAGGCAAATAAAACAATGAAGCACAACAGAAAAGAATCCCTCATAAAAAAATGCCACCAAAGAACAAATGAGAATAATAGAAAATGATAAGAGAAAAAGGAAGGTTGAAGATCCCTAAGTTGTAGAAACTACTCCAAAGGATCCCAACCATAAGATTATAATCTCATTTTAGGAAAGAAACACCTTTTTTATTGTTAATGAATTTCTAATCCTCACTTCTATTAGGATTTGAATTTTCATTTGGAGGTATAGAAAATTGAAATTTTGAGGTCTCTTTTGTTCCAACATTTGACTCCACTATGTTTTCAAAGAAAGTAGGATCCTCCCCTCGGGGGCATCAACACCTACACTTATTGACCTGAAATAACCAACCCCATCCCATGAGGGATCACGATTCTCAACTGGTAGCTGATTTACCCTATCATCAAGGTTATCGTGAATCTCCACCAAATCCTCTGAAGAGGAATTTGAGTTATCCCCAACAACCAACAAGATGAGTTGGCAATCCTTCCACCAAAGATAACTTTTCCTTCAATTTTGTTTCAATTTTAACACTATAAGGAAAGATACCCCAAGGAAAAATATTTCCTACATCTGAAGGGAAAGCCTTCATAGTTAAGAGGTTGTGACCAAATTCTATCCAAAACCTTGAGATCAATGAAGGACGTTATATTAAGAGAGGTATATAGATCTACTAAGATACTAGCGTATGTAGTATGTGTGTATAATTTCATTTTAGATTCGATGGATAAAACATTTCCCAAAGCATTACCAATTAAAATAAAACAATCCTCCCCATAAAATTTTAGTGGGAGATGAGGTATAAGAACCTACATGGTTAATGTCGAATGCAGCGATGAGTGGATTAAAGGCCGACAACCATAGTTTCATCAACTTGTGATGATTCTAAAGTTCCCAAAGCTTGGAAAGGATAACATCTCAATCTTCAACAACAATAAAATCCACAATGGAAAACCCCTAGCACAGGGGTAAATGTCAACCCTACCTAAAAAAGAGGGCAACAATTCGAAGAAATATATGAGTGAAGAAATGAAAGACCGGGTGAGAGGGTGTTGAAGCCGTAGATCAACCCGTGGCTGGAATAAAAATCTTCTAACTCTAACACAAAATCTCTAAAAGAAACCAAAGGAGAGGATTTGATAGCGAGATAGAGGTTTAGAAGATGAGGGTAAGGGAGATGCATCTGTAACATGAAATTAAGAGTGATTCACTAAGGGGCTTCTTTGGGAAAGATTATCCCCAAGAAACCCCACCTTCAAGTTCTACTCTATAATCGAATCAAAATAAGGAACAACAAAAGAAGGGCATGAACTACTACCACCATAACCTAAGCCACCCTAAACTGAACTTCATCCCACAAACATGCCACCGGGGACACAAGACAAGATCTACGCTTAGAGCCGATGGGAGCCAAAGATGTTGTCGATAAGACCAAAACTAGAAAAAGAGGGAGGGGAAGAGGGTAGAGCCATCGACCCCTAAATTGAAGAAAAATATATTAAATTATATACTTACTATGTACATATAGCCTCAAAATACTTCATTTATATGTATGATTTTCAAGAAAGAGAATTAGTCATCAAAAAACTTGGTTTCATTTGATATTAATATTATCTTTCTTATCTTTGTTACTTAACTTTTCTAGATGTATACCTTATAGTTTTACACACTACCCGACATCCTACTTAGTCATGATTCCATTGTTTTATCTTTCTAGTACCTTATATAATACTCGCCATTAGGGATAGGAGAACTTGGGAACTACTTTCTCCTCCTCGGGAGCTTATATTCTCCTTCTCCCTTTTTCTAAATTTTCAAATTTTACATCTTTCAAGTATTTATTTACTACCTTGGTCTCCCTTTCACTTGTTAAAGACCAAAATTAATTGAAGGAATCATATATATATATATATATATATATATATATATATATATATATAAACCTTATTAAGGGGATAATCATTTTAATAGGCACATACTATTACAAGGAGCTAATCATTTCTATCTACTACAAAATGGACTATATTTTGGAACTGCATACTTCACTACATATGAGGGTTTATTATGAATTCCATACCACATATTTTCATTAGGACAAAGTATTTGTAGCTCCATATTATTTATACGATTGAAATCAAGGAATCTTAGATTAAGGGACACTATTCCATCCACACAACATTGAGATTGAAATGTAGTGCAACATTTGGGTGACAATTACATTGTGGTGACCATCAAGGTCATCTGAATTGAGCATATGCATATTTTTATTCATATAATGTGCACTTGAGTATTGTGCAAGTAGTTAGGGTTTCTTTTGTAGGCATATGTATGGATGAGTAGAAGTTTAGTGAACATGATGCATCCTACGATAAATAAGAAGTGACACAAAAATAAATAGGTCGAAGCTCTTTTGTAGACACCGTACCTAGAACAGAGATGCTAGCACCTAGGTGGCCTTGTCTTTTCCTGTGTTCTTCTTTCTCCGAGATTATCACATTCTAGTTTCGATAAAATGCTTATACGACCTTAATCTGAATTTCTAGCCTATCCATTAATATAGAATCATTCATGACCTACAGCTATAAGTTGATTTGTCTTTATCTCACATCTTTAACTCTTACATGTAATTATTTAGATAGATCTTGCTTGAATATAATTATATTTATCTTATCAACAATTTCCTTATATACATTTAGATTCCATTAAATCAAGTTGATGCCTCTCCCATTATCCTACTAAGCATGATTATACAATCAAATATGTCTTCAATTAATTCAAAGAGGGAATGATACTTGGGAAGGCAAGAAATCTTACAATATGTATTCATCCAATTTTTAATTATCACTCATTATCGGTAAGACCCGTTTATTTTGTACTCGAGAAGATAATTTTACTTGCTTAGGAAAACTATATTCTTGGGTCTTGGAATACACAAATATGTTGAGATTCCCTCCGAGACAAGATGGAAATGATAGAGCCATCATTGGAAGTGATGGTTTGGATTTCCTCTTCATTATTGTAGGTATAGGTGGGAATAAATTATATGTCTTAGATCGCCAACAGGAACTAGGTGTCTTGATAAAGTCCACTATGGAAGATCCTATTAACTATTACAATGAGGGTTCCTTCTTCCATTCTCTATTTTAGATCCTCAAAGTCCACATGATCTATATTATTATCCCTAATATTTAGATATTTAGTGACCAAGACCAAGATGAGTTTATATCCGAGAAAAATAAAACTTCATGTTGTGAATTTTGGTATCGAGATGATTTGAGAATTTTTATGAAGTTTGTAGAAATAAAAAGAATTAATTTCCACTTCAGTTAACATGCATTCGGGTTTTTAAATTTTTTTGGCTGTAATCTTATTTATTCCATTACAAGAGAGAAATATATCCAAATTATATGAGAGTTGATTTTTGGAAAGATATTTTTGAGGATAATATATGATCTAGTTTTTGAAGATATCTTGTAAGGAATGTTAGTGTGAGGTGGTATTATTCACTTATTATTTATTTATCAGGTGAATTTCCCTCACCCATGGTGATTCATCTCATTTAGGTGAGTCATAGGTCTTAGATGATTCATTAGGAGTTATACGATGAATGAAATATTCTATCATAGAATTTTCCATATGCATCATTTTAATATGGTAGTTACACATCATTATTGCATTATAAATGCTTCTCCTATTTTTGGGGTTTGAAAAATCAAGGTATGAGAGTTATATAACACTCCTTTATGTACTTTTCATTTTTGATATATGATTATGAGTAGACCATTTTTGAATTCAAAATTTCCTTGATATATTTTGTTACTAATTACTTTGAGTTCTTTGATTTTTCGTTAAGAGTGAAACTTCATCAATGTGCATGAATTAGGGATGATCTTCATGCCCTATTTCATGTTATGAGAGCTTGGATCTTAGTAACTGTGTCACTCACTTTATCATTGTTAATGAATCTCAATTTCATGATTTTATTAATTCTTAGCAAAAGTTTTATCCATATTATTTTTTTGTAATTGATATCATTATCTAGTTAAAAATTGTCTTTTAAAGAGTTTGTTGGTTTCTTGGTGTATTTGGTGTGTGTGTAAATATAAGTGTTCAACTGCTAATATTGGTTAGATGTAACTTAATTTGGTAGAGGGTTTCCTTTTATGGCTTCCTTGAGCCTTTCCTGAGCTCACTACCCCAACTCACCCTTCTCTTCCTATCTCACCATTGAGCTTCCCATATCGCCACTAGCTCCCATGTATTGGGATCTCTCTTCCCCAACTCACCATTGATCTCTACAAACATCAAGCTTTGTATTAGCATCACCATCTTAGTTCACCATCCCAAGCTCCTATTTCAGTTTAGCTCACCACCTAGCTTACCCCTCCAACCCATATTAGCTCACTTGCTCTTCCATGCATAAACCTTCTCATATCATCTTTGGAATATGGATCTTGAGATATTGTTTGCATTCAACGTAGCTATGCCTTGATCTTTCGCGAGCTCCCCAATGTAATTGAGATGACCTTGATCTCTACTCTACCCTATCTTGCTTACCATATTATTCCTCCGAGTTTCAATTGAACCCTTATCTTGGTGCCCTTCTCAACTCTCTAATATTATTTCTCATCTCGACTTACTCTACTTAAAACCTCAACTTGGCAATCTGCCTTACTTTTCCCCCTAGCTCGATCCTCATACTCACATTGTTGTAACCCTATTAACTCAACCTCAACTCTCTTATGCATGAACTCTCCTTCAATCCCTTGAAACTTGTTACCGCCTCGTGACTTGGCCTTGTTTCTTCAATTTGATAATTTAAATTGTCATCCTACACATCTTGATCCTCACGATTGTTACTTATGCCATCAGCGTGACCAATTCATTGACTTGCACCCCTACTTAAATTGCCATGTGACCTACCAACTTGTTGATTCACTATCAAACATGCCGAAACCTACAAAATTGACTTCGACTACTAAGATAACTTGTTCACCAACTTGATCACCTTGACCCTTTTCAAACTTTAACCCCTTTTTTTTAAAAATTAGTTTTAAATTTTTAGACTATAGTTTCTTAAAACTTGGTTTAATTTTTTTACCTATTGTTAATTAATTTAGGGGGAATATTGTTTTGTAAATAGAATCATATTTGGTGTTTGAGTCTTATTCTAATCATGGAAATCATTGTAATAATTATTTTTTCTTGTGGGTTGATGAGTGCATCCACTACAACCTTGTAACAAAAGACACCTTTCTAGACATTATTTCTCACTTAAGACCTTAGTTTCTTGCCCTTTTCTCATTTTCATCCTTTCTTATGCTTATTACGATGACATTTCATTTACATGTGTCAAAAAAATTTTTGGTCTCCACTCTTGTGTGGACTCCACTAATTGCAACACAAGTAATCAATTGTTTCACACCACACAAATCTACCCGATTATAATCAATACACTGAGTATAAAGTGTCATAAATAGGGGGTGATATTATTGTTTTAGGGTGTGTGAGTGTTTCATTTATTTTCTACATTTTTTTCTCTTTCCTTATGATGGATGTTGGTATTGTTACTTAACTCATGCCATTTAATTTTTATGAATGGAAATCCAAAATGATAATTATAATAAGGGTAAAGGGTTGTATCACATCACTATGGGAGTAGAGACTAAACCTAAAGATGAACCTGAGAAATATAAGTGGTTTAATAGATGTGACGAAGCCTTAGGCCTTCTATGTATGTCCATTTCCCTTGACCTTCTCTTTCACATTGATTCTTCCACAACACTTGAATAATCTTGACAAAATTTATACAATATGTTTGGAAAACAAGATAACATGAGAGAACATGAATTATAGAAAAAACTCCTAGGATTTACCCCTAGTAACTTTGATGACCTACAAGCCTTATTATACAAATTTGTCAAAGGATACTATTGTTGTAAGAATGTGGGTTTGATGAACAAACATACCCAATTGATTTTTTATGTGATTTATAATCTTGGAAATGAATACTTTGTCTTTGTTTCCACATTTCATGCCATGTAAGAATCTTTAGGGATCAATTGGAAGATGTCCTTATTTGAAATATTGTCTACCCAACCCATTCAAGAAAAAGATAAGTTAATCCAAATGGGTGCAATAAATTCCAAGTCACATGCTCGATAGTAAGTAATGGAAAAGGGAAGGGGAATAAGGAGAAAAATCATAGAAAAATACCAACCTAAAAAGGAACCTAAGACTACCAAATCTAAACCCAACACTATTACTTCTATATCTACCTCTATTTGTGAGTCTAAACCAAAGAAGGAAAAGTGTAAGTGTTCCTATTGCAAGAAGTTGGGACATGACTAGAATCAATGAATGAGAAAATAAATTGACCAGCTAACTCCTTTATTTGAGAAAAACAATATAGGGTTCCCAGTCTTCTAAAGAAAAGGAAAAAAGTCCTAGAATAAGAAAGGAAAATCCCTCATAGATAGAGAATATCCTTCATCGACATGGGTTATAGATTTCAATGCCTCACATTACATGGCTTCCTCCCACATTAATTTTTCCAATGTAGGACCATGTAGAATGTCCCTAATCACTTAAGATGATGACACATATGTCACGGTGGCTTGTAGTGGATCGGTGAAAGTTGATGATGAGACCTTCAATCATGTCCTTAGTGTTCCCTAACTTTTTACCAACATATTATCAATGGATGCATGTGGAATTTAACCCTAACTTCATGATCATTAGAGAGTTGCACAATGAGTCTACACTTTGGCAGATGGAAAGGTATACCACCAAACCAGGTTCTAAACCTTTTCCCACTTACTCCTAACAATTCTCCCACCACCTTACTAACTCATGTTGATGAAGTTAGTAAGATATGAAATAAACATTTTGGCCATTTAAAGTATTGTTACCTTGAGAAATTGAGCAAACATGAGATAATCAATGGATTTCCTCAAGTTAATTTTTCAAAGGGTCTTTGTGAGGGTTCCCCCTTGGGAATTATCCCGAAAGAATAATTTGGAAAGGTAAAATATTAGAGGGATTATCATACCTTCTATCTCCTTTGTTCACTATCTCAATACCTTCATATCTTCATTGATGACTTTTCACGCTACACTTGGGTTTAATTTATCAAGCAAAAATATAAAAAAATGACCACTTACAAAACATCAAGGATCTCGGCGAGAAACAAGTTGAAGGGTATATCAAGGTTCTAAGAACTAAAAATGGAGGGGAGTATGTGATAAAATTGTTTGACCAATTTTTCACCTATGAAGGTATTTCCTTATAACTTATAATGGATTATAGCCCTTCAAAAATGGAGTTGTAGAAAGAAAGAAAAAAACCCTTAAGGAGATGGCCAATTATATGATTCAATCCAAATCCCTTCCACCAAAATATTGGGTAGAAGCAATGAACTATTCTTGCCACATTTATAATAGGATTCTACAAAAATAAGTAAAAGGGATGACCCCATTTGCGACTTGATGTGGATTCAAACCTGATGTTGATAAATTTCATATCTTTAGTTCATCTACCATGCCTTAAATACCCAAGAATAAACGAAAGGCCTTATAACAAAATCCTAAACCTTGTATTTTTATCGGGTATCCTGAACATGTGAATGTTTATATACTTTTGAACCCCACCACTCATGAGCTCTATATCAAGATGATTATTAAGTTCCAAGAGATTCCATATCCTACTTCCACTTATCCACTTGGAGAGGTCATTATTCCCTTCTCGACCATGATTCGAGACTCTTTTGACAATCTTACTGATCTTGAGCCTCCCACTATTGATTCTCTCACTCCTCCATCTACCGATTGTGACAATAGTGATGATGCATAATATGTACCCTCTCACTCAGGTCAGAAATCAATAGATTCTAATCTTGAATCTCCTTTTAGTCCCTATTGGTATGGGAAGACCTTATAAAGTTTCAGAGATTAGATAGGGGATCCTTGAAACAAGATATAAACTCATTCAGAGTTCTATGGGCCCCACACCTTCTTTGCCTCAACTCCCAATCCACACTATTTTCGGAGGATAATTGGATTCTGAGTGGTATTCTTGTATATAGGATGATTATTCTTCTCTCATTAAGAATCATACTTGATATTTCACCCCTCTTCCTAAGAGAAGAAAAATGGTTTGGTGTAGGTGGATATATTGAACCAAGTATGGTGCCAATGAAACGCTAAAAATTATAAGGTGTGACTCATAGCTAAGGGTTTCTCCCAAGTTCTTGGGTATAATTATTCTAAGACCTTTTCTCATGTCTCTAAGATGACTTCTATTCAAATGAACCTAGCCATAATTGTAGCTAATAGATTGTATGTCCACCAAATAGACGTTAAGAGTGTTTTCCTTTGTGACGACCTATAGGAATAAATCCATATGGAACAACTACCAAGATATTTCCAATATTCCTCCCTTGTTTTTAGACTTAAGAAGTGTATTTATGACCTCAAACAAGCCCCTTGGTCTTGGTATACCAAGATGGAATCCTTTCTTATCACTTTTGGGTTCACTAGGTGTCACTCTGACCCAAATGTTTACATTTTTCTACAAGACAAATCCTTATTTATCTTAGTTTTATATGTCGATGACTTGTTTATCACAGGTAACTCCTCATCCATTATTGATTTTTTCAAGGATTCCTTAACCAAAAAGATTTACCTGTATTACTTGGGTTTGCTTCATTACTTCCTTAGGATTCAAATCACGCAGTTTGACTAAGGGATCATCACTACTCAACCCAAGTATTCCCTTGATCTACTTACTAGGTTTAACATGGCTACTTGTAAGCCATCTCCCACTCTCTTCCTTTCTAAATTCAAGTTAGTAGATGATTTCTCTACTAACTTAGTAAATGGTACCATTTTATTACTAATTAGTTAGGATCTTGATCTACTTAACCCATACCATATTAGATTTATCATTTGTTGTTGGTATTATATATATATATATATATATATATATATATATATATATATATATATATATATTTATACAAGAGCCTCATAATCTGCATTGAAAAGCAATGAAGTATATTTTTCATTATATTTAAGGCACCTACATTGATGGAATACATTACTTGGGGGATAAATATAGGCTTGGTTAAATACTTATATTTTGATTGGGCCAATGATCTTGATCATCAAAAATATACCTCCGAGATACAATTTTTTCTTAGTTCGGACCCGTCCGATGGTCAAGAAATAAGTAGAACATTATTATTATATTTCCAAAGAGGCAAAATATAGGGGTAGTCAATGTTGCTTTGCCGAATTTATTTAGTTATAGGGGATTACGAGAGAGTTTTGTATCCAATTTAGGAATCCTACCATCATCTATTGTGACAACCTTAGCACTATATCCATCTAAAGAAATCTATCTCAACATCAATGGATGAAGAATATTGAGATACACATGCACTTCATCAAGGATTTGATTATTTGAGACATCATTTATTTTCAATACCATCAAAAATTAGATCATATTGTAGATATATTTACCAAAACCTTAGCTAAACCGAAGTTTCTTCATTTACGCTATCTACTTGGGGTGAGTTTTATTTCTACAACATATCTACTTCAATATTTGTATTCCTCTTCTTCTTCTTCTAAAATTATCACATTTTTACATGGGCCGTTGGGCCTCAAAATATTGGCTAAGTGCCAAAGGGCATGTACGCGGGTGAGACCAAGAAGAAGAAGTGCATGCTAGGAAAAACATGCAATACAAGAGTTTAAGAAGGGTTTGTAAGGAACAATGGTGTGTGCGCAAGGCAAGATAATAGATCTAAAGACTTAGCCATATTCAACATTCTAGAGGCACTTGAGGAAAAATGTGACCCGACTAGGTGTGCTTTGAATGGATAAGATGACATCTTGGAGACTTGATGGTCAAGGAAATAATATTCCATGCATTGAAGGTTCCCAAAAGACATCATTGTAGGAAGTGGAGAGCTCGGAACAGAATAAACATGCTCCATTGGAGGACCACCTGGACACTTGGCATCCGATCTGCTCCTGGAGGAAGGCATGACGGTGGGTGCTAAACCTATTTATAGAGATGCTCTAGAGAAAGGAAGACACACCTGAATGGAGAAGAAGCCGATAGACAACATGTGCGAGATCATAAGGGAATGCATCAAGAGTATGATGTTGCAGTAAGGCTAGGATTTAGAGCATTAATGTTAAGGGGTATAATGGATGTAATAGTCCTCTGTATGGCATTCGAATCTATAGTAAGGGATGAACTGGGAGGGCATAGTTAGAGTGTCACACTAGGGAAGATTTGGAAGAGATAAGTCCGAAGTCTTTGGATACGTATGGTCCAGTAGTGACCACTTTTGAATGTAATGTGGTTACTGATATTGTGATCAATATGAATATATGGCTCTGTTCTGAATATATGGTTCATGGGTAGAAACCTTAGTGTCTCCTCTTCATGTTATGAATTAGATTTGTTCTTTATATAATTTTTCTCTTGTTATTTGCATGGTTATATAGATGTAATAGCTCATATTATGCTTTCAGAATGAGTGCATAAACATTTACTTTTCTACATCCAATTTTCTATCAATGGCAAGATCTTCTCACAATGCTCACATAAAGGAGGGCTTGGCACCTATGTGTGCCTTGGGTGAGTTCCTAGAGCCTGTTGGGTGATAGGATGGCATGTATGGGATTAGAAATTTATATTGAGAGTACATAAAAATGACTACATCTTGATTCCGTTTCTGGGACCTCTTTTCAAAGTTGTTGTGAGAATGATGCGTGATGAAAAATTGCTTGACCTTGGATAGTGTCAAAGCATGGTTTAAGAGCCTGGAAGATGAATTTGCTCGGAGATTTAGTAGTAGACATGAGTTTAATGCATGTAATTGGGTAGAATAACACCATTGTCATGAGTTATTTGAGACCTTAGTTTTATGCTTTCCAGTAGAGTTGTATGAATGGATTTTCGTGTATGCATCTAGATCAAACTAGTACTATAGATCTCATGTTTGGACCCAAGATGAATATCAAAGGCTGCATGATGTTGATCTGACTTGGACACATGTTTTTGATCATTGGTGGAAGAGAGTGCTGACCAGTTATACCTTGGAATATGCTATTTCTACGTATTCTTATCCTAAGGTTGTTGAGTTTGAGTTCTTAAAGGAACCTAGAGGATCATTTTTGCATGCTATCCCTTTAGCCATGAAGATCCTACTCATTACACTAAGTTTGGAAGCATTCCCTATGTCCGGATAAGCTTCTCTGAGCACTAGGTGAGGAAGCTAGGGTGGAGGAAGATGACAGACATTGCGGCTGAAAAAGAAAGAGAGGAGAGATGACTCAAGTATAGCAAAGCACGTGAAAGGGATATGTCTAGACATCATGACATTGCGGGAGTGATAGATTTATGGAGGTAGACGTTGTGGGAAGGAATTGAGGTTCACGCAAAGGACATGGAGACCCGAAGAATCTATGTTACCCCATATCGGTAAGTGCGGGAGAGAGATCCCTTCATCTTCTTATGAGAGTTCATCACTTGGAGAAAGGAGAGTCATCTACTCGCATTTGAATCCACCCGTGGCCAACCCTTGGCACCTAGTCTTTCGAATCAAGAGATAAAAATTGTTAACCTAGTTGTTATTGGTGGGAGTGATCGATCCGTGTTTGGGCCCTAGATTATTAGCTAAGTACAAGAAGGCGTGTGGGTGCGTGAGACCTATTTGAAGAAGGGTGTGTGGGTTGAAGGTGAGCAGGGGAAGTGTTCTAAAGGGGAGTATCCAAGAGGATCCCTTTCATGCAAAGAGATTTGAAAAATACACTTGTGAAACCATGATGGCTGCTCACAAGGCACACCTGGAGAAGTGGTATAAATAAATGCATGGTGCATTCGAGGCGAGTGGAGGATCCTAGAGTAGTTAATTGATGCTCATGTATGGAGTGATAGAATTTGTAGTGTACCAAAATTTCTACATTGGAAGATTTACTTTGACAAATGGGACTAAAGTTCCATGGTGTAAGCTCACCTTCTCCTTCATCGCGCAATACTTCCAGGCATGGGTCAACGAGCTCAAAGAATCCAAAATAATAAGGTTCGACCTTAGTGAGGTGGACCAAGACCACCACGAACTACACAGAAAGTTCATGTACCCTAAAAATCACACGTATGTGGAGAATTTTATCTCTTATGAGGTTCAAATGATGAAACCAATAACGCTGCCAATCATTGGAAGGGATACAACAAGGACATGCCTTTGAATAAGGCCAAAGTTTGAGAAAGGTACATATCTCGGAGAATGATGTCTCCATCTAAGAAGACCCCACGGGAAGGAAGAAATTCACATCGAAGAAGAGAGAAAGAGAAGGGCGGAGAAAAAAGCACCAAGTGTGGAGACTGCATGATCGATGGGCACACCTAAAGCATTCGCAAAGCCTAACACTTATGCACGGAGAAATAAGTCTCCTGTCAAGATAAATACCCCAGAAGAAGAGGCACCAGAGCATGAAGAGAACCTCACCCATGAGGAATCACCAATGAAGAGATCACCTATCAAGGAGAAAGTGAAAGAAGAATCTTTGTCTTGGAACCCCAAAGTGAGGAATAAGTAGAAGGTGATAGATGAGGCAGACTCAAAAGAGATAGACAGTCTAGATGCCTACATCAGCAACAAGGATGATGATGAAAAGCCTTAAGGAGGTGAATACCATCTAATCTATGATGTATATGAGTCTGAGGAAGAAGGAGATGAAGAGGATTATAAAAAGGAGATGAGGAGAATAATGACGAGGAAGAAGTTGAGGCTCAAGGAAAGGGGCGAGAAAATAAGTAAGCACTACGAACCAAATAACCCCAAGCCTCGGCAAGAAGCAAGTAGATACAACAACCGAGAGAGAAGTGGTAGGCATCATGAAGAAGTTGGTACAACAGGAGTTGGAGAGAAGCGTAGATGAGCTAATAAAGGAGATATAAGAAGAGAGTTTTGGGAAGGAGTATGGCAATATGGGTGGAGATCCCAAATTAGCAATGAGCTTCCCTAAAGTCAGTGTGAATAGGTGGGAAAGATGTAGTAGTGGAAAAAGGGTAGGGGATGGGATACATTGATGATCCTAGCAAGGTGCTACATGTGCGATTCCGGAGCATTGTATGCGAACAGATCAACTCCTAGCAATGTCATCATTTGATGAAGAAGGCACGTACTATAGACAAGAAAGATGTTATCTTGGGCATTTGAAGGAGGAATTGGAGAAGGAGAAGAAGGATCTCGTAGAGAAGAGAAAAGACCTAAAACAAGAGGAGTTGATCAGCACTCAGTTGAGGCGTGAGCTGAAGGAAGAAAAATCTAAGGTGCGTGAGGTCTCCAAGAAGGTGGAGATGATTACAGATGTAATTGTCCTAAAGCACCCCAATTTAATGCCACCCAATCAGAAGTATGAGTTAGCCTTGCAATTTCTAGAGGATTTGACTCACATCATCACAATGGAGAGGTAACCACTTGCTTTGGAATCTGCAGAAGAGGCATAGGCATGCCAGGAGAAATAAAACAAGATGAATATTGTTGAGATTGTGACTTGATAAAATAAACTTCGGTAGAAGTAAAGGCCTCCACGCAAAGTCTCTAAAGTTGCGTATGATAATTGCGCGATAGGGATAAAGTGGCAGGCATCTTAGTTTCCACCCATGAAATGGAACTCAAGGATTTCCAAGAGAAAAATAAGGGGAATAGAGTGGAAAGAGACAAGATCATAGCTAAGGTGGAAAAGAAATCAGAAGCAATCGATACCTAAAGATCGATCAAAAGCTGGCTAAAGGAACTATACCCCCAAATCACTCGTAAAATGGATGCGTATGAGGACTTGGGGAAGTAATTGGAGGGTATTTTTAACACCATGAGTGCAAAAGGGGAGGAGATAAGTTTTGAGGAAGTGAGCGCCCTGGTGGGTGACCTCATGTTAGCAAGGAGAGCAAGGTCGATGTTTAGAAAAAGTTAGAGGAAGAATTAGGGAAGGATTTCTCTCTCCTCCTCTAGTAATAAACGAGTTCCCCATTCTTTCATTCTTTCTCCCAATTCTTCATTCCTTTATTCTTCCATTTCAACCACTTGTAAGAGCCCGCCATTCTTTATTCTTTGAAGAGTGTTTATGAGGACGGAGAACAGGCGCAGTGTGGGGTGATGTTGGGCCCCAGATTATTAACTAAGTACGAGAAGGCATGTGGATGCGGGGGACCTGTTTGAAGAATGGCATGCGGGTTGAAGGCGCATAGGGAAGGGTTCTAGCAGTGATATTTAGAACGCATGATGCGCGTGTGCAAAGCAAGATTGGTTTTGGACTTAGCCATATTCGGCATCCTAGGTAGCACACGAGAAAAGTGTGACCCTTTTAGCATGTGGAGTGGATATTCCAAAAGGGATTATTCCATGCATGCAATGGAAGGTTCTAGAAGAGTATCATTACATAGAGTGAAAATCTCATATCAAAGGAGGCATGCTTCATTGGAGGACCACTTGGACACTTGGCAGTCGATTTATTACCTCGAGAAGACATGGCGGTGGAGGGAGGAAAGCTATATATTGATGTACGTGGGTAACAAGAAGGAGATATATAGAGAGATATATAAAGAGAGATATAGAGGTATACATGGAGTCATCCCGAGAGTGACTAATATGGTATATTTGGGGAATAAAGCCGAAGATCTGTAGAGATCTTATGAAGAATTCTATGGGATGGGATTAGAGAAAATATAAGAGTGATGGCACACTTAGAGGGATGGGTCTGTATTCATCTTTGTAATGTGATGAACATAGTGTAGCTCTGATGCATGACTTAGCTCGCATTATTATATGAGGGTTTGTTATGACTCCAAGGGATGTAATGTGGATTATTGAACATATTAATATAAATGGAAGGCTCTATTTTAAGGCATATATGTGTTCATGAGTATAATATTTATGCATTTCCTTTGTGTATGAATCATTTCCATATGTTGTTGTTATTTCTCTTTTCTAGATGCAATGAGATGAAAACTCGTTCTAGGTTCTCAAAATGATGTATGGTTATTTTCTATTCACTTACACTTGAATACCTATCATAAGATGATGCATTCTCACAAGACTCACATAAAGGAGAGACTCAGCACCCGCGCGTGCCTCGGGTGATCACCAAGTTCTTGTTGTGTGATAGGCCAGTGCACATGGGATTAGACTATTGGTCTAAGGGTATAAAAATGACTACAACCTACCCCTATGAGATATAGGTTCTCATTTGGTACATCTATGGCTGCATAATAATTTCCTATGTTTGGAGGAATATTTTCTGGAACAACTTTTAGGCAAAGTTTCATCACGAAAATCATGGGTATTGTGTCCGAGAGTGGTGCGGGACACACATCTGGTAGTGGTGTAGTATTACAAACTATTGGCATGAAGTTCAGTGGGATGTTGGGAACATTAGGTGCTACCACTTCAGGCTCTTTACTGGCTACATGAGGTGGATCTGGTGGTATAGGAGCTAGAGAACCTGGTGGACGTGGCGGATCTAGAGGATCTGGTGGATCAAAAGGAATGAGACCTAGTGGATCTAGTGGATCTAGTGGTGGAGGTAACACCAGAGGAAATTAAGGTTCTAGATCAGGCAGATAAGGGCCTCAAGCACCTCAGCAAGTATTTTTCTAGATGTATTTACACCTACCATACTACAATGTTGTTGAGGATGTTGTAGAAAATATACACAAGTTTGAACTGCTATGGCATGCGAAGGGGATCACTACCCCGAGTGGAAAGAAAGTTAGTTTGCAACAACATTGCAAAGACGCGCACATAGTTAGTACCATAAGTATGACCCCATCGAGACACCGGTAGATTACATTGTGTCATGGAATGATTTCTTAGCTAAATTTCATATCCTTGAATTTGAAATGAAGAGCACCAACGTGATTAAGGAGATTCAATAATAAATGGCAGAGAGTGTGCAAGAGTACGACGTATGGTTCAAGACTCTCTTATCAAATCTATCCTATGATATTCACCCCTCTCAACATGCTCATTTGTTTTTTGGAGGATTGATAATGCCATTTAGGAGAACTATTTTGCATAATACTTTCATAGACCCACACGAGGCCTTGGAGGCTACTCTACGCGCTGAGGCTATCAGAAGTGTGGATACTAGTGTTATCCCCTTCCTTGGGGCTTAGATTATTGTAATGGAAAAGAAAATGGAGAAGCTATCTATGAACTCGGTGCATGAGACTCGTAGTGGTCTATGGTGTAAAAATTGTGAGGTAGAGGGGCATACAAAAGACAATTTCCCTAGGAGATCGGTATGTGCCATGCTAGTGGACTATGAAATTTACCACAGAGATCATGATGCAAGTAGATTCCCACTACTACAGCACATGATCCATAAGAATGTGTCTAGATATTACAATATTTGCACCTCTACTACTCATGACACCAATTATTCTAGATTGATTGACCAGATACATGACACCATTGATATTGGTGTACACCAAACTAGCCTCACAAGAAGTTCCAAGGATAATTGTCATCACCATAAAGGGCACATGGATGGAGGGATGTGTGGAAGATGTTTCAGAGGATTTTTTTTTTGTGGTAACTACATAGGAGGAATAAGTGAGTTCCCACATGGGACGTGTTACAACTGTGGGTCAACAGAGCACTACAAGCGTGAGTGCCCTAATATGCTATAATGTTTGTGGTGTGGAAAGAAGCAAAAGTATGAGGAGTGCCCAGAGTTATTTGAGCACATGAGCCAAAAATCTAGAAAGACAAAGGCTTCTTGATGGTAAACATGAGGAATTTTGATTCACAATAGATGCCAAGAGTGGCACGTGAGTAAGAACTAGAACCGGTACTAGTTATGACGCAAGTTGAGGTTGCATGCATAAGGGAAGTACCAAGGAAAAAACCGCTGGTTGTTAGAGAAGAGGTGGTGCATGGAAAGTATCTAGACCCTACTCATTAGAAGGATGTGTATCAAAACACCATGGATGTGATTCGAAGCCTTTAGGGAGAGATGTAGTGCTTGAAACAACAATCAAGGTAGTTAGAGCAAAGAAAGAATGTTGAGGCTCCACAGAAGGATTTGAATGAGGTTAGAGAAGTATGCAAGATGTTAAGGCAAGAGAATATCATTCCCTTTCTAGGATAATGGTTATGGGAGAATGTATTACACACTAGAGGAGGGTGCGAGAGGCAAGTTCTACATGCCAACTTCCTCCCCACAACCTTGATTATGACAAGGAGATTACGTTAAATGTTGTTGTCCATGGGTGGCTTCTAAGAAATATTTTGATTGACACGGGTGTGGAGGTCAATGTTATCACCCTAGAGGCATGTCATCAAATGGGAATTCCCCCATTACATCCATCTTCGAATGTGTTGTATATGGATAATAAGACAAAGGAAATGCCTATTGGTGTCTTGAAGGATGTTGTTATCACTATCCAAGGGAGAATTTCACTAGGGATTTCAAAGTCTTGGCGCTAGTGAGGCAACTAATTTTCCACCATTACTTGGGTGTCCCTAGGTTTACAAGAATAATGTTGACCTAAGGTTCAATAAGAGATACACAAGTTTTGAAAACAAGGAAGAGTGGGTTATGATCCCCTTCATCGATGGAAATTTAGCGACCTATACTAAGCCCTTGGGAGAAGAAATTATCGATAGGATCTTTTTGCACTCTATCGGGGACCCTTAGGTGATTCACCTTACAAAGGGATTTATCCAGTTTGAAGATGCCCATTCCATGAGTGATACAACTAGTGTAGCATGTGATAATTGGGCGCACGTGACTTATGATTTAATTAGGAGACAACTAAGAGGCTCTGTGACAAGGTTAATGAAGGCATGCTCATTCGAGGCACTTGGGAGGAAGAAGTTGCCAAGTTATTCTCGAGGGCCAACCACGATGATTTCTTGCGAGAAATGAAGGATCAATCGAGAAATGAGGTCGAAAGATGAACGATGCTCAATTATACCTTTCTTGAGACCACAACGCACTAGTGGGTGACCCATCGCGATAGCCTTCTAGAGTGGCATGAGGTGAGATTCACATTATCTATAAGGTTCTTGTGAAGCAATGCACCCACTACAATATGAGTATACCATGGGGAAGGAACCCACCTTTTTAACATCCAAGAATGTGAGAAAGCATGGACGGGAGGCGTGAAGGCCTTGTCACCTTCCTTATGGGTACATAAGTTGTATTCCACCTTGAAAGGATGTACGTGTGCATGGTTTATTCACTCTGAGATGCACCTACAGATAGGAAATTGGTAGAATTTGATGGCTAACCTCCTTCAAGATTTTGAGTATCGAATTACTAAACCATCGATGGATAGGGCGTTACGGGTTGTCAATCACCTTACGATGGGAGATAATGCTATGGTGTAGGATAGATCTTTGGGCTGTTGGGTGAACCTTATTTGGAATCACACTTTGATGAAGAAGAGTTAGAAGAGATGTAACTTGAGCACGCATGCATAGAGAAAGAAAAGGGAAATATGGTCTACGTAATAGATGGCAAAGAGATGGAGAGTTTGGATGTTAACCATACTAGAAGGTACGTGTGAAATTATTGATAGTGTTGATAAGAAAGTGTGCACCTACCATGAACTTCTTAAAATAAAGAAGGTTAACATTGGCTCGGAGGCTGAACCTAAGAGAGGCCACTATTGGAGACTATTGGTTGGAGAAGGATGTCTCAAATATCATTGATCTATTATGTGAGTCTCGGGATTTATTTCTCATGGGTACCATGAGCTTAAAGGCATTCACCACTCCTTAGGGGAGATGAAGATCAAGTTAAAATAAGGTGCGTGCCCGAATCGAGAGAGGCCTTATCGAATGAATCTGAATATTTGCGTCAAGGTTAAGGAGGAGATAGACAAAATGATTGCTTGAGCATCATTGAAGTTGTGGAGGAATCATAATGGGTAAGCCCCATGGTCATCAGTATAAAAAGGATGGAAGGATAAGGATCTACGTTAACTACAAGGACTTAAATGTGGTCTATGTAATTGATCCTTTTCCAACGCCTTTCACTAAATAAATCTTGGAAGGAGTGGTCGGGTGTGAAATCTATTCCTTCACGGATTGATTCTCTGGATACCATCAAGTTAGAATTGCTAAAGAAGACCAAGAGAAGACAACTTTCGCCACTGAATGGGGAAGTTTTTCATATAAATTCATGCCTTTTGGACCAAGAATGTGTCGATTGTGTTTTTTCGTGCATAGTGGTCCAGGCATTTCAAGATTTTATCCATAAGTTCCTGCAAGTCTACCTTCATGACTGGACAATGTATGGACTAGTAAAGGACCATTGTGATGATTTGAGGTTGATGTTTGAAAGTTGTTGAAGTTGAGGATATCCCTCAACATTAAGAAGTGTGTTTTTGCTTACTCCATTTGGAACCTGTTGGGGCATATTATATGCAAGGAAGGTTTACTAGTGGATCCCACCAAAGTTGTTGTTATTGTGGGGTTGGGGGAGCCTACCAGTCAAAGCATAGTGCACAAATTCCTTGGGCATATGGGATACTACCAAAATTTTATCAATGGGTATGCCAAGATCGCCATGCCATTGGAGAAGTTACTAAAACACAAGAGTGCCTTTCACTGGGGAGAGGCATAATAGACAACGTTTGAAACTTTGAAGGATAGACTTGTCACTATGCCCATACTACAATTTCCCTCTTAGGATAAACCTTTCCACGTGCATGTTGATTCCTCAAGGATAGCCACTAGAGCATTCTTAGCACAACATTGAGAAGGTATTGTTGATCACCCCCTTTTTTGGAAGTAGGAAGTTGACACCAGCAGAACAAAATTAAACCACTACTGAGTGCGAAGAACTTTCAATGATCTACACGCATAAGTTTAGGTAGTATCTGCTAGAAACACCCTTCATATTTTACACAAATCACATGGCCTTGAATTACTTGGTGAACAAGCCCATTTTGCAAGGGTGCATATGTCGGTGGATCTTATTATTTCAAGAATTTGATTTTACATTTGTTGTGAAACTAGGAAAGCATAACTCATGGCCTAATCATTTATCAAGGATTTACTCAGGGAGGATGTGTAGAGCATTGTAGATGTTATTCTAGATGCACAATCGTTTAGGTTGCAGCACGTGCCCTCTGAATTAGAATATATTGTTGTGTTCCTCAAAATGGGTGTGGCACTGAAAGGAATGAAAGACTTAGAAAGGAAATAGTTAGCTATACACATTGTGCCCTTCATGCTAATTATTGGAGACTTATACAAGTTACGTCGTGATGAGGTTTTGCGCCAATGCGTGTTAGAACATGAGTGCATTGCAATCATGCAAGAAGCACATGGTGGGATTGCAGGAGGGAACTATGTAGGGAATGCCACCGTGTGAAATATTATACTCGCAAGAATTTGGTGGGAAAGTGTCTACCAGGATTACATTGAATTTTGTAAGGCCTGTGACCATTGTCAGTGCCTTGGAAAGCCAGGAAAAATGTATGAGATGCCCTTGAGACCTATATCTAGGACAACCATTTAAAAAGTGGGCCATTGACTTTGTAGGACCAATTTCAACCACCGCGCGAAGGTCTGGTTCATGTTATATCATTACTTGCACTAATTAATTGACAAGATGGGCGAGTTAGCACCTACAAGGGATTACATAGCAGTGACATCTACTAGATTCTTATGGGAAAACATAATTAGCAGGTATGGATGCCCTTTAATCTTGACTAGTGATAGCGGTATACATTTTTTGAATGAAATAGTCAAGATTTTGTTGGCAGAGTTCATGGTGGCCCATCATAAGACCACCCATTATCACCCTCAACCTAATACAACTAATGAGGCATTTAACAAAATTATAGGTCACACGCTTACAAAAATATACGATGTGGGAAGAAAATATTGGGATGACAAGGTATCAACTATTCTATGGGCATACATGATAACCTACAAGAGAATCAATAAGGCCACACTGCTTTGATTGGTGTTTTGTGTGAAGGTTGTTTTACCAGTTGAATTTATCTTACCATCGATGTGTATTGTGTGCGCATGAGGGTTAGCTGATGAAAAAACAATTCAAGATCGCATGGAGAAGTTAATGCAAGTAGAAAAAAGGTGATCACTTGCTAGATGGATTCAAAATAATAAAAATAAATGACAATAAACATGGCATGATCTCCATATTAAGATATAACAATTCGAGGTTGGGCATGGCAGTCTTGCTTTATGATTCCAAATTTTTACGCCATCCTAGGAAACTGAAATTACATTGGTTAGGGCCATATATCATCTCGTAAATCCTTGATCCAAGAACTTTCCAGTTACAAGTGCTAGATGGAACACAGTTACCAGGCCATTTTAATGGGAGTAGCTTGAAGCCCTACTATAAAATAAGTCTTCCTTGTGTTTGTAAATAAGGCAATATTGTCATTTAGTCTAGGATTTTCCTTGATGCATTTCTTTTCCTTGTTGTTTCCCTTTCTCGTTTCTTTTTCCCTTCTATTTTTGTTATTTTATGCACCTTGTGTGCCAAGTAACCACTTATTATTTTCAAAAGGTTGTGTATGCACAGAGGACCCTACGTCTACTTTTATGTGGGGTGGAGTAATGCGAAGTAAAATGGAAGTGGAAGTTGTGTTTTGATGGCCCGATATGAAGGATAAAGCTGTGCATAAGGAAAGAGAGCACACGTGGAAAAGGTGGATATGAGGAATTTTGGTGTCGGGATATATTTACAAAGACCACGTCAAAAGGATTAGAAGTGCAGAACAACCCGAGGTAGGCAAGGGAAAAGCTGGGTTATGGGAAGAAGAAGTGCCTTTGATCTATGCAAACGCACATGTAAGAGTCTTTAGTCGGTAAATATTTTTACACACAAGAAGGTTGTAAGGATTTTTCACGTAGGATTGGGGACATGGGTAAGAGCACTTAAGATCAGATTTAGTTGACATTGGTAGGTGGCATAACATTTATTATGGGAGAGAAGAAAAAACTATAAGTAGAAGGTTGTGCACATTATTGTTTACCTTTCTATTACGATATTGAATAGCTCTTACAAACAAGGGTATCTGCAAAGAAATATTCATGCAAAGGAGGAAATGTGAAAATCTAAATGCGTGACAAGTGTGATTTGCAAAAAAGAGTGGCGAAGTACATAGGCGTAGGGAAGAAGGTTTCGTAGGGTATGTTATCTTATGGAAGGATTGTCTAGGTTAGGGTTCTGTAGCTAGGGCATGGGAGTAAAGGGATTCTTCACAAATTTGAGCCATAGGTTTGATCAAAGAAAGGAAGAGGAGCAAGGAAGAGTTTCTTTTTAGCCCGTTAAGAAAATGACACCAAAGAAGGCAACCGTCTCACCAAAGAATGGCAAGGGAAAGGGGAAATAAATTATAGCCACCATTTTCAATGAAGAGTGGTATGCAGAGATGTAATACCTAGATGGAGTATTTCTTGGAAAGGAATGGGTATCCCATGTAAGGAATATGACAGGTGAGCAATTACAACCATCATACATGCACCATCGAGAAGGAGATGGCATTAGAAATGGTTTTCCCAATAGATAAAAGAACACTAGAAAGGAATGTCAATCTATGATGATGAGGTGAAGGTAAAGTTGGAGAAGGTTGGGTTACTTACAACTTTATGAGTTTCCCTACTTTGGAAAACCCAAGCGACTTGTACTAATGATTGATGTCGTGCATGCACAAAGACCACTTCTACTTTGTAGGCCACACAATGTGCATAACCCCTCAACTAATCTCTAAGTTTACTAGCCTTTTCTACAAAGGGGAGCCACTAGATGATGACTTGGAGGACAAGGAAGCTATTAAGGAGACAGTCCATGCTTATGATTATAAGAAGGGCTCACTCTATTTATATATCTTTGATATCTCGACCCAGTGATGAGGATAGCCATGCACTCAGTATCTAAGTTGAATGGACAAGAAAGGTGGACACATAAACACCTCTTGGTTGAATGTGTGCCAAAGGATTTCAGAAGGAACCATCTATAACTTGTCCACCTTCATTGCAAAAGAAATCATCAGTGTTGCGCACGAAGGAGAGAAGATCATGTTTGGGAATGTCCTCCTCACCATCATCTTCTCAGAGATTGGAGTGCCCAATGGGCTAGAGAAGTTTGTATGGGAGTATCCAAATGAAGACCCTTCCCCTATGAAAATATTTGAAAAATACACTTGTGACACCATGACAACCGCCCACAAGGCACACCTGGAGAAATGGTACAAGAGGATGCACGACGCATTCGAGCTGAATGGAGGATACCTAAACAATTTCCAATGCTAGTACAAGGAGAAGTTGAGTTTGCTATCTACCAACATTTCTGCATTGGAAAATTCACATTGACAGATGGGACCAAGAGTCCATGGTGCAAACTACCTTTCTCTTTCACCACGTAATACTTTCAAATAGGGGTCAATCACATTAAAGAGGCCAAAATACTAAGTTTCAACCTTAATGAGGTAGACCAGGACCATCGTGACCTATGAAGGAAGATGTTATACTCTAAGAAATGTGCTTATGTGGAGAAGTATGTCTTCCATGAGGTGCACATGACAAAACCAGTAACACTGCCAATTACTAGAAGGACCGCAAAAAGGGTGTACCTGCACATCAGGCCCACATATGAGAAGGTCACCTACTTATAGAGTGATGTCTTCATCCCAGAATACCCCATCGGAAGAAAGAAGGCCATGCCAAGGAAGAGGGAAAGATAAGAGGCACCAAAAAGAAAGCACCGAGTGTGTAAACAACATAATCACGTGGCGCGTCGAAGTCAAGCGCCAAACCAAGTACATATGCATAGCGGAAGATGTCCCCCGCTAAGGGAAAGGAAAAATTTCTTGAGGTAGAGGTGCCAAAGTAAGAAGAGCCTCCTACATAATTAGAATCACCAAGAAATGAGCCTCCTATAGAAGAAGAAGAAAAGGAAGAGTCTCTTATACTGGAATCACCAGTTAGGAAAAAGTAGAAGGTAGCAGAGAAGACTCGACTCGGAAGAAATAGAGAGCCCAGTAGGCCTATAGAGGAAAACAGGATGATGATGAGCATAAAGAGTCTCAAGACCATCCATTGTACGATTTGCATGACTCCAAGGATGAGTGAAATGAAGAAAAGGGTCGAGATGAGGAAGGTGCTCAAGGAAAAGGGGAGAGTGAGGAAGTGAATACAAAGGATCGAAGGACCCCAAGCCTCACCAAGGAGTAGATAGAAGAGGTTGTGGAAAGAGAAGTAGCGGGCATAATAAAGGAGTTAGTGGAATGAAGCGCAAATGATATACTCAAAAAAATAAAAGAGGAAAGCGTAGGGAAAGAGTATGGGAGCATGGGCAGAGATCCCACTTAGTAGTAAGATTTCCAAGGTAGTGCACACAAGAGGGAAGAGCATGGTAGCAGCGCAGGAGTAGGGGATGAGTTACATCAATGATCCAAGTAAGGTACTACATGTGTACTTCCAAAGTACCATGCTCACATATTAACTCCTTGCATGGTATTCCTTTGAAGAAGAAGGTGCGTACCCACGAACAAGGAAGATGCTATCTTGAGATTTTGAGTTCCATGTTGATGAACCCAAGTTCAAGGTTAGTCGGGAGTGTTTATGAAAGTACCGAGAAAAAAGGAATAAACCCACTATTAAACACTTAGCACTTATCAGATGAGCAAGTCCGTAACACCCTCAACAAGGTATCGGTTGAGGTTGAGGTGAGGTTGTTTAGAAGGAATGACAAGGTAAGGTTCCTATAGGAAAAGCTGGAGAAGAAGGAGTACGAGGTCATTGAGAAAAGAAAGGATCCGAATCGGAAGAGTTGATCAACACATAGTTAAGGCATGGACTAAGGGAGGAAAAGGTGAAGGTGCGAGAGGTGTATAAGAAAATTGAAATGATCACAAACGCCATCACTTTTAAACACCTAGACCTAGCACCGCCTGAGCAGGAATATGAGTCAACCTTACAATGCTGGGAAGATTTAACATGCATCCTCACCATGGAAAGGAAACCACTCGCATTAGAATCAACATAAGATATTTTGGTGTGCCAGAAGGAAGAAGAAAAGTAGAATATTAGGGAGATAGTGAAACAATATTCTTAACTCCTTTCCATTGTATAGACCTCTGTGTGCATGTTTAAGGCCATATATGATAACTATGCTTTGATAGGGACAGAGTAGTAAGTATATTAGTTGCTACACATGAGGCAGATCTAAAATAATTCCAAGAAAATAAAAAATGAAACAGGGCAGAGCGGGATAAGATCCTGGATGAGGTTGAAAATAAAATGGAAGTAATTGAAACCTTGCAAGGTTCGGTCAAGAATCAGCTCAAGGAGTTGTACCCTAGGTCACGCGAAGAATGGATGTGCTTGATGACCTTAGAAAATAGCTGGAGGGGATTGTTGATATGTTGAATGCTAAGGGAGATGAACTAAGTTTTGAAGAGGTGAGCACTCTAGTGGGCGACCTACTCCAACAGGCGCAGGGTGAAGTAAATTCCTGGGAGAAAATCGAGGCAACAATGAGGAAGGAGTTCCCACTCCTTTTACAGCAATAACAACATTCTTCATTCTTCATTCTTCCATTTCTCATTCTTCATTCCTTCATTCTTTATTCAAATTGTCTAAGTCCCGTCATTCTTTATTATTTGGAGGATCAATATGTTTTCAAGGACAGAGAACAAGCTTAGTGTGGGGTAATATTGGGCCTCAAAATATTGGCTAAGTGCCTAATCCGAAAATAATCAGATTATTATGACCTGATCTCAGACCCTTATAGGCTTTAATTATTTGCCGATAATTTACTCCTTTTAAGTAATCAATTTAAAATAATGCAAGACAATAACGACAATTGCACACAGATTGATTACGGAGTTCAACAATTGCCTACGTCTCTGGGTTCATGGTCGAACCGTTCCACTAGTCAAAACTTGTAAGTTACAATAGTACTTTCACAAGAAAACGTAATGGAATTTTACTTGCCTATCAGTACACCAGTTCTTCAGATGACAAGGGTGAAAAATAGCACCCGACTTCCACCTTCCTGGCGTACAATCTCCTTCGGCTGTGATCGGCCTTCCCAACGCAAACAATGCGAAGCTAGCACTCCGGTCGACAATCCAGGATTTGCAAGTAGTTGGTGTGGCGCTATGGGCCTATTGGGTAGTTTACATTTCACTCCCAATCACAAATATTCCATCTAATATTGCCTAAAATAATAGGCCAATAGACAATACTTGTCGACACATCCCGCAAATAAGCTTAACAAATAATAAGCTCGGGATCGGTGTCTCCGTTGCACCGGTGTGTAATGTGTCACCAGTGTGTCCACAACAAGCTTAACAAATAATAAGCTCGTGTTGTGTGTTCCCACAACAAGCTTTAAAAATAATAAGCTCGTGTTGTGTGTCCACTGTTCCGCGCTCTAGCAATGAGCTTCTCCGTTGCGCCGGTGTGTGTTTACAATAGAATGGGTTCCCTATTTATACAAAATTAGGGCCCAAAAATAATGCATTCAATATAATCCATAGGCTATTTTTAACCTAGCCCATACCATATAATTTGGGATCAAAATTCCCAATAATGGGCGGATTGAATAAAATATGGGATTAATACCCAATTTAGCCGCATGAATATTTTAATGAGGGATAAATATCCCATGTTTGGACGGATTACATGTTAAATGGGTTAAATTCCCATAAGAAGCGCCGCATGCATTTGACATGGGATTAAAATCCCATAAGGATCGGTGGATAAAGGCTTAGGCTTTATTTAAGCCTTTCCACGCGCCAAAGAAGTGGTCAAAGACCACGTTGGGTTTAAAACCGCCCCCAAACAACCGCTTCAATCCTCCTTCTTCCACGTGGATGTCCACGCATGGGTCTAGCCCCTAACAACCGCTTCACCACCTTGCACGTGGTTAATGCATATGCATTTGATTTTGGCGGTTTATACTAATGTTTTAAAACATTAATATATATATATATATATATATATGTGGCGTTTGAAAAGTGACCTTACCAAAATAATATTATTTCGACCCATACAATGTGGAATAGAAATAATCCTGTAGTCCACTTGTCGTCTCCCGATAGGCAAATCGAGTGAATTCGACGAGTGTTGGCAAGCCACGTGTCACAGTGCGATTCGGTCCAATATTGACTAGTTGACCATAGTTGACTTTCCCGTTGACCAAACTTTGACTGAACATATCTAGAGCTCCCGATGTCCATTTGTCGCGTTCTCACAGTTGTTGGAAATCTCTCGAGATGATCTTTTTGCAGACCGAAACAATTTAGAGATGTTTAGGAACTTTCAGAAATGATCCTGATCGGTGCTAAAGGGCATGTGCACACACGGGACTAGGAAGAAGAAGGGTGTGTGGGGGAAAAGTGCATAGGACAAGGGTTTAATAAGGGTTTGTAAGGAACCAGGGCATGTGTGCAAGGTAGGATAATAGGATCTAAGTACTTATCCATATTCGAAAGATTCTAGAAGCACTTGAGGAAAAACGTGACCTAACTAGGCATCTTTGAATGAATAATATGATAAGCGTGGAGACTTAGTGGTCAAGGAAAGAATATTCCACGCATGGAAGGTTCCCGAAAGACATCATTGCAGGAAGTGGAGAGCTCGGAACAAAATAAGCATGCTCCATTAGAGGACCACCTAGACACTTGGCATCTAATCTACTCTTGGAGGAAGGCATGGCGGTGGGTGCTAAACCTATTTATAGAGATGCTCTAGAGAAAGGAATACACACCTAAATGGAGAAGAAGCTGAAAAATAGAAAGTGCGAGATCATAAGGGAATGCATCAAGAGTATGATGTTGCAGTAAGGATAGGATTTAGAGCATTAGTGTTAAGGGGTATAATGGATGTAATAGGCCTTTGTATGGCATTAGAATCTGTAGTAAGGGATGAACTGGGAGGGCATAGTTAGAATATCACACCAGGGAAGATCTGTAAGAGATAATTCTGAAGTCTTTTGATATGTATGGTTTATAATGACCATTTTTGAATGTAATGTGGTTACTGATATTGTTATCAATATGAATATATATCTCTATTCTGAATATCTGGTTCATGGGTGCAAACCCTAGTGTCTCCTCTTCATGTTATGAATTATATTTGTTCTTTATATAATGTTTCTCTTGTTATTTGCATGGGTATATAGATGTAATAGCTCATCTGATGCTTTCAGAATGAGTGCATGAAAATTTACTTTTCTGCATCTAATTTTCTATCAATGGCAAGATCTTCTCACAATGCTCACATAAAGGAGGGGCTCGGTGCTCGTGCATACCTCGGGTGAGTGCCCAATGCCCACTTGGTGATAGGCCGATGCGCATGGGATTAGAAAGTTGTATTGAGAGTACATAAAAATGACTACAGGAACCTTATCGGCCTTGTTGTTGGGATCCATCTGATGCATATCTCTTATTCTATCTAGGGAGTATTCTATCTCTTGTAAGTGGACATTTTTCCATTTGGGATTTCTTCCATTACTTGAGATCATTATTGTACATGGGTCCTCATCATGTGTAGTTGTTGGGACCTAATTTTTTTGTCATTTCATGCCTCATCCTAAGTTATGATGAATGTGGGGTATTAGTGTGAGGGGGTACTACTTATTTATTAGATGAATTTACCTCACCCATGGCAAGTCATCTCACTTAGGTGATTTATAGGTCTCTAAATGAGTCATTAGGAGTTATATGATAAATGATAGCTTCTATCACATGTGTCTTTATATCATTTTCATATGGGAGTTGCATGTCATTCTTGCATTTTAGCTCTTCTCTCCTATTTTGGCGGTATAAAAAATCTAGGCATCAAAGTTACACAATACACCTTTATGTATTGATTAGGGGACAAGTGGAAAAAGGAGAAAGAGGAAAAAAAAAGTATTGGTTTGTGACCTCCGGTCTTCGTCAGGCGTAAAAGTTGTTCATTGAAACAAGAGGCTAAAATTTTGTTACGAGATGGAGCCCGGCCTACTATGAGGACTTATATAATGATTGCAGATGTGGTGGGTCCTCAAGTCACCACGTGGCTTTCCACCATGAGTTTGAAATTACCCAATTTTCCTATCGAGGATCAACAAGTGGTCTTTATAGCCATATTTACATTATTGGAATATCATATTATTGTATGGTCGAATTTTATATTACATTTGTAATTATTCACCATCTTACTATGTTATTTCTAGTTATTTCCACCTAGCTCGGAGGCCTTATCAATAATGGCACATTATATTATCTTGCCACACATTTTATTCCAACTGCCTGTCTTATATCTCCCATATTTCCACGTAGCCACCTCACTTACCAAGGTTAGCACCAAACTTAGTACAGTCAAAAATGATTTTTAAATGGTGGACAAAATGGCTTAAGATCCAATTAAAATCCTTCACCATCACTTCATTTAAATAGCTACTCCTCCTTTGGCGCTAAGAATATGGGATATATATCCCCAAATAAAAATGTGAACCGCTTAAAGTGGGATTCGAACCATGCTCTTGGGGGTAAAAAGATATGCCTTTGACCATTGCACCATGGATCTTGAAGTTCTATGAAAGGTGGTTTGTTTTACTTAAACAAGACATAAAATCGATTGTGTAAAATTATGGAAGGGCAGCGAGCTAATTTGATGCTTTGGATGCCATTTTTGTGAGTTCTATAAGCTTTTCAGAGGCAAAGAAGGAACTAGCAATAGTACGAAAGGTTTATAGTTCCATTTTTATTGTATTTACACTTGATCACATGTATTATTGTAATTATTTTTATAATGGAATGGTCGACATGACCCGGGGACGTAGGCTTGATTCACCGAACCCCGTAAACATATTGTTGTTCTTGTCTTCTCTGATTTTATTATGTTGCAGCCATTTAATTTGCACAATAATTATTATAATTCAATTTTTTTATTTGATGAAGTTGAATTTTTAAAAGGAAATCCATTCTCATTTCGAGTACGATCGGTCGAAGACATTCAGACTCAAACTCACGATTTCCACATTAAAATGAGATATTTAATGGATATTAAAAGACTTAATTAAATCCGTATTTTTAAATTAGATGCACACAAGGAATTTTTAAGTCGGTTCAAAGTGTATTTTTAATTTTCAGATCATGTACTTTGCATTTTTATCTATGAGGATAAATAGATCATTTTTATGCATAAATTCCTTGAGATATTTTCTTGCTAATTACCCGGATTTCTTCTTATTTTCATTAAGAGTGTAACTTTTTAATGCGCATATTTTAGATGATCTTTGTCCCCTCTTTCAAGGAATGACAAGAAATGAAAAAATACGTTCATAATGCTCTATGATATATTGTAAATGGGTTTTCAAGCCAAAAATGGCAAAATCACGTGGAATGATTCTCTTCACAACAAAAAATGAGTAAGGGATCAAAATTAAGGCATTTTGGATGAGAACTCATAGGAAATGTTTCATAGGATTTGGCCTTGGTGTTTGTAAGTTATGATTATTTAAAATTTTGGCGAAACCATGGGAAACAATGGTTTCCTCAATAGAAAATTTTAGTTAGATGATTAAAAATAATTTTTACATGGCTAAAAGAAGAGAATAAATGAGGTTTTAATGGAGTTTCATCATGCAAATTATCTAATTTTGATTTGTGATTTTTTTGGGAGAAGGAATAACTTTGAAATCATCACTTAGGTGAGGGTGGAGTTTGGAGTTTACTTCAACAAACATGAAAGTGTGCCATATTTATAACTCCCACTTTTAAAGGGCACTCCAATCAGCATGGGACACATTTTTTAGGTCAAAATAATACTCCCAAGTGTGTCAATGTAATGAGGAATCCCAAAATGCACCTAATCCTTGGGGATGGTCATTTTACCACTCAAACCAAACACATCTTATAATTTAGTGTTACTTTTTTCTTTTGGCATGGACCGGTGTGGTGAAGGTGCCCTTATGGAGGCGTGGAATCACAAAACAACTCAACAGAGAATAAGAACATGAAAAAAATTCCAAGACTAGAACTTAACATTTCACGGGTGTATAATATATCAAATTTGATTGTAAATGAGCCTAACAATTCAATGTAGCCATTTATAAATCTTGATAATTCATTCTCCATTAGTTTTTATCCAACTTGCCTTTTGACATAGGAAGCTATGATAATGAGTTGAGTTGCCACATGAGCTTGAGATGAGTATGAAAAAATAACACTTGGGACATAAAGGGAACTCAATGAGCTTTGATTTTTCCATTTTTAGGCTCCCGAATCAACTCAAGGTTCCTGAACCCTTATGTGAAATTAATATCAATCAGAAAGGCTCTTATTTCTCATTATTTGAAAGGTTTCCATTCTCGATGTTTCCAATATTTTATCTTAAGTATTCAATCATGTTGTATATCTTGAAATATTTCCAATGACTATGAGTTAGGATTTTAAAACCACTCGAGGCTCCCAAACCTTTTAGGTAATTTGATCTTCCTTCAATGACTAAGAACACCTTTTCCTCAAAAAGCACCAAAGGTGAATATGTTCCCAATACTAGTGCATTATTTAACATAATTAAATCTTAATTAAAGGACTGAGATCAAATAGATATAATAGTAATAAGAAAAAAATTTCATACAAGAGATAATCAAGTGTGAGAAGTAGTGGGATAAGAGTCACTTAGTTTATATTTGAATATTTGGGATGATTCTAAGCTAAAAATGGGTGGACCACGTTGGATTTGGACTGAGTAAGCTTCATATAGAAAATTGACATCTAAAACTCCTTCGAAAAAAACCCCAGAAAAGGATAGGACTTCCTGGGGAGCTAGTTTCCAAGACTAGTGCTAATGTCCTAGAAAATGTTCTTCTTTTGATATTTTTGGGTCCGAACTTCTCTTATTTATTTCTCTATTTGTCTCACTAGCTTCTATGTAGGGTTCATTGTGACACCTAAATGTGAAACATAAACCCTAACCACTTGCACAAGGATGAAGAAAACATTAGATAAAATAGATAATGCATATGCTTGAGTCGGAATGACTTCATAGGTCACCCCAATGTTATTGTCACCCAAAGACATTGCACTACATTTCGGACTCTATGTAGTTTTAGTGTGTGTATCTATGTGATATAATCATGTGCCTTGAACCTAGGTTTCCCTTGTGTGAGTTATAAAAATATAGAAGGATACAAATAATTTTCCCCAATATTAATGTGTGAGATAGAATTTAGAAATATACCCTACTATGTAGTGAATAATGTAGCCCAATTGGAGTCTTTGAATGTTTCTCTTTTTTCCCAAGTAATAGATAGTAAGTAATATCCCAAATTCCCTAGCCCAAATAATAGTAAGTCATGTATATATGTGATTCCCTTATTTTAATTTCATCATCAATAACCAAAAAGGCCAACCCAAAGTGACAAGAAAGGTTTTAGAAAAGTATAATCACTAAATCATGTACTTTTGGTACTATTTAGTCCTAGTCTCATACTACTATTTTTATGGATTTTGAGTGAAGAAAGTACTAATTAATCCCCATCCTCCGGCCTTTTTATTTTACTTTCTCATCATTTCTAGTCTTTTGAACACACTAACTCAAAGATCTTTTGACACTTGTCGTCTTTTTGGCCTCTCGATCGGGCACCCTGTGCACCCTGGTCCCATTTAGGAGTCCTAGGCATTTTTTAACTTTCCCACCACCATTTGGACACTTTATAGCCATTTCAAACTTTCATAGTTTTGATGGTCAGCCTTTTGCAATTAATTACAAAATTAGGACAAGAGAACCCTATAAATATAAAGTTATGAGACTGTAATGAGGGACCAAACACTAAGCATTACTACTCCACCTAAGGTTGCATCTACTCTATATACATTTATGAGTTCCATTGCATGGATATAGCTCCATCACAAGGGACAAGTTTTGTTCATCTGCATCACACTGCATAGGAGGGAAGTTTATTTTATTTCATCCACCATTTATTTACATTCTACATCTATTTATTGCTCACTACTTCACAAAGTGTGACTTGTACAAGAGTACCTAGGGCACCATGTTCACACACACTCAAAACTACATTTGGGTCTGAAATGTAGTGCAACGCTTAGTTTAGTAAGCCCACCATTGTGGCAGTTGAGGTCAGTTCGACACAATCATTTGCATCTTTTTTTTAGGGTTTTGATGCTTGGATTTGTGTTTTGTAGGTCTTCTCTTCATATTTTAATATCAAGCACATCCAACACACTTCCGTGATATAGAAGTGACAAACATCGAGGATTTAAGACACTTTAGTGGCCCTACCAAATTGACCTCTAGACATCCCGCATGCAAATAGGGCACCCAAATTTGTAGACCAGGGTGCCACACCTACTCTCAGTTGCTTGGATCTGCACTTTTCTAGACCTTTGCATAGTCGTTTCCTCCTCCTATTTAGTCATCTCTATGGCAATGTCCTGTTCATTCAATGAATCAGCTAAGTCATTTTCTCAATCTTCGTACACATTATGGTTTCCATTTTCATTAGCTTAGTTTTTGGGTCACAATCTACATTCACTTAGATGTTATTTATTGCATTTTACTTCAGCTTATTTACCGGTGTTCCTAGTTTAGATTAAACTAAACTTAGGCATACATATCCCATTTTAGTTTAATAAAAATATAACAAGTAATGTGGAAATTTAAATTTGAGAAAAATGAGGGAAAATGATAGGAGTGCCTAAACGGACAATAATGACTAGGTGCTCTTGTCCCTAATGGGTGGTAAATTGACTAGGATTCTTGGAGCATATAATGGAAAATAAAAATTTGGGTCACATATTTTCCAATTTCTAAAAGTAAAGTATTCATTGGAGAAAATTAAATGATAAGAACATCAAATGGATAAAGCAATGTAAAATAAAAACAAGTGTTGTTAATCTCTAGTTTTCTTGCTTCAGAATCATGCATATAATGAAATGCTTAGAGGTGAGATGTAAACAATAAGTGCATGATTTAGTGTCTATGTGCGAAGAGTCCAAAATATTCCCTAAATCATACTATTATGAAGTATACTCATATATCTTTCCAATTACTAGAATCTAGAATTCTGAAACCAAATAGGGTTCTCGAACCCTTCCATGTAATTTTACCTTTGCAAAGAGACAAATTTGACAATTTTGGTCAACTTGACTAAGAAGTGAAAAAAATTTCGTGAGCTTGTCAAGTAAAATGCCTATACATTTTACATGCCAACACTATTATATTAATATTTATAATAGTATATGACTTTAATATTATTTATATTATTATATTCAATAGGACTTCAAAAAAATTATGATGGGTTATGCAAGATTATTTTTAGAACAATATTAAAGGATTCTTAAAATACTTGGTTGATTAATAAGTAGCAAAGTACTAGTTATTATATTCATTTGTGTAGAGCATTATTCTTGTATGAAAAACAAATTTTACATTATAAACCTATCAATAATTATCACAATTTTTACCAAAGGAAACACAACATGTTGGAAATTAGGACACTAAGAGGGGGTGAATCAAGTGCCAATTCAAAATTTCTAGTGCAATTAAAAACCAATCAAATTGTTTAAACTTAATATGAGAGAGTAACAACACAATTCATATGAATTCAATAAGCACAAAACATAAAGAGACCAATTTTTAAGTAGGCAACCCAAGATTTGAGAAAACCCACTAAACCAATGCACTATGCTTACAAAGGTTATAAACTTGTTGATCAGCCACTCAACATAAAGCACCAACAAGATATGATCAAGCACCTACTTGAATAATTGTAAGCTATAACTTACATGAAAGCACATACTTTCAGAACTTGTTGAGCTTCAACTCAGACTTTACAATAATTTTTATCACATAATTGACTTAGTTGTTGAAATAAAAATAATGATCCTAAATTTTCTCATATACTCTCTTACACCATCTCTTAGTTTGCAATAGTTTCAACACATCATCAATTTTTTCACTCTCTCAACCTTAAAATCACTTCTCACATTCTACAATAACATTTACAAGTACAAAAATGATATTTTGTAAACAAAAAGACTCCTACACATGAATTTTCCACTTCATATTCAAAGACTCATCACTTTACTCACTTTATTACTTATATAAAGGAGGTGAAATGACTTCAAATGAAACTCCCTCTTGCGTCATTATTTCTTCTGAAAGAGATCAATTATACTCTCATAATATGTAGGTTCTTTCAAATTTCTATAGAGTCAAATGATGTGAAATGATGCATCTTGAAATCCTTGACATTCTACCATAATTGTTAATATTCCATTTAGACCTTGTGATTAGAATTGTAACAGCTTCCTTACATTCTAAATATTTTCTTCAACGAGGACTATTTTCATATAGTACAACACACCCACTTTCGGTATGTCTGACATGTATGAATGTTATTATAGACCTTAAAATTTCTTTATAGTTTCTTAAAACCTCCTTCTTCACCATTCGCTTTCAAGTTTCATTATAAATCATGGGAGCATTAGGAGTAAACACTAGTGAAGATAGTTTTAAAAACTTGAAGAAAATAGGAATTTATCAAACAAATACATGTCATCCTTTTATGGTTCTTTAGTCTATAGGATGTCTACACCAATAAACCAAACTCGAGAGATCTTCAGAAAATAGAGACAAGATCCTTTTACACACTCTTCTTCAAAGTTATTAATACATAGTCCTAGTGAATCTAAATCACAGTCTTACATGGGCTTGGCATACTGCGGGAGAAAAGATTCAATGAGTTTCACAACTTGGGAGAAAGGTTTGAGATATTTTAGACCACCTACAACTATCAAGGAAATAGGGAACTACAACTATTATTTATGAACCATGCATTGAAACAAGATATACATTGTTTTTATAAAAAAATGCATCTTCAATGTTTAAAAAATCTCACACACTTTCTCGACAAACATGAATTTAAGAGAATATTTTAATAAGGTTATGGATAAATAAAAACTCCCTAGGTCAAGATTTATTCTCACTAGACTAGAATAACATGGTCTCCAAGCTTTACACACAGCTTAGGGTTTAAAGATTCAAACCCTAGTTAGATATTTGAAGGATTACAACACTTTGTTATTTAATTTTATGTTAATACAAATGCATGATCACTTCATTATAGGTTCTTACTACAATATTTAAAACTTATTTTGCATTAAATGATGAGGGAACTTAAGGATTAAAGCTAAGGACACGGTCCTTCTTGATCACAAAGAAATCCATCACGCTCTTCAAGAATGAATAAGTTTACATGTGTGAATTATTTTCCATAACATCTAAGGTACCTTTTTTATAATCTCATTTCTTTATTCAACTCACCATACAAATTAAATTACTAAATCAAATAATTTGGTCATGAACACCAAGCATTTCTAGGACTTTGTGTGATGGTTCTTAAGATATCAAGTGTCGAGTCTTAATTTGGAGACTTTTTATCTTCATACCTCCACTCACATAACCAACCACTATAGGATTCCTTCAAGAAATAACCTATACGCCATCACAAACCATTTGTGTGTAGACGTTGTAAATAAGAGTTCACAAGATTATCTCTATTTTTCAAGTTTCATAGTTAAGAAAACATGGTAGTTTAGGACTCGGAGATTTCAAATTCCAAACACTTCACCAAATCAATAATGGGTTTCAACATGTTATCTTGGACTTGTACTAGATATCCATATCCATATCCATATCTCACCTCAAACATTAGGCCTATACATAGAACCTTCTTCAAACACCATGACTGGATGGGCTTGATTGTCTTTTAGTAGTAAGAGAAGATTGATTTCACACCAAAAAACACTTAACTTTCCCATATATTTTCATGAAACCTAATAACACATCACATACCTTCTTCCACATCAAGATATTTATCTTGGAATATTCAAATTAGTAATGTATAGCTAAATTTCTTCAAAACAGGAAAATTTTGTATAGAGAATCATGCTTGAGAAGAAAAATTCCACCAACCTAGACTAGGAGGACCTATCTACAACCTTGAGTGGTTTTCATGACTTTCCCAAGTGATTTGGAGACTAAAAAATTCATTTCTTGTCTATCGCTTCAAGGAGAGGGTTTGAACAATGATAGAAAAATGAAGAGAAATTTCTTATGCTTACTCCATTTGACCTCGGTTTTTGTAAAAGTTTAGTCTTAGAATGCTATTAAAAAAATCCTCTTATGATTTATCTGAAGAAGTCTTGTCAATTTTGTTTGAGTGCTAAGAATGCATGTCACTGTTTTATCCCTTCTTACTTAACTCGGTTTTAGTAAAACTTGAATATATTCAACAATTCTATGGAAATTTTCATGAAGCTTGACCTAGAGCACTAAAACACCTTTCTCTACATGCCCCATAGCTCGTACATTCAAGACCAAACTCGTTTATCTATGCCTCCACTACTAGTTCTCAAAGTCATTCATAGTGAAAACCTCAAATTTACCTCCAAGAGATAAAGAAGGTTGTGTATCTACTCATAAATTCTCTAGATAGTGTTCTTATGCTCATATCATGCTTACATAGGATTTTCATGGCATGATTTGAGCTCATACACCTCATTAGGCTCTAGAACTAGGCCTAAATGGGCTAGTTCCAACTGTGACTTGCCAGCGTTTGATGAATAGGGTGTTCGAACCCTACATTGGGACCTTCACGAGTATTTATGGATGATTTTTACATCTATGGGAGCAAGTTGGACCACTCGCACTGAGATGGAGACAACATTTCAAAGGTTAGATGAAGCATAAGCCTCACTAAACCCTACAAAGTGTGTCTTTGGATGTTCTAAAGGTGTTTTGTTAGGGCATGTTGTATCCAGAGATGGTATTGGTACTGATCCTGATAAAGTTTCAAAAATCAAAGATTTACCATTTCCTATGAATAGAAGTAAGTTGAGATCATTTTTAGGCCATGTGGGTTACTATAGAAGGTTCATCAAGAATTTCTCAAAGATTGCACAGCCACTAACCCAGTTTCTTGAAGAAGGATGTTACTTATGAACCAGAAATAAGGCGCATGAAGCTTTTGGACAACTAAAGGAAGCCCTAGTGTCTTCACCTGTTTTAAAGAATCCAGATTGGAGCAAGCCATTCATTATGTACACTGATGCCTCAGATGCAGCACTAGGAAGTACTTTGAGCCAATAGGATGAAAATGGGAATGAACATCCAATTTACTTTGGGAGCGATAAAATGAACAAAGTCTTGAGGTAAATTATACCAGAATCAAAAAGAGGCTCGCTATCATTTTTATCTTGTAAAGAAGTTTAGAGATTACTTGCTAGGGAAAAATTTCTAGTTGTAACAGATCATCGTGCTCTAAAATATATTGTAAATAAGCCTAACCCATCGTGAGGATAGCAAGATGGATAATTTTTCTACAAGAATTTGAATTTGATATTATAGATAGGCCAGGAAAGAAGCATGTCAATGCAGATGCACTCTCTCGAGCCTATGATGGTTTAGGATCATCTTGTGATGATGATGATTTCCCAATGTAGCATTGTTATCCCTTGACACAATCCCTAGTGAATACATAGATATTTGGAATTATCTGAATGAATTCAAGTTTCCTGATGGTGCCAATGCAAAGACTAAGAGAAAGATTACTCAAGCCAGTCATCCATATTCTATTCTGCATGGAGTATTATTTCGAATAGGACCTGATGGATAGTACAAGAGGGCAGTTGGATGTGATCAAGGGAAGGAACTGCTAGAAGAATTCCACAATGGTACATGTGGAGGGCACTTCTCTGGACAACTTACAGCAAGAAGGATCTTGGATGCAGTTATCACCGCCCACTTTTTTAAAGATTGTTATAATTATTGTAAGACATGTGATATTTGTCAAACACATGGTAACCGTAAGACTTCATCAACTCCATTATGCCCTATTCTTCCACTTGGTCCCTTTGAAAAGTGGGGAATAGACATTGTAGGTCCACTTCCAACTACCTCATGCCAAAATAAGTATATTGTAGTTGCCACAGATTATTTAACCAAGTGGGTTGAAGCTAGGCCATTGAAAACAGCTTCCATGGATGAGGTGGCAAGGTTCATATATGAACGCATTGTCACCAGATTTGGTTGTTCATTAGAAATTGTAACAGATCAAGGAAGCCACTTCATTAATGAGGTAGTAGAAGCCCTGGTCAATAAATTTTCTATTAAGCACAGGAAGGCAACAACATACAAGCCAAGTACAAATGGACAGGTGGAACGAACAAATTTTGTGTTGTGTCAAATTCTAGCAAAAGATGCAGCCTTGCAGGTACATAAATGGGATAAAAGGATTTATGCAGCATTGTGGGCATATAGGGCAACATCAAAGTCAGCAATAGAATACTCTCCATTTCAGTTGGCCTATGGCATTGATCCAGTTCTTCCTATTGAGTTTGATATTCCCACTGTGAGAGTTATGAAAAATGAAAGGATGGATGAAAGTGATTCAGTAAAAGAAAGGTTGGTACATCTTCATTTGCTAGAGGAAATGAGGGAAATAGCAAAGGATACAAGCCATAAGAAGAAAATGAAGTAGAAGGAATACTTTGATCAAAAGATCCGTTGGTCTCCATTTCATGTGAATGACTTGGTTCTAGTATATGATTCCAGATACAAAAAAGAAGACAGAAAATTTCTTCCAAAATGGATGGGGCCCTACAAAATAAAGCTGTGCATGAAAATGGTACGTACTGACTGGAGGAATTGGATGGCACTCCCATTACGAAATGGGTCAACCACGACAAGTTGAATATTTTCCAAGCACTAGAATAGTCTACTCCGAGGATGGAGTAGAAGCTAGGAAGGGGGAAGATGTTGACACTAAAATTTTCCTCCGTAATTTCTATTTCATTAATGTATGTATTAGGAATAGGATGTTGTTAAGTGTAATTAGTAGTAGCGTCTGATAGAAGATAACGGCACCACCAGTACGGTGCCGCCAATAATGTGGAGTACGGTAACAGTCAAAGTACAATAGGAATGTTGTAAAAAGTAAATATTTGTCGTAAGTGGTCCGGTAATGTTAAAATGTCAAAGTTTGGGTAATTAGAGAAGTAGGGTCTACATGATTAGGAATTAGAAATATTATATTGGTAATAAGGACAAGGAGTGAGGTCATAAATATTTTGTGTATTTTATTTGTAAAAAGTCTAAAAATGTGGAACCCATGTAAAATGATAAGGTTTATCTTATCTTAAAAGATAAGCTTACATGTACAGATAAGAGTTAAGGTATGGAATATGATTCATTAGAGTGGATTTCTTATCCTATCTTAGAGATAAGATGGATAAGCCTAGAAGTTCTATAAATAGAGAGGCCACCCCCCTCATTTAGCATAGAAGGAAGTAGTGAGAAATATTGTAGGAAGTGTGCAAAGGAAGCCATCAGTTTAAAGGTGTGTTGAAGAAGCCATTAAGAGGTGTAATTGTAAAGTTTCTCCCATAGTCTTGGTGAAAGGCAAGTGAAGTCAATAACACTTGAAGTACCTCATGGATTACATCCACCAAACTAAAGGCTGTGCATTAGTAAATAATCATAGCACGAGGAGTTCCCGGTGAAGAATTATCATAGTGCCGGATTGGTGATGACAAGATATCGAATGGTTTTGGATCACCTTTGGTTACAAATACCTTTCCTAAGTGTAAGAACCTTACTTCTTGAAATAACGTAGAATGGATTTCCTTCATACGGTGTATCCATGATCGGTCGAGGATCATATTATAATTGGTTTCCCGATCTATAATATAAAACTTAGACAAGATTGTTTTGTGTCCTAAGGTAACTCGATCAGTAGTATTATAGTTCCAATTGAAGTGGCCTTAAGGCTATCATAGCCTCTTAGCATATTCTCGATTCGTGGAACAATTTGTTTCTCCATACCCTAGCTTTTGAAGGAAAGAGAAGGGGACTATGTTAACTACTGCCCCATCGTCAACCATTGCACATTTAACATAATTGTTATAAACCCACACTTGCAAATGTAAGGCCGGATCACCTCTGCATGCAATCTTAGCGTCTGTTGGCATTTTGTTTATTTCGAATATAAACTCGGTATCCCTATCCGACTGCCCCTGAAGGGTAGATATCAAAGTCTATATGGTTTACCTATGTTTCGAGAGGTGGAGTGATGTTAATTAAATGACCTAACCCTAATACCTCTAAAAGAGTAGCCCTGTGGGTAGGAGAGTTCCTCAGCAAATCCAAAAAGGAGATGTGAGAGAAGGTTTTTGTTAGGTCATTAATCAGATCATAGGTACCTACGGGTTTCACTAATATTTGTTGGATGTTATCTGTCTCTAGCAAGTAACTTGGATTTGGCTGAGAGGAATACTCTCGTGTCCTTATTCTGACTTCCACGGGTAGCTTGGTATCTAATTATACTAAACCGACTATCTTGGGTCATGGTTGACTTCCTAATTGTGGTAAAATAGGTGGATTTAGTGAATTCGAGGCTTCATAATCATTATTTCCTACCATTACACCTTTGTTCATCCCATTTGGATTTAATTTTTTATTATTGTGACTTGGGAGTGGATCATTGAAGATCTTGAGGGGAGCATTTTGAGGGGAAACTACCCCTGTAAAAGTATTTGGTGCTAGTGACGCAGGATCTGCCAAGAACATATCTATGAAAAGTTGTCTTTTCTCCTCTAGCAAACGTTGCATGAATTTATTGTAGTCATGGCACGTTCTAGTGTCGTGGCCTCAAATCTTGTGAAAACCACAATACGAGTTAGGATTGTAATTTCTAGGTTGCTGGTTTGGCGTATATTGTGGTCCAAAACTCTGATCAAACCACTGTCTATTAGGATTAAGGTTTTGTATTTGTTGTTTTTGGTTTTGGTTCTGATTTTGATATCCAGTTGAGTTTTGGCTTGGACCCTGTGTCTAGATCCGCCATTGTTGTTGTTGTTGTGGATGATTAAAATCCACCGAATTGATTGTTGGGGTAAATTTTTGTTTGATTGTTTACCAGTGGTGGAGTATTTAGAACATTGACCTTTTTAGCTTGGTCGATTACCCCATCGGTTGTTGTGCCGTGATATCTATTAAGGATTTTAGGTCCTTAATTTATGTTTGTGTGATAGGGTAAGTCGTAGTATTCGGTTGTGGGTGATCAACCTCCCGTTTGTTCCATATGTCTTGCGACCGCTATCTATCGCCGCTGATCTATTCGAGAGTGCTCTCAAGTACTTCATTGTAAGTCCTTAGTGGGAACTTCTCTGGACTTCTTCCTTCACCTCTTTGCTAAGAGAATGAAGGAATAAATTACATAGCTCCATTTGGTCCATGTTTGGAGCACTAGCCGAAGAATAAAGGACTGTACTCCATCTCTAGATGAAATGAGTGAAAAATTCATTATGCACTTGTTTAATGTGTAATAATTCCTTGATTCCCATTCTTAATAGTTTGTTCATGTCAAATGCCTTAATGAACTCAGAAACTAGTTGTTTAAACGAATGAATGGAAGCTTCAAGTATTATGTAATACCAATCGAGGTGATGCCCTCCAAGGTTTTGGGGAATATTTTGGAACAACCCCATCCCAAGGAAGCGCTTCTCGAATGGCTATAGATAGGCCTTAATGTGTGTATTCGGGTCTCCATCCCCTTTTATTTGGGCAAATCGGGGAAGAGGTTGTAGGAAGCATGACGCTTCGTATGGTGAAGTCTAAGGGCTCTTTCAAATACTCTGAGTAAGTCCCTATCACATAGGTTTCGACCATTGATGGTGCCTGTTGAGGGGGAGGTGGAATGGGTTGCTGATACGGCGTAGTGTATGCATTTGTAGGGGCATAAGGAAGCCCCTGTGGTTGAGAAAGCATGCCGGGAGAGGAGAACATATCTTCTTGTGGCGACTTGGAGTACATGTTTAAGTATGAAGGAGTATTCCCCAAGAGTGGATTGTGTTGTACAAGACCGGGAGGTATCATATTCTCCACCCGAACGGTGTTGGAGGTGGCGGTTCTAGTCGGTGTTTGTTGCGAATACTGAGGAGGCATGCCCAACGTGCCTATTCCTGTGAGGAGGTCTACTTGGCTAGGATGATGTGGAGGATTGGAATTTCCTGCCTACATGAATTGAGATGTTTGACTTGCTTGAGCAAGTTCTAACCCTCTAACTCTTTCTACTAAAGTCGAAATGACTTCATTTGGTGAAGTCACAGTATTTTGCCTTGGTGGTGTTTGTTGTATATTCTGAGGTTGTATAGTCATGTGATACCCCGCTATGAATTGATCATTTCCCTGCCAATTTTCACCAAGGGCATTTCCTATAGGCAATGGTATGGAGGTGTTTTCTTGAAAAGAGACCTCGGGTCATGTTTGTAAACTTCCTATAGGTGGGTACATACTCCCAAAGCGTTGTTCATTCCTAGCGTAATGCACTGAATGTTCATCATCTAAAACTAGGTATGGATCTGATTGTCTGCTAATTTGTGGTCTAAGTAGCACCTGAGGAGATGAACCAGATTCTCCTGTGAATGTCATATTGTTCGAGCCTGAAGGCTCTGTTTGTTGCGTTTGCGCGAGTTGATCCAACTCCTCTATTTGGAAAGATGAACTATATCTAGTCCTTGGAGGTGGAGCTTGTGTTGATAATTGGTTATTTGAATAGTTTTCACCCCATACTGAGAGCGAGGGTGATGATTGTTTCTTCAGTTGAGCATAGTATGCCTCAAGACCTAGGAGAGGTCTACCATATGCATCAAATCCTGACATATTTGGGGGGTATATGAATACCCATGATATAATGGGAAAGAGTGAAGGTGGAAGAAAGAGGTAATAAATAAAACGGGAAGCCTTGTGTGTTTCACATTGGGTTCACCAATTTTGTACGATGGAAAAGTGACAAGCGAGCATGGGAATCTACAAGTAACTCTTCCTCGCACCCGACCTCCCGAGGTCGTGCCGAGACAGCCGGTGGGGATGGACTATACATGGGGTATGGGTAAACTAGTTAGGCAATCTTATATCTTCAACACGCACTAATGGAATATGTGAATCTAAGGAAAAGAAGGCCCTCCTAACTGAACCGGTGTGATAGATCGGTTGGTGAGGATGATCTGCTCGAAGGCTCCAATCAATATCGAGCTCTAGCATGATTCGATCTATAGGTTGTGGGATACGGGGAAAATGACCTGGGATTGTTTCATGTATATCTCTAGATAGGGTCATAGGATGGATGATGGATATGGTGGATTCTACAGTGATTCTTTGGCCTAGTCTAGAAATCCTTAGCTTCGTTAGCTACTATATCCAATAGGGATAACTATGTGATGATAATAGGTAGAAGTGGAGTGGATCTGAATACTAATGTGTGTAAACCAGCGTCAATGTCGGATTGACCTATGGACTCGTTGGGTTGTGGGATTTGTGAATCACAACCGTAGATTCATGGTTGTTGTGGACCTGCTATGGTCATGTGCGGAATCAGTCTCTAATCCCTAGTATCCAATAGTCGTATGCCTTTTTGGCCTCTATGTTTAGAATTAATAGTTCAAATCCTTTCAGAGTATCTTACAGGCATTCTTGCAACCTGAATTCTTAAGCTAGTGTCTATATCAGTGAGAATATCTCCTGCATCTGGTTGTGGGACCAAAGGATCACAACCGAATGTTTGCTCTCTTTCAAGCCCTTCTACAGTCATGTGGATGTTTATCTAGGGTAACTTGTAGTTTGGCTGGTTTGACCAGAATAAGTGTGCTTGGTCGTCTTCTATGTTTAACCCTCTTAACTATGAGCTGATCTCGTTGTAAGTCTCGTTGTTGTTCGTAAGACTTGTAATCTAAGATTCTAGTCTATATCGGTTATTGCTTGCGACAAGATTGGGTTGAGGAAGGATAGGCTCAAATACGTATTCTCTAGGATCCCTTGGTCCCGTGATTGTCATGCAAAAGGAAATGATATAAAGCTAATTAATGACAAAATAAATCAACTACGCAAGGTATATCTATGTATACTCCTAAATCGATATTTTGAGAAACTATTGAATAGACTTGAAAAGAGCAATTATCTAATATATCTAGAAATTTACAACTAAACTAATAATGAAATTAAAATCAACAAAGCAGCTGAGTATAGCTACTTGTCTGTGTAGTTGTGAATCTATTCTAAGTAACTAGATAACTGATCTAATCTATTTGAAAGACTCTCGATCCTACCTCAGAAGTGAGGAGTGAATCATAGTTTCTCAGAAACTATTAATCCCCATAGCTTCCCTGGTAATATTGAAAGTAAAATTAACTGAAATGAAATGATTGGCTACTCTACTTGATATGCTTTAACTAGATCTTTGAAAGCTTGAACCCGGATTTTGTAGAACAAAGGCGAATCGATGGTGTGTGCCTTGTCCCCTCGGTTTGATTTCCTCATTCTTCCGTGCTCACGTGGATCCGTAGAAAAGCATGTAATGCTAGCATCGGTAGAAGTAGGTATGAGACAATGGCATTAAGATGTAGATCGAATACAATGCGAGTAGGAGAGGGATAGTGTAAGAGAACAGAGCTTGGCTTATGCAATTCCTAGTGGGATTTATTGTGAGTCATGCAACGTAAAACGTTTAGAACCCGAAACTATCCTATTTGACAAGCGAACCTACAACTTTAATGGATTCCTACTAAAAATCAAACCATCCTACTCGATTGATTGAATGAAATAATAACAAAGATTTGCACAAGGAGAATACGTGGCTTTCTAACAAATTACTAAATAATACTAACTATGCATATAACAAATGAAACTATGAATCCTAAGAAAACTTGAAAGGCTAAGCTATGGAAATGAGAAATTCAAAGGAAAATTTGACGGGCCATTTACTTGAGCACAAGCCAGACTATTCATAGAATCCCATTTACCCAAAGGTGAAAACCAAATTGATCTCTTAAACCATAAACAATTCCAAAACACTATTCCAGGGAACCAGAATCATAAATATAAGCAAAGGAGGTGAAAAAAGATGGTAAACGTTGAAAATTTACACGAGTCACGTTAAAAAGAGATTTCTAGAAAATGCGTGAAGGACCACCACCCCGAGCAGGGCGGCGGTTACAGGACCGCCACCCTTCCTGGGCGGTAGTCACGAGACCGCCACCCAGGCAGGGCGGTGGTTTCATCATTGAAGAATGAAAAGAAAAGAAAAGAGTGGGGAAGGAAAAAGTAAAATACGCGGGCTAAGCGGGGCATGCAGGATGTTAACGCATACTGAGATCTTTCCGGATCCTAAACACCTTGCGAGGAGACTTGTATCATCATTGGGGCACGTGTAACATCGTTCCTGGTGAGTGCAAGACTACTCTCAATTTTGGTTACGTACAAACTACCATTAGAATTAGTCTTATTTGGGTTGAATAAATTTATTATAAACCTATAAGGGAAATGGAATTAATTTTCTTTTAGATTCTATATTTTACTATCAAATGTTAAAGGAAATTTTAAGTAAAATACTTAGGTTAATTAATATTATTAATAATATAAATGTTATTGCTTATTGATATTAGTAATAATATTAAAACATTATTATTAATAGTGACATTAATATAATACTAATATACTAAATATGCAAATATTTATTCATATATATATATTTATAAATTTTAACGTAGTTATTAATTAATGTTGAACAAAACAAATGGTAATTAAACTTAATAATCATCTTGGCTTAACTCTAGGGGTCAGTAACCTATTTTATTAAATAGGGTAAGGGTTGGGGGGGGTGTCCACCGACCCCACCCCATTATAAATGGGATGGGGGTGGGGTCGATGACCATTCCACCAACCCAAGTAACAAAACACCATACATTAACTCCCCACAGAATTGCATTTTCCCTCTCGTGTAGTCACATCTTTAAAAATTCTTGGGTACATGCATCTTCTCCTCATGTTGGTGGCTTTTAATTAGTTATATATATATATATATATATATATATATATATATATATAGACACACACACAAATGTATATATATGTATGTATATGTATATATCCTTTACCCTAGTGCATATATATGTTACCCTTCTTATTTCTCTAAAATAGGGGAAAACCCCATATACCCATTTGGACAAATGCTAAATAATGAGAAAAATAAAAAGAAAAAAATGCACTAGAACCATAGAAGAGGTTGTGAATGGAACAATGAAGGAATGGAAGAATGTGCATCATCCCAAGAGCTTGAGATTACCTCTCATGAATTTCACCTCCTGTCCACCAATCTGCAAAACAAAAGAAGAAATAATAAGTCAAAACAAAGAGAAAAAATCTTTTCATATGCATGCCTAGGATTAGTTGAATCAAGGAGTGTAGGATGAAGACCTGGAAGGAATTCACAAGCATCGAATAGTTACACTTCACCAAAGTGTAGGAGTTGCGAGATTAAAGCAAGCAAGCTTTGTAAAGCAATGTGCATGCATATGAGAGCTCAAGATTCGAAAAGTGGAGTGGAATGGAAGCCTTAGCTTAGCTTGTATTAGCTTAACATAGATCAAAAGAGATGGTGTACATATAGGGGAGTGAATGTGTAACTCCCATGTAAGAGAAGATTCCTCCATAATGGAGAAGAAGAGTTACTTTCCCAAATGGGAATGTAACTCCTATGACACACTTACACATATGACAGATTCTGTAAGAGAATCTGTCATAACTAAGATGACACCTAGATCAATGTCCACCTAAGTGAGATGACTCACCTGGTGAGGTGAAATAACACTAAATAAGTGAATAAATATACCACCTACACCAACACCCCCCTTCATCGTAACTTAGGATGAGGCGGCAAGTCAAAAATAAGAAATGGGTCCCGGCACAAACCCTGATGAGGCACCCATGTACAAGAAGAAGTCCCAAGCAGTGAAGGAAAACCCAGTGGGAAAAACATCCACCAAAAGAGAAAAAACACTCTCTAATCTAAGAAAGATGCCAAATATGGGTCCCAGCCATAGACGAGCCTGAAAGGGTACCCATGTACAAGGAGGTAATCTCTCGGAAAGAAGAAGAAGAGAGAAGAAGAGGGAGATGAGAGGAATGCAGAAGATGCCATGGATGGATCTGAACTCTGCAACTCTAGGAAGTCTCCCAGAAGAATGTTGATGATGAGATCGTATACCTCTGGACTGAAGAAGAGCCACCCACAACGAACTATGTGCCTACCCTTAGGAAGGACATAAATGATGTGCTGGAAGTCCGCCCACTCCACAAAGGAAACCGAAGGCAGCAACATGAAGAACTCTGAGTCTGGTGCACTGAAGTGTGACATAGGTCTAGTGAGTGAGTTCCAAGGAACTGAAGGTAATGCCACGTGTGTAGAATTATCAGAGTGAAGAGGAACACCCGTAGAAAGGATGTCCAAGTGATGTGAAGGGAACAGAACATCCTCCACAACAGAAAAGGGATCCACAGCTGAGGGTGGATCAATGAAGGTCTCCGAAAAAGTGGAAGTGGTAAGAGTCCCAGAAGGGGCACTCCCAACAATGGAGATGATGAACTCCTCTAAAACACCTGTAGATGGATGAGGGACCTGTAGATCATCACAAGTAGACTCTGCGAAAAGATGACTAAGGTCAAGCAGATACTCGTCCCAATGAGGGGGCTCAACAAACAAAAGAGCGATGTATGATAGGTATGAGTCATCCAATGAAGGTAGAGGAGTGGAATGGGCCTCGCACACTGGAAGTGGAAAGGAGGTGGGTGTGATGACTGTATGAGACTGAGAAGGGACTGCTTGCTCGATATCTGATGAGATGTGGGGGGTGACAACACTGTCTGGAATAATGAGAGAAAGAGGAGAAGAGTCCTCTGTAGTACTCTTGACATCAGAACTGGATGCATAATCCTCGTCATCAGAAGTAGAACCAAGCAAGTCTATGTCAGTGGAACTATCATCACATGAAGAACAAGAAGAGACAACTAAATCAGTAGCAGTAACAATGGCGGTAGTATGTGAAGGGTCTCCATAGAGGGACTGAAGAATGCTCTAGACACGGTGAGGTGGATCTGAGTCTTCCACATGAAACCAGAGAGAACGAGAGACATGCATCATCATGTGACCAAAGACATGGTCACAAGTGTCGAGGAAGTCCTCTAGATGACGATGATCAGTGGGTGTAGGAACTGGCCCAAGCAAGAAGGGTAAAAGACCCTCGTGGGTGAAGTAACGTTCCATGGAAGCACGCCAAGCTGAATAGTTCCCTCTCCCGGTGAGAAGTGGCGGAGGCTATAAGGAAATCCTATGATGCTCACGTCTGGAAAGAGCACTCTCCATGATGAAAAAAATCAATATGCACAAAAGCAAGATGTCAGACTCGGCCGATAATGCGTCTGCGTGTGTAGGCCCAAGAGTACAAGCAACCCCCCCCAAAATGCGACACTTTACAAATTTAGTGCGTTTATAAAATTTGTAATGCCATCACGTAGTGTGCAAAAAAAATGCAACTTTGACCAAGGAAGTGCTAAAAATTAGGCTGCGAGTCAAAAGTTATGGCATTATTACGATTCCCGCAACTGATGGAAAAATGCACTAGACACTGCAAACACATTAAAAAAATGCCTGAAATGGGTGCAAAGGGTGTCGTGTGACTACTCGTTGGAAACGGCATCAAATTTTAGCAAGGGTTTGTTTTGGTTGTGAGAGGGGATTATCCTCCTGCCAACCCCGGACCTCGCCCTCCGTCTTTGACAAGCGTAGGAAGGGCATAATACAAGCAAAAAACAGCCTTTAAATTTATTACAATGTCATGGAATGTTTTTTTTTAACCTCAAAACATTAAAAAGGAGGTTTGTTTTAACCTCCAAACAAGTTTAAAAGGAAGTGGGGCCCATGTTGATTGTTTTTCTGTTGTCAAGGAACCACGTGCCAAGTTGGAGGGTCGACTTGCTTGTAACCGAATCACCGCTGAATCGGACTGAGCCGTTTTAACACATATGCTCCTGAGTTGATAGGATATGCATCGAAGATCCCAGGCACGTGTCAAGAATAACCTTCGACTGAATATTCTCTGCATGAGAGAAACGGTTGGAGCAGCATGTAAGGCTGAATGAGTGATGCCACATCCAAGTTCGGTGGTGTAATTTGTTGTGGGAGGGTGGGCGGAGATCGGCGAGCAACGTGAAGTTTCTGTGCAACAAGGAGCAAACCACCCAAAATGGTCTACAAATAAAAAAACACAAATGAATGAAGGTCACGTGCGAGTTGCAGAAAATGAAACGACCGCGGCAACTACGTGGAGCTAGGAGGTGTTGTTTGAAGATTCCAAGGCATGTTTGAAGAGACCGAGAAAAGTAATGTGGACCAGGCTAGGTGTGCATGTGGAGTGGGAGATGTGCATGGATTCCACGACGGTGTGAGATCCATGGCACAATAAACAACATGAATGGTAGGAGCCAAGGCACAGTGAGTAGCACGAACAATGAACAATGAACACCACGAACACCAAGCATAGGACCGAAGAAAAACCAGGAGCTCATGGGTCCAAAAAGCAACACAAGAGCCCGTGGCAGATGACACACAGCCTTCACGGAGCTAAAAATAAGTGCACGTAGAGATAACGTTAAACTCCAAGTTCAACTATTCAACGAGCCAGTGGGAAGAGACCAAGGCAAGCGCTGTAAATGCAGAGGGCCGAGAAACCAAAATGGTGAGGCTAGAACTCAGGAAGAATCTCGACACTAAGTGGAAGTGCGTTGCAGAGAAACCAACGTGAACTCGGAACAGCAGGGTGAGTGGATGCATAGTCAACCTTGGAGTGAGTGAAATAACCCAGCACCAATCAAGCCCAACGAGGAAGCCACAAAACCCACATAAAAAACAACGATGCAAACACTAGTGATGCAAACGCTGTGATTTGTAGAGGCAGAAGGAGTTTCAGTAGCTGAGATGTTATCCGAGGTGGCGAGTTGGCCCAGGGAGCACTTCAATAACACCATAAACACATAAACCCAGCAAGTAGTATGGAACTGAAACCCTTGAAACTACATGCACAAGCTGGAAAACCACGAACACCTAAAAATACACCCACGTAATCTCAAAATATGCAAGTAGAGCACATGCAAAAGAGAGAGCTTGCACAAGCAACTACATGATGGAGCAACGATGGTGAGCAACATGATTCTGGTCCCCACACTCTGATACCATGAAGGAATGTAGGACGAAGACATGGAAGGAATTCACAAGCATTGAATAGTTGCACTTCACCAAAGTGTAGGAGTTGCGAGATTAAAGCAAGCAAGCTTTGTAAAGCAATGTGCATGCATATGAGAGCTCAAGATTCGAAAAGTGGAGTGGAATGGAATCCTTAGCTTATCTTGTATTGGCTTAACATAGATCAAAAGAGATGGTGTACATATAGGGGAGTGAATGTGTAACTCCCATGTAAGAGAAGATTCCTCCATAATGGAGAAGAGGAGTTACTTTCCCAAATGGGAATGTAACTCCTATGACACACTTACACATATGACAGATTCTGTAAGAGAATCTATCATAACTAAGATGACACCTAGATCCATGTCCACCTAAGTGAGATGACTCACCCTAGTGAGGTGGAATAACACTAAATAAGTGAATAAATATACCACCTACACCAACGTAATCCCTAGATCTAATGGACCCAAATGAATCCATCCAATGGATGAGATTCATCACTACAAAAATTAGGTGGGGAGTGGGTGAGAGAAATTCAAATTCAAATTGTATGGGTAGACATTGTTTTGGAGCCACTCTAATATGTTTAGGGGATGTTACTATTTCCTAACCCAAGTGTCTTTTAGAGACCTTTTTACTTAGTGCCAATTTTGACCTTTGTGGGTATAATAGAACCTTATTATTTAATTAAATAGACCACATTACCCTTGGGATTAATTTGTGCAAGTTTAACTATGGTGGAAATTAAATTGTATTAAAACAAAATATAGGGGAACCTAAATCATGCTTTAGACTAACTAATTTTATTAAAAGGTATTGAGAGTTTTATTTATTTTTTTAATGGGGATCAAAAGGGAAATTAATAATATCGAGTTATATTAAATTAGATGCAAGAAAGTGTTAACGTAAATGTTGACCTTGTTCACGAGTGTTTTTAACAAAAACAAATTATTCACTAATTTTTCTAGTTTGACCTAGGTTGTTCTTGGGTTTCATACGAGTAAATTTATGGGCATTACACTGGGGTATCAAATTCATGGGTTCAAAGCTTGGAGCCTTGGGTACCACTTGAAAAAATAACACATGAACACTAAACTAATCACAACTATAAAACCTAGAAAACAACATTGTATGATAGTTGTTTATATAGAAAACTTAAAAACTAAAATAAAACCTAGAATGATGAACTAACTCTCACCTTGGTCTATGTAGGAGGCGTGAACTAGACGAGGGTATATACACACACATAAATTTTAATAAATGTCTTCTTTTTGTCATATGTATACACACATAAATGCATATATATATATATATATATATATATATATATATATATGTATGTATGTATGTATATGTATATATCCTTTACCCTAGTGTATATATACCCTACCCTTCTTATTCCTATAAAATAGGGTAAAACCCATATACCCATTTGGAAAAATGCTAAATAATGAAAAAAACAAAATTGAATAAATGCATTGGAACCTTAGAAGAAGGTTTGAATGGAAAAATGAAGGAATTGAAGACTGTGCATCCTCCCAAGAGCTTGAGATTTCCTCTCATGGCTTCCACCTCCCTCTCCACCAATTTGCAAAACAAAGAGAAAAGAGGTTTTCATATGCATGCCTAGGGTTATTTGAATACCGGATCTAATGGCCTAAATGAATCCATCCGATGGATGAGATTCATCTTTACAAATATTAGGTGGGGAGTGGGTGAGTGAAATTCAAATGTTAATTGTATGTGTAGAAATTTTTTTGGGGCCACTCCAGTATGTGTAGGGGTTGTTATTATTTCCTAACCCAAGTATCTTTTACGGACCTTTTACTTAATGCCAACTTTGACCTTTGTGGATATAATAGAACCTTATTCTTTAATTAAATATACCACATTACCCTTGGTATTAATTTGTGCAAGTTTAAATATGGTTGAAATTAAATTGTATTAAAACAAAATTTAGGAAAACGTAAATCATGCTTTAGACTAACTAATTTTATTAAAAGGTATTGAGATTTTTATTTTATTTTTTAATGGGGATCAAAAGGAAATTAATAATATCGAGTTAAATTAACTTAGACATGAGAAAGGGTTACCATAAATGTTAATCTTTTTCGCAAGTGCTTTTAACCGAAAGCTTTATTCCATAATTTTTCTATTTTGAGCTTGGTTGTTCTTGGGTTTCGTATGCGGGAAAATTTGTGGGCGTTACATCTATCTATTTATTTCTGCTCTCATATTCTTAAGTAAGGCTACAATGGAGCACACATAACATATTCAAGACAATGGAGGGAACTACACATGTATATGTAGATACAAATGTAAATCAATTATGGAGTATTGAGTATGAGTCCAATTTCGCATCATAGAGTTAGAGGCTAAGTTGTCATCTATAGTTGATCCCTCACTCCTTTCTAATGATCGATCAAAATGTTTTCTTCAAAAATTGGATATAAGTTGTCATATTTAAAGCTATTTGACCCTAATTTGCCATGGCCCATCCTTGTTGTAAGAGGCATATTAAGAATGTTTTTGCTAAGGTTAATTAAAATGGACCATAGTTGAAGGCGAGCAGTAAGAACGATGTGAAATTTATCATAAAGAATGTCAAATAAAGAATCGTAATAATTATAAAGGAAATATGCACTAATAACACTAATTATTAGAGGATGACAGTAATTAAAATTAGGGGTAGAATTAAGTATCTAGGACACAATGATTTAGGATAAGACTATGACCCAGATCAAAAATAGTTACTCCTTACGTTTTCCAAGTATATTTTTAGTGCAAATAGTGAAAACACAATATCACCACTTAGGTCAATTTTAAAGTAAACAAGGCCTAAATACAAAGAAAGTGTTTACACGATCTCCTAACAAGATATACTAGACCCAAGTTTAACACAAAAAAATTATAAGTCTTGAAAAAGGATGCTACAAATGTGAGCAACGTAACAACACTATTTGACACATTAATTAAGATTTGTGAAAAAAGAAACATTTTAGTGTACAAATTATATCACAAAAATGTCAACACAAGTAATGATGCTTTTCAAAAATTTAAGGAAATGATGGAATCAAAAGTAAGTCTAAGTAGAGTAAGAAGTTGTTATTTATATGAGTAGTGTAGCAATACAACTTAAATACTTAGATTGCTTTTCGAAAGGAAATAAGAGGTAAGTGTTAATATTGTATTGATATGATACAAGCACCATAACAACTCAAATAAAGTCAATGACAAGATAAAATAACTACAATGATGTCTCTATATGGATATCGAGATGATGAATACCAAGATAAAAAGACATACCAACACACTTTCAACATTTAGATTCTAGTCTCAAGCTAGGACGAATGTAAACATGTGCAAAAATGGTGGATAAAATCAATTGATATCACTACATATGTATGTTTTAATTTTTCCCAAATAAGAAATAAGAAAAAAAAAGAGTAGATCAAGTGGTGATGAAAAATACTTGGCGTAACTTTGGTGGAATTTCACATTGTCTTAAGTCAAGTCAATAACTAGGACAAAGTAATACTTTTTAAATTTCATGATGAATAATAGTAGGATCCAACTTCAATGGAATCTCCCTTGTTTTAAAAACAAGGTTATGACTCTAAATTTTATTTTTGTTTTGTGAGATATCGGTAGAATGCGATAGTCTAATTGGATCCAAGCAACAAGCTTCCTATGGTTTCACTCTTTAGGAACATCACAAACTATCTTTATGAGTGTGATTTTCTAAGAAAGTTACACTGACTAAATTAAGTACTATCTTGGATTTAATTTATCCCCTTCGATCCAATGAGCAATAAATTGTGTTTAGTTGTATCTCATTAGAGTCACGTGAAGATAATTTTGACGTTAATCTCACAAAAGCATATTATTAAATTGGGTAGTGGAGCACTTCATGTTTCGTTCACCATTTCTCTCAAGGTGTGAACTACTTTAAGGTTCCTAGAGTAATCCTCACAATGATTTTTATTTCTTATACCAAGGTAATTCCTCCAATTAAAAAAAAAGAGAGTCATAGCTCTTAATCAAAACCTACAAATATAGTTTGTTGTATAATGTGGTGTGTTTTTATCTTTCAGATTAGTAAGTGATGTTTAAAACATAGTTGACAACCTAAAACATAAATGTATTTAGAATTTTTAGATCCCAAGTCTTTGACAATCCTTAGGCTCTGCACACAAATGATTTTATTAATTTCCAATATAAAGTGAACCAAAGTTACTTTTGATTCTCAATATTGTCTAAGGAAGTAACACAAGAGTATACACAATGATTTGATTCAACTAGATAAATGTAAAGGAAAATTTTAAACTACATTAACTTTAAACAAAGCTTGTTAATTTATTCATTATCTTAAGCAAAAAATGAAAGATTAAGTTTCCAAATTAACAAAAAGGTTATAAAATAAAAACTAAAAGCTTGTTTTGATTCTCAAGATCACCCTTAAGTGCAAGAAAAGAGCAATTCAAAATTTTAGAATAACTTGCACACATAATGAAAAATAATGCATTCATCGAAATGTAAGAATTGGTTTTAGAAATATTATTAGAAATGTTGAAAACCTGTAGAAAATAATTAGGAAACACTTGCAACTAATAGAAACACAAAAACTATAAGTTCAAATCTCATATTAAGTGTCAAATTTCAATAGATCGTGGTATCACTCCCCTTTTAATAGAAGTGCGACCCTTTAAACACCAACACATACCTAACAACACCAAAGATGATTCCCGACACCACCATTGTGGCCTTTAACATAGTAGCGAACCTATAAAAGAAAAACAATGATGGGAAAGAAAATAGTTTAACACCATCACATAAAGAAAGACACCAATGTGTCGATGATAACACTAGTGCGGTGGGACACATAGAATCAAAAAATAGTTCAACATATATGTTTCCAAAGAGACACCAACACATCCCTGGTAACATGAGCATGGCCCTTGTAAAACCAATGCATCCTTTGTAACTCTAGCACGAACTTCAAACAAAAGCGTGAATCATGAGAACACTAGTGTGAACTTCCTATAGGGTATCAAACACCGAAAATTTTTGACGAAAATTCTCAAAAATCTCAAGGCTTTGTCAATTTGATCAAAATTTGATAGCACCTCACCTCTTTTGATCTTGTAAAGAGCACAAAAACAAAGCAATCCTAACTAGACTAGTTAAGAAACTTCATATTTATCTAAAAATGCAAAAGAGGGTTAGTAAATAAAAACTTTGAAACTAATCTAAAAATCTTGAAAATGAATGCAAAGGACAATCGATTCTTGTCCCATTGGGTGTGCCAAATGTGAACTACTTAAACTTTGAAAAGCTAATTATCTTAGACTAACAACTAGTAGTCTAAAATAGCTAAATTGTAACACTTAAAATGTTTTACTAATAACTTCACTAGTATAAAGTTTACTAACTAGTTATTTACCTATAGAAGAGATATCTCCAACACATAACCTAAACCACTTCTACCCATGTATAAAGTGCCTTTGGTGACCCCTTTAATTAATACCGTACACTTTTAAAACATCTCTTCCCATCAAAATGCCTACAACTTAAAAAGTGTAGGATCTAATCTCCACCCTTGGATTAGATCAATGAGAGCCCTTAGATTCTAAGTTTTCCTAAAAGCCCTAATTCCTCCTTATCTTTTCCTTTTATTATTTTGTTTTGCCTAATTTTTCTCATTTCTTCATGTGGATTTTGTACGTGGGAGAAAATGGAGGCTATGAAGTTTTCCTCTTTTTTGTGTGTTCAAGAGCTATAATGAGGAAAATTCTTCCCAAAATCTTTTAGTTTACTTTTGCATTCTCTTAATAGGGTTTTTCGTAAGATGTTTTTTTTTTTTGTGTTGAAGGATTTTTATCAAATTTCTGGTTATGGGTATTTGTTTACTCACATTGCTATTTTGTTAAAATAACTAGGTAAAACCAATTTGTGTGTGTGTGTGTGTGTGTGTGTGTATATATATATATATATATATATATATATATATATATATATATATATATATATATATGTATGTATGTATGTATGTATGTATGTATGTATGTATGTATGTACATGTATGTATGTATGTATGTATGTATGTATGGGTTTTTAAATTTTTTTAGCGGTATATATTAAAAAATCAGAAATAATATATATGTGTGTGTGTGTGTGTGTGTGTGTGTGTGTATACATATACATATACACACACATATATATATATATATATGTATGTATGTATAATGTATATGTATATGTATATGTATGTATGTATTTGTATATATACACATATATATTGTTTTTTTTGTTTTTTTCACCGGATTGATTAGTTAAAAATAAAAACATTTGATTTAAGTATATATTTTATAAGTTAATCTAAATAGAAATTAAATTCTATATTTTAATGCAAGACCTAAATATTAAATGCTAGAAATTAAATGTTATGTATATATGTATATTATTTATGGGTTTTTAATGTTTTTCTTAGCGATATATATTAAAAAACCAGAAATAATATACATATATATATATATATATATATATATATACCTAGGTAAAACCGATTTGTGTGTGTATATATATACACACATATATGTATACATACATACATACATGTGTGTGTGTGTGTGTGTGTGTGTGTGTGTGTAGAAATTAAATACTATGTGTATGTGTATATTATTTATGGGTTTTAAATCTTTTTAAGCGGTCTATATTGAAAATCCGGAAATCACACACACACACACATATACATATACATACGTATATACATACATATACATATACATACATATATGTGTGTGTGTGTGTGTGTGTGTGTGTGTGTGTGTGTGTGTTTTGTTTTTTGTTTCCATCGGATTGATTAGTTAAAAATAAAAACATTTGATTTAAGTATATATTTTATAAGTTAATCTGAATAGAAATTAAATGCTATATTGTAATGCGAGACCTAAATATTTTATTTTAGTATTTGAATATATCAAAATAATAGAACTAAGAGGGATATGTTACTAACCTTTAAATGGATTACCTCATTGTGCGTTGGATTGTAGCGAGAATAGTGTGGACTAGGCAAGTTGTGACTCGGTGGCTTTGGGAAGGGCATGAACTGAATACTTGTCTATAATGGTGTGCACAGGAGGATACTTTGGCTGCCCAGGTGCTCTCAGTCTATAATCTGGGACCGTAGACTCGCAGAAAATATTAAAACTTAAGTTTGATAGGTGTTGCAATATCTCTGCAATACATTTTATCCTATCGCATGGGCATCAAAATAATGTTGCCTATGTCGGTGTAAATGTTATATGAAGATCTTACATGCAAAACCCTATTCAAATCATAAGTTCCTATAAAAACTCATATGAATAAGTTGGACTAACCTCAATTGCCAAACTAGTGGTCTTACAAATGAACACTAGATTATATTTCGACCCAATGCGCTTATATGTGTATGTGTGTAGTTTAGTTCCTAGGATGCCTTGGTGCCAATGATGTGGTAATAGGGGCAATAACTAGATGTAAAATATATATGGTGGATGGAATAGAAATAATACAATCATTTTCCCCTATGCTTGTGTGATGCGGATGTAGAAGATGCCAAAATGCAGTCCCTTGCCTTAGTATATAGTTTCCTTGATAGTAAGATGTCCTCCCATAATGTATTATGTATGCTATGTTTTTATAGGGATCTCTTGTGAAAATTTTGAAAGTAGTGACCTGAAACTAATGACTATGACCTAGGGTAATGCACAGGGTAACCGTTAAGAGTGACTTCAAAAAAATAAATTAAGACTACAAATTACGATGACATGGGCGCCTAAAATCATAGACCTGGGCACCCTAGGGTGCTCTTAGATCACAACCTTAGGAGCCCAAGTATATACCCGAAGATGAAAAATGAATAAATTATGATACCCGAGACTTCCTAAAAGATGCCCAAAAATGTATGGAAAAGTGGTGAATGAACAAGAAAAATGCCAATGACGATTGATGAACTAAAAACAAAACCAAAGGATGGGTCACTAGGAATATTTTTATCGTGCAAGATCCATATATAAAATAACATACCCGGCGGTATTAACATAATAGTAAGTGTGTGATTTGGTGACTACATTTTTCCTCACTCTATGTTTGTGAGCATAAAGCTTGGTAACATAAAGTAGATAGAGATGTGTACCTGAGAAAAAGGTGGAGAATCCCATGTTGTAGAAGAATGCACAGATGTGTAGTAGAAGCATGCCGATAGAACTATAAAAGTGTGTTGAACCATGGATCAACGAATTGATCTATGCAACATAACAAAAAGTACAAGGGTCGTGATGAAGTATGGTAATGATGATTAGGATATAGGATGATTTCAAACATGGTTTAATAAGAAATAGGTGTGTAGGGAGTGATCGGGTTCCCAACCCGAACACTTGTACATGAATAGAATAGTTGGAGGACTTAGGCGTCCTACTACTGCGAGGAAAATTATAGGGAAAAAGTGTGTTAATCTCCAAAAATTAACTACATCCTCAAGATATAGCTCATGACAGACAGACTTAGATATATTTTTTTAATTTTTGGATCCTAAAGAATTTGGTTAACCAGATTTACCCATATAGAATTAATAGGAGAAAGGACCTCTTTCCCCAGGTCCATGGGTGTCTCCACAAATATGAATGCTTCCAAGTTACGTCATCTAGAAGCAAACGTGATAGAAAATGAGACAACTTCCAAGTTAGGTCATTAGGAAAAAAACACAATATGAAAGAGGTAGCTTCCAAGTTAGGTCATTAGGAAGAAAACACAAAATGAATGAGATGGCTTCAAAGTTAGGTCATCTAGAAACAAGCATCGAATATAGAATAAATTCCCAAGTTATGTCATCTAGGGAGAAAGTGGTGAATGTAACTCCCAAGTTATTTCATTAGGAGGCCGCTTATATATTTAAATGACATGATATGATTTGAATGTATTGATTTTGATTGGTTGATTGACTGTTTTGATTGGCTACTCATGGATATATTTTAGGCTAATTTCCCTGGGTTACATCGTTATGGGGAAGTCGATAGGGACTAATGAAATGTTCCATGAAAATATATTTAATCACTTCTTACCCCCAAGTTAGGTCATTAAGTGGAGTTAATAGGTTATACTTTGTGTAATCTTGTTTGGCGAATGTTAAATGATTTTTCCTTTAGATTAGTTCGTTAGGGGGAATTAATAGTGAAATATCGTAGTATAAATTTCTAGGTGTTGTATTCAAAGTATTTGAATGCATGGTGACGTAAGGGGATTATAAGGTGACCCCAATAATATGCCCCCTTTTGGCGAAAGAGGGGGTGATGAAAGGAACATACTCTAAACCTGAAACTAACGAAAAGAGGTTAAAACACATATGTAGTGAAAAGAAGAAAATGGTAAGGAGATATAATGTACATAAAACATATACAATATGGTGGTAGGAAGAATTCAAAAATAATACCGCAAACGTGGTGTAAATTAAAGCAAAAATGATCAGATATGAGTGAAACGATGTAGCGTGAATTAGTTGTGGTGATAAGTGCAAGGTATAAATGATAATAAAATTTGATTTTGAAATGTGATTATAAATAGTAAAGTGTAAAGGTAACTTATAACTTCATTTTTTTGTACAAAAGCATGACAGTGTATATGGAGTGAATATATATGCCTCAAGTGAGACCATTATGTCCAAGTTGGTCCGAGAGAGTGGTGACCGTTGTGGCATTGTCTACTATTATGAAGTTGGTAACTTTATTATTTTCACAAAAATGTACAAGTGAACTAGGAATTTTAGTTCAATTGTTGAAAATGTAGGGTTTTTGAGTATCTCGGCATTTGGGAATTGGACAAGAGTGGTGAGGGTGCTAGTGACTGCTTAGAATGGAGTGCCTAGGATTGAGTGCTAGTATCTTTCTCTAGGGAACCCCTATCATTCATCCGGCACCGTGGTCCATAAATTTTTTATTTGATGGATAATGCTAGGTAATCTATTTCTAATATGTTGAATAATTATCTTTTACTATGAGAGGTATGCTAATGTTTCGTTTGTTGTTGTTTGGTGTTGTACAGAGGGATATCCACTTGAGGGAGTTCTGTGGTGGTCGTCACTTGAGTACATTATTGGGATTAGGTTTGTGATATGATGATTTGGATTTTATGGATTGTGTCACCGCAACATATAACACAGATGGGGGATGTGCCCCATAATATGCCCATGTTGACTACATTATGTGAGAGGTGGTGTGTTGATATTTGCACATTTTGGTTTCCTACAGGAGAGAGATGACAGTGACGTTGGAGGATGTATATCACATACTGTGATTTCCAGTTGTTGGGGATAGGGTATGAGTGATGGAAGTAGTGAATATTGAGAATGATATGTGCTCGGCTAGATGATATTTTGTAGGGACCCATTTACCTACCGAGGCCCATACCGCTTTGATGCTATATTGGAGTCTAGGGTTCCATAGTTGCAGAAATTCATCACAGTGGTGATTACATAATTTATAACCATAGAGGAAAGAGGTATAAACATCTTGTATAATATGCATGACATATGTTAGTGGATAGAGGAGGATGGGACGAGATATGCATGGGCACGGTGTGTGTTGGCCCATTTATACAAGGACTTGTATCGGTTTGAGAGGATGGGAATGGTTGGGGTATAGGGGCAATGACACTACTACATGTGTTGGCATATAAGAATATAGTCATATTGAGACCCAATGTAGGGAAACGAGGAGGGTGGGCTCGGACAAAGATATTTTCTCGATGCTAGGTTGATATCCATAGTAGGAAGATGGAAATAGATAGTTTCAAAGAACTGATAGACAAGATGGGGATGTATTTGGTGATATGGAGGCCATATTGTGATTATGAGAGATGACCTTAGGATTATATAGAGTTGTGGTGCATTCGGAGGACCATGTGACTAGAGGACTGATTTATAGGTGTGTAAGAGTTGTTTCAGGTGGAGAGAGTATCTTGACAGTTTGGTATGGTGCAAGATGTGCTACCAGAGCTATACATATGGGTGTAAGTTATCAAAGCCCTGAGAATTATGGGTGCGAGGC